>VXAX01001008.1:218467-308372 GCA_013399835.1 Leptocoma aspasia | reverse complement strand
AAAACCCCCCAAGGAAATTTATTTAAAAAAAAAAAAAAAAAAAAAAAGGGCAGAAAAAGATACCCTTTATTTTCTGTCTTCCAGATTTCTCTAAGAACAAGACTGACTTTTCAGGCAGGATAAAGCAGGTGTTACATTTTCTGTGGGGAATACAATATAAAAACAAGTTTGCTTAAGGGCTGGGTCATTTTGGGTTTCTGTTTGTCATTGAATTCTACTCTTTTAAAGTGAGTATCCAGTGAAGGAGTTTACCTGCTGGGAGAAACAAAATGTGAAGCCAAGTTATGATTACATTTTTAATGTGTTTTGTGAAACTACCACAAAATAGATTAAGTTTAGCTGGATTTCTCTGTTCCATAAGAGTACTGGCATGTTGAAATGCAGATCATCTGTTGGGTGTTTTTAAAACTGAGCAGATCTGGAATGTGCTGGAGGAGTAGTGATTATAAATTGGAGCTTCAGATGGTGGGTGCAGGATGTAATATTAAGGAATAAATATCTAGTCCTGAGAATGCTTAGAACTGCTTCTGAGTGAAGGTTTGTGTTGCCATGGACAAACTTTGCTTTGTCTCAAAGAAGTGAGTTTGCTATCAGCAGTGACTCATTGATTGTGTATTTTGTGCTGTATTTTTGTCACAGAAGATTATGAGGTGTTTTGGTCACAGTAAGTCAGAAGAGTGTGATTTGAGAAGCAGTTTGAATCCTTTCTATGGCAAGTCCAGCAATTTGACCATAGTGGCATAAAGTAAAAGATTTGCCTTTTCCTGTCTTTAGAATTACTTGAGTGACTTTAGGGAAGTTCCTTTCTGTGACTAGTTGCTTCATTTGTGAAATAGTAACAGCAGATCTTTCCCATTCTGCAAACACTTTTTTCATTAATACCAGATTGTTTGTCTCCTTTTCCATGCCAGAGCCAAGAAGTTTGTGCAGGTCAGAATGGCCTATTTCTTTTTGAGTAGCACAGTTAAGTAGAGACGGCAAGGACATATTTTTGAAAGGAAGGCGTCTGGCAGAGCAGAGTGAAGTCTGGGCAGTGCTGTTGCTTGTACTCTGAGATGTGAGCACATATTGGGGTCAAAGAAGCCAGGATAGGCTGTGGGCGGGGCAGAGTTTGGTTCCTATAGCATGTCCAAGCTTTGGCTGGGTATCTAACCTGCTTCCCTGGCATTTGCATAATTTCAGCCTACAAAATAAGCAGATTTGGAAGTATGATTAGGTTTATTCAATTCTGACTGTGTTGGTTTTGATAAAATGACTTGAAAGTAACAGCTTTTAGAGCAGAACGAGAAGATCAAATTCGTGGTCTGTGGGATCAGAAGAGATAAGGGATCATTTTTTAACCAGTTCTTTTAGTTCAGGCCAGTGGCAGCTGAAAGGCTTGGTTAAGAGGAAGGAGCACCCTAAAAGACATCTGATATGATGGAAGGCATAGTCAGTGGTAGCATTTGGAGACATCTGCTGAGTGTCAGAGTATTTATGATCAAAAGGTTCTGCTGACATTAAATATTATTAATCTCAGCACCTGAAGGTGCCTCTTTGTCCTAATGGAGTGTCTCACAGCAGGAACCTCTGGAGAGGGGAGAGAGCTGAAAGGATGTGCAGTGAGTGCAACAGCATTGTGAGGTGAAAACTGGGAGAACATTGTGGAGGGATAAAAGTATCTGAAACATGCTTGCTTTTATTTTCTCCACCAAAGGACACCTTTGTGGCTATTCCACTCCCCTTTGAAAAATATCAGTAATAAACTTTATTACCATTGCATACAATAGCTAGATTCTAAAACGATAAGAGGGGATTGAATGTTCCATCTCAGAATGGCTTAGTGTCTTTGCCAGTGTGCTGCACTGCAGTGAAGTGGAACAGGGGGTGCAAGAGTTACCCTGCATTGTCAGGCTTTTGTGGAAAGCACAGATCTGAGCATGTCTTGCAGTGCTGGGCAGTTATTACTATCCTGCTTTCAATGCTGTACAGAGAAGAAGCAGTCTGCATGAGTGGGGCAGTGCCACACCTCTCCTGGTTCCTAGTGCCAATAATGGCTGCAAGTTCTCTGTTCCTGTGGGTGCCACAAGCACACTGCAGCCCCTGAGCTTATGTAAAAGGGGCCATAGTGTTGCTGTCTTACCTTCCTGCACTGTTTAAGTGACCCCACTTCACAAGTTGCTGCTTGTTGCTCCGAGATGACTGCAGATGACTTCTCTGATTCAACAGTGCTGTTGCTGTGCCACAGACACAGCCCACAGCTATGCCTTTGTGACTCCAGATAGGAGCTGGGGAGATGAGTCAGGCCTGGCAGGTAATGGAAATGCAGCACAGTCAGTCTGCTGGCATCCATGTGCCAAGCACACAAGCAAAGGCAGTGTGTGTTGGGGCTGAACTTTGGCATGCATGACTCCAAAGATGGACTTTAACCTATTTTTTTTTCCTAATTGATATCACAGCAAGATACTTCCCTTTCTCAAGGGAAGGCAAAGATGCAGAAAATGCATTCACTCCATGGTGGTTCTGGCCTCTTCCAGCATCCATTACCAGCACCACCTCCCAAGAGCAGGGAGAAAGTGGAGTTCTCGGGCTACAAAGCAGTAGGAAAGCAGTTTCCAGGTACAAAGCCATGCTCCTTGCCAAAAACACTGATAAAGCCAATACTGCTGACATCTAGACAACAGCTTCCAGCATTTATTTTTAGGGAGAGAGCTTGAAAGACGCTTCCACTGTTGATGCAGTAAGGAAGAGTTGCAGAGATAATGCCTTTCCTTGGAGTGAATGACCAGAAACCCTTCTGTTGCAGGGGACTGTTACCCTGCTGGAGGAGGAGCTCTCCTAATGCATGTAGCTCAAGACTTGGATATGTGTTGGAATCGACATCCTGGAAAATCCCTTGGAAATCCCTAATGTTAGCAAGCATTCTAAGGGTTGAATAGCATCCTGCTGCCACCTGGTTGTGTAAGGACTTGGATGTGGCCTCAGGAGCTCCACTCACAGGGCTGTTTAGACAAGCTCAGGGTCAGCAGTGCAGAGTGAGGGCTGTAGGCACTCTGGTGTTGTCTGCAAAGTACACTTGAGTCTATCATGGGCAGCTAAAGTGGCTTGCCTGGCACTGTGCCTTCTCCACTCAAATTGTTCCTGTCCAGCACTAGGAAGAGTGCGAGCTGGTTAAAGACAGAATGAATCTGAATGTTGGATATTCCTGCAGATTCTCTGCTGCATCTTGCCTTATATCAGTATTTATGCTTGGGCAGTACAAGTGTAACATCGAGGGGGATGCAGTTTTCAGAAGAGTAAGAGGAATCATGAGGATCAAATTCAAATTTAACAGGACTGCAGGACATGGTCTTGGGTTCTGCATCAAGCTGGGCTTTAAAACTTGGAAGGGAATTTGCCCATAGCTTTTTTTAGACCCAGCATCTTAAATGTGTTGGTTTTGGTACATCTGGGCCTTCAAGGAGGAGACTTGAAATACAGTGAAGAGTTTTGGCCTATGATGTGCTTGTGTGTAAATTAAAATCTCTTTCTTTTCATTGTCTGTGGCTGCACAAGATGAACTGTTATCTTAGCAAGACAAGGAGTGAGCAATTATGTGGTTCCTTCTGACAGAAGTGTTGTCTCTTCTAGATAATGTCTCTTTTCCACAATTATGGTTTTTTGTGGTTTTCCTGCCTTGGCAGACAGTGATGCCTCTGGTAGAGATTATAGTTTTGACTAGAGAGGGATCCAAGTAATGAAAAAGAATGTACACAGCATTCACAGCATCAATTCCAACGCTGTATAGACTGACCTGAGCTGGCATTAAAGTAGATAAGATTCCAAAGCCACAGGGTCTCAAACTGTTGCTGCACTACCTGTAAAGCAAGGTAAAGCACTTCCTACCTTAAGTTCCTTGCTGCCAAAAATAGCTAGTTCAAAGGTACCTCCAGTGTTTTTTCTGCTTTGCTAAAGTCAGTGCTGTGGCTTTAGCATCAGTGTACCCTGAGAATGCACTATTACTGGTAGCAGAGCAGCAGTATATCTGCTGAGGTTTTTCTGGCAGTACTGGCAGGGTGCAGGTAGCTTACTCCTGCAGCTTTGCCTGCACAGTTAATCTTGCACTGTTGAGTCCTGCCCAGAAGAGATGTGTGGGAGTAGTGTTTTGATCCACTGGTTTTCATCAAACCTTTATAGGGGCACAGCTGGAGACCATAATATAGTGTATAGATATAAATCCAGGTCTAAACTCCATCACTGAGTGGATTTGCTTCAACTGCCTCTATCTCACCTGTTGGCTTTACAGGCCCTGCTGGTGTTTCAGCTCTGCTGCCTTGTGCAGCCTGCAGTGTTGTAGGTGGCAGTCCATCAGTAGTAATCATATGGCTCTGGAAGGGCTCTGTAAACTCCCTGGCACAGACATCTTCCAGGCAGTCTAGTCCCCATCCAAAGCAAGCAAAGTGGTGGGACTTGTGGGGAGCTGTTGTCATTTCTTATCCTGCACAGAGCTCTGAGTGCAGTCTCTCTGTTTTCCTTGCAGGTGGCAATGATATGGATTCTTTAACGAAGAAAACAAGGCAAGATGGATCAGAAGTTACTGAAAGACGTAAGGAGGAGGTTTTTAATTTTTATATCACACCCCAGAAATCCCAGAATTGAATGGCCATTTCTGTAAGGGATTAAATGCTGACCAGAGGTCTGGAGCTAAATTCTGCTCCTGGCCCTGGTCTCTGTGTTGAAGTCAGAATAAGGAATAGAATGGGCCAAGATCAGACATTTAGAGATGTGTATCATGACCTGATTGTTTAACCAGATGATTGCCCTGTGGTAGCATTTCTAAGCAGTAGTGCAGACATTGGGATGCTGCTCCTACCTCTGGTATCAAGGCCCTGGGTGGCCTAGAAATTGCCTGGTGGCTTTGTATAAAACTGGTCAATTTTCTACTGATCTTATGAGAATTAACTAGTAATAAGCTACCAAGGGGTCTGACCATGAGCTTTGCTGTTATAGCAATGGCTGTGATTCAGAAGTGTCCAGAAATTTTACAAGGATCTTGTACAGAAAAAAAACTTTCATGGCAGTAATATTCTTATTCAGAGTTAGAAAGACCAGCAAAGAAACACAGCATTGTGTGATAATGAGCCTAATGAGCTACAGCCCCAGGCAGTGTTGCCTTAAGGGACTTTTATTTAAATGACTCAATCCCTTTGAACAAGTCATGCTTTTGCATGGAGAATAGGTAGAGCATTGATCCAGTTTTGTATTAACATCCCATTAATTCTGCACCCTTTTCTTCCCTCAGTTATTACAGAGACTGTAACCACAAGACTGACATCCTTGCCACCCAGTAAGTAATTCTCAGTCATTGCATTGCTTCTGTTTGGTGTTCTGTGCCTCTTCATGCTATTTATTTGTCTGCATTATTTGCATTATTTCCATGAATCCCTGGGTGCAGCAGGTCTCAGTGCATAAAGATCTGCACCCAAAGGAAAGCAATTTTCAGAAACACCTTTCTCCCAAAATACTTGTTACTGGTGAGGAGTAGTATTTGAGGGTATTGTCAGAAACAGCCACATACTCTACTAAGACTAGAAGACCAGACTTTGCAAGGATTTAAGTCCAGATATAGGGTCTCCAGTAGTGATTGTCTGTTGGGAGCAAGGATCAAAAGTGATGAGTCTGAGGGTTCCAGTGCTGGGGCTGCAGTGTATTATTTCCCTGTCATCTTACCCAGTTGGCAACAGTGAGTGAATCTTTTCAGTAATATTGGAGGTCACAGGACATTTTTACCTCTGCAGAGAAGTACAAGCTCCAAAGAGAGAAGAATCCTCCACACTCTTTATCCCACCATATCTTTGATTAGTTGGCTGCAGCTAACTTGGCAAGGAATTGCATTATCATCTCATTTATGATGAGTGTTAACAGGAGTATCCTTCAGTCTGTGTATGAAGCAAAATTTGACTACAAGCCTGCTGGCTGTGGAGTGTGAATGCTTGTCTGCTCTGCCTGTATACATCTCTGCACCTCTGATCTCTCACCAGATATGAAGCTGTACTTGTAATTGAGTGTGTGGACAACTTTGGGTCCCTTCTACCTTCTCTTGCACTGTCCTTGCTCTTCCTATCTCCTGCCTGGAGAGAATGTCTCATTTTGTGAGAAATGTCTCATTTTCTCTCATCTCTTTCAGAAGGAGGGAGCAGCAGTGGGCTCAAAACATCATCCCACACTGGAGGGAGTGGAGTGGAAAAGAGGTCATACACCCATGGAAGCAGCTATGTGACCTCAAGTAAGGAAGGAAAGCATTGCCCAGTAGGAAACAGAACAAAGGCAGCATAAATGGACTGAGGAGAGATTCAAGGCAGGGAAGTAGGGTGAGACAGGGGGAAGGAAAACAGGATTTATGGAAGTAGAAGTGCCAAATACATACACAATGCAAAGATATTCCTTCCCTAAAGCTGGGTTTAAGAATGGGTGAGTAAATGGTAAAAGTCCCATTTTCCACAGGGAAAACCTAATTTCAGGAGAACAACAACAAAAAATGTAATTCCTACTGTTTTTAGGAAGTCATTGAGAAACAGAATTTCTCTTTCAGTTTTTCCAAATTACAGTCTTTCTGACCACTTTTGTTCTAAAGACAGTTTTGATTAATCTTTTTGTTGATCTTGCTGAGAGTAGAGTATTATTAGAGAAATTCCTAGAAAATGTTTTCTTATGTTTGTGTGCCCATGACTTTAGCACTTTGAACACTTTGCCAGATTTTCTGGACATGCTAAGTCAGTGTGTGCTGCCTACTCCATAAAGCCAGGATTCTTCTTTTAACAGCATTCTTTGCCCAGCTGTTAGACTGTCATAGCAAAGGCTTCTAAACACTAAGCTTCCTAGCCAGGTTCCTGGCACACTTCTTTGTCCCCAGTGGGACTGACTGTATAACTCTCCTGGAAAACATTCTCTGTGCTCCAAGGGAACTGACAATCCAAAGGGAGTGAAGGGCACTTTGGAAGCTCAAGGGGAGAGTTAGCCATACTAAAGAGATCTGACAGACACCTGCATGCCAGTTAAAGGCCAGAGTGTGGAATCACTTTGCCTCAGGGTACATGTGAAGTAACTCCAGTGCAGATACTGGTCTAATTGTCTGGACTGGCACCAGTGTGAGAACTGAACCCAGTCCTGCAAACTCAGAAGACCATGCAGGATTACCATCTTCCTTTTTTCAGTGTGTGGAAGAAGAGAAAAGAACCTGAACTTCAGAGATACTGAGTTCTTACAGTTTCACAGAGCATTCTGTAGTCTCTTCTTTCCCACTTTCTTGCAGAATGCCTCTAACAGAGGCCTACTTGTCACAGTAGTTCTTTCTGCTGAATTAAATGGAAAAGTTACAGAACAAAACAGGTTCTTTTAGAGGGGAAGTTGGCACAAAAACACTGTTGAGATCAAAAGGACACACTTTTTGTAGGGATGTCTAAACAATGATTCTGCTGGTCAGCATAGATAGGTTGCAGTTTATCACAGAGCTCCCGTTTTGCTGCACCCTGATCATATTCCAGCATTAGATTTTGTGCAAGAGTATGAACACAATAATTATGGCTGCTCAGTTCCTTCTCCACAGCACTGATGTGAATTAGTAGAGAAATTGTTTCTTCTGTCTGCATATAACAGCTACTAATAACCTCCAGGGTGTCTTGGGCCTGATGGATGCCTCAGTCACTTCTCCAGAAAATGGACTAAGGGGGAATGTGGATAGCTGCTTTATGGGAAAGTGGTCTCATCTCTGCTTTCCATTGTCTCATAAATTGCTGAGTTTGGTTTAACAGTGTCCCAGTTTTTGTAGCCTATGTCACGTAACACTTGAGTTTACAAGTGTGTCTATATCCTAACCAAAACTCAGCATCACCTAGAGCTAGATTTGTTCCTGCTCAGGGGAGATGGTTCACTATTGCCCTTGGCCAGAACCTGGTTTCATACACATCATTGACAAGATTTGTTCTGAAACTACAGTGATAACCAATACTCCTCTCTGCCCTGAATGCTGAGGACAGCCAGAGTTAGACCCTGATATTGTTCTTGTCCATCTCTAGTTGTGAACACCATCCAGCTCAGCAAATAGTAACATAAAGCACCCAGGGCATCCAGAGTGTACTGCCAGGACTTCTTTTCCATTTGCTGAGGGCGTTTTGTTTTAACTATAGGTGGAAGTGGTAGACTGAATTCAACATCATCATCCTCCAGCTACAGACAAGCCCAGTCTCCCAGCTCTACTCTCACCAAATCACCTGGCTCAACATTTGAAAGAAAAGCCTACATCAACCGCCATGCAACATATGAAGGTATCACAGAACATGCCATAGAAGTGGAGGCAATGTGCAGTGGAGGCAATGTGCAGTGCATTTTGAGGTCACATTAGTGCAGAATTGTCCCCAGTCCCACTGTGGTTTTCCTAGTAAATAAATGATCAGGGACACGAAATAATGATTAGGTCCTATTTAACCTAAGAGTAATACTCATTCCTAAAAGGTCTTGTGGCATATATTTGTTGAAAGACATTAGCAGCTCTTTCATGTGAAACCTGAATAGCTCTTTTTTTTTAAATGGAAATGTTTGCTGCCCACTGAGATTAAACAGTTGCCAGGAAGACATGTTTTGAAAGCTTTTAATGATCTTGTACAAAGTATTAATGAACACCTTTCTGTTCCTTGCAGGGAGCTCCAGTGCCAACTCTTCTCCTGAGTTTCCCAGAAAAGATTTTGGTAGGTCCTTTTTAGACCTGTTCCTCTGAACATTAGGGCAAGGTCATGTGAGTTGATGACCATAATCTTTTTGCACATTGCTGTGTCCTGCTCTGCCTATGCTGCCTCTGTATTGGTCCATCATGCGGCTCCTTCAGAGGAGTTATTTGGGATTTACATTAACAACTGGAAGTCAGGTTTCTAGCTGATCATATTCAAACAGAGGGTGCATATTTTATATCTGCTACTCTCAGCTGCTTTTGTGATGCTCCCTGTATGATATAGGACATGGACAGGAGAAGACAGACATGAGATACTTCATAGCATTCCCTTCACCCTCCCAGAACAGCAGGGAGAACAGCTGCAAGCAAGGAAGTCCAGACTCTCAGGATTTTGAGTCATTGCTGGATCTACTTTTCCAGTAGCTCTTTTCTAGACTTCATCAAGTATATATGGAAAAATGAAGTGGCTATCAAGTGATATATTTACACTGAACATTGTCAGCAGGTACTAGCCTGCCCTGTCCAAACTCTGAGCTGCTGATTTTACTCAGTGAAAATAGTGAAACGTTATGATCAGGTCACCTTTTGGCCCATAGAGGAGGCAGGGTTTCACAAAATCCAGCATTGATCAGTGGGGTCAACAGGCCTCTTTACTCCCTTTTGGCCATTTGAAATAGGACATCACCATCTACAAACAACATTTCTCTGTATAAAAAGAAACAACATCTGGTCCAGAAAGGCTAAAGGTGCTGCTGATTCTTTAAGATGCCTTATGTCTAAAGAGGGCCTGATAAAAAGTCTTAATGGTTCAATTCTTGCAGCTGTGCTCCAAGAAAAGTTACTGTCTGAATATAAGCACCCTGAGCAAGATGAGTGTGCTGATTTTCAGAGGTGTCACAGGCAGTGACAACTAATATGGCTTTTCTCTCATTGCTGTTCACAGCATCTGCCTCTACGAGAGGGAGAAGCCAAAGTCGAGGTGAGTGAATGCTGTTCTTTGAGAAGTCTCCTTTTTTCAGTTCAGCATAGTTCAGGTATGTTAAATAGACCTATTCTTTAGCTGGAATCCACCAGTTTACATGTAGAGCAGTCAGATGAGGTACGTGGATCTGCACCACTTCAGATGTGAACCATGAATCTGTAAGCAGTTGTTTAAACAAGCTTGGTGGAAAAATTGACCTTAGTGAAGGTCATGGTAGTTCGGACTGTGTCAGAAAGGAGGATCTACTTGGAAACCTGAATGTCTGAGGGCACAGGACATAGTCTTCCATCTTATCTGTTCACTACCATGACCTTAGTCCATCCATGCTCTGGGACCAGTCTCTGACATATTTACAGTAATTGCATTCATGCTTCTCCTATTGTGATCTGTCTTGCAAGCCATAAAGCCATACCCTGAAATAATCTTATGCTGGTAGTAAGGAGATGGTGAGGAAATTGCAGACTTACTGTGGTCTGTGTAGCCAGCTCACTGTAAAGCTCTGCATTTATTAAATCATTCAGCTCTTCTAATAATTTATTAACAGTGTGGGGGAAAGAAGGATTATCTTGGTCTCCAAGAATGTTGTATCTGTTTCCAGTTGCTTGAAGAGGAAACTATAATGTCACTTTATTCAAGTTAATTTTAGCAGTGGGTATAAATCACAGCATGGTCTTGCACAGTCCTCCTGGAGAGTGTCACATTCCCAATTATTCTGCCTCAGATCACCACAGTCTCCTCTAGCACACTACATACCTGAGCTCCCAGCAGAACTAGGCCATGCATAATAAAATAGACACCAGAGAATCAGGTCCAGCTTCTCATATTACTTCAGAAAATAATTCCAATCCATCATCTTCTCCACATGAATGCCAAGATAGTATTCCTTTTCTAGTGCATGCACTGTCAGATTTCATCTATCAGATGTTCTGGCTGGCCACTTTGCTTGTGGGAAGCAAACATAAAGGCTTACCCCAGCCAAATCATATTAACTTTGTAGTTTCTTGGGCTGGACACTAAAGGTCCAGTAAAAGTAAGGTAATAGCATTGAGTACTGGTGAGAATGTTGGCTGAAAACTGGACTGGTTTATATTCAGTGAGCCAAATGAAAAGTCAGCACATAGTAAGAGACTGAATCATACAGCCCATCATAGAGATGTCAGTTTTACCCAGGAACTAGTAGGGAATTTGTATATTTAGTAAACATCTTTTGGCTCTCTAAGTTTTTTGTTCAGAATTGAAAATAATAATTGTGATGAGTGGGAACATCAGTGTGATTGAGGACTGCATAATTAGACCTTCTGTATGTCTGACAGTAACAGCATTATTGACTTCAGCAGAGGCCATCAATGAGTGAAATCTATTTCCCTGGAATTTAAAGTAAAAAAAGTGACCCCAAAACAAAAAGTCCCCCAAGCCCATTGGCAACCAATTCACATGGGCCATGAGTACTACTCAGACTAAGCAGGAAGACAGCAAGGTGGAACATAGACAGCAAGAAGGAAGGAATTCACTACAGCCTAAAGATTCATTCCTAGGCCAGGGCACAAGTGAATCTCTCTCCATATTAATGATCTGCTTTTTGTCTTCCCAGAAAGTGAAATACGAGTCCGACTGCAGAGTGCATCTCCCTCTGGCAGATGTAAGTTGTTCCAGGGGCATCAGGGGTAAGATAGAAGGTGTTGCTGCTAGGGTTGTGTATTTTCCTGTTACGAGCATTAATCTGAGTCCCCTTTCTGGACAAGGAAGCATACTGTGGGTTAGATGGTGCTCTTGCAAAGATGTTAAATGGTACTTAGTCCCAGAAACATCCTCTGGAGCTTTGTCATTAAGTGGCACCCCCAGAAAGTAACAACTTCATAGACATGCAGATAAATTTCACTGAATGATTTAGATCCAGAGCAAGATTACAGATCAATGAAATACTGGGTTTTGGGTGACTCTGGACACTTGCTTTTCCTGCTAGGGACAGAGTTGGATGATGTGAAACGTTTGCTGAAAGGAAGTCGATCTGCCAGCTGCAGCCCTACTCGGTCATCATCCGGTACACTCCCGATACCAAAAAAGGCTGTGGTGGAGACAAAGATGGTCACTGAGAGCTCTCAATCAGGTACTTGGCCTTTAGCAACGTTGCAGTCATTCCAAACAGCATTTGCCTTAAAAAGTAGTCAGTTGCTAAGAACATCCAGGTAAGAATACATGGTGTCCCTGTACAGAAAAAGGGTCAGAATGCTGAAAGACTGTCCAGGTGTTGCTGTAACAAGAGCCATCTTGGGTATGTTTCTAGTGACTAGTCTAATTTCCAAAAAAATGAGTCTATTGTTTGTGCACCAACTTCAATTCAGAGGTATTTCTAGCAGAGATAAGAGCTCTAAGCAAATGTGTCTGAGTGTGATTTGATCTCTTATCTCCAAGTGAGACAGAGATAGGATGAAGACAACATTTCAATGAGTGATTTATTAGCCATACCATTTGATAATAACTCATACGGAACTCCGTGACAAGACAAGGGGAAATGGCTTCAGACTGAAAGAGGGCAGGCTTAGATGAGATGTTAGGAAGAAATTCTTTCCTTTGAGAGTGGTGAGGCACTCTGGCACAGGCTGCCAAGAGAAGTTCTGGATGCCTCATCCCTGGTAATGTTCAAGGCCAGGATGGATAAGACTTTCAGCAACTTGGTCTAGTGGAAGGTGTCCCTGCCTATGGCAGGAGGTTGGAACTAGGTGATCTTTGAGGTCCCTTTAATCCCAAACCATTTTGTGGTTCTATGATTCTATAACTGAAGTGTTGTAGGCACACAGTTTGTGGTAATTGGGAGTGGGGCTGTGGCCAAGCCTCATCCCCAATAGGCTACAACTGTGTCAGACAGGTGTCTAGTATTGAAGGTGATGAGACATGGAATGCTGAGGTGTACTGACCAATCACAAAAGGGCACACAGGTGAAACAGGTGTAGCATCAAGGATCTAAGAAGCAGCACCAGAGAACAGTGCAGGAGAGAATGAGCAAGAAGCTAGCAGAAGCTTGCAACTCTCCTTGGTGCTGCCAGTGGTTCCACCATCCCTTTGCTGCCTGTCTGCTATACTGAAGTGGTACTTAAAATACTACAACCTTTTTTAGTTATTTATACACCTCACAACAGGGCTTGAGGAAGTGGTATTGACATTGACTCCATTGTCTTCCACCAGTATCTAAGAACAATGTCTTTTATCTTACTCAGAGCTCTAATCTTGTCTAAACAGAATTTTAATCCAGTACACTAGTGAACCAATCAGAGCCATAAAGGCAATACACCCCATGGCCCAGGGTGATTTATTAATGGAATGGCAGACTGGGGTGTTTTATTCCAGTACCATAACATCTATGAGCAATGAAATCTCTTCAAGGTGTTTTGTGAATGATCATGTCGTCAGGTCAATCTTTATTCAATTGGTTAAAATTTGTGTGGGCTGTAATCAGCTGACATTTTAGGTCAGTTATGCCATGCTAACCTGGAGTCATTGGGTTGACTCTACAAGAGTAATTGAAATGTAAGTTGTTTGCCCTATAAACCTGTAGTGCATGCTGAGCCATAAGCCTGGCCTCATTGAAAACCACTTTTGTCTGCTTGGTTTTTTACAGTGTCAGGGACATATGACACAACCATACTGAATACTGCCCTCCCTTCATACATGTGGTCCTCCACTCTGCCTGCTGGGTCTTCCCTTGGCGGATACCACAACAGCTCTTCCTTGATCAATGCCATGTCTCACTCTACAGGATCAGGTATGCTCCCTGGATTGCCCAGGTTTGAAGGATGGAGCTATCCTGAAACTGGGTCAAAAGCAGTTTTGTTTGCACAGCATAAACTAAAATGATGGAATAATCAAAATGGCAAGGGATATGCTTGAATTTTCTCTGGTTGTCTGTAATTTGGTGCTCTCTGCTTCTACACTGAATATATCTCAAAATCCTTCTTTGTGAGGATTTATTGTCCTGACTCTCTGACTGTCACTAAATTTTGATGACACCTTTATCAAAGAGGTCAAGCTCACATTCCCTATAAAACTAGGTTAGACTCAAACTAATATTGGATTATTCTGGCCCATTGTAAGAATGGCTCATATACTAAAAATGTTATAAGTAAGTATTGTGTGTTCTTACACCTGGTGAGGCCCATTTCTAAATGCCAGGGATTTTGCATTCCCCAGTTGCAGAGAAAAAACACAAGAAGCTTTATGATGGAATACTATTTAAAGCTTCACTTTCTCTCACTGTCATATGATCTTGTCTTGTCTGAGGCAGGTTTTGCCTTTGTCAGTTCAGTAAAAGGATGGTTTGTTGTCACAAGTGTCAAGATTTTTCCTCTGTGCAATGCATTATCATTAGTTGCATTTCCAAGTTGACTCTTCATTTCTGTGACTGTGCCACTGGCTTTTGGGTGTTAGATTTATGATTTGAGAGGAGTAATAACATTTCACTTCCTCTTTTTTGCAGTTTTTGGTGTTCCAAATAACCTGGCTCCCAGCAATCATACTCTAAATGCGGGCCTGAGCTCTTCCTCTACAGGTCAGATTTTTCTTCCCTTCACACTTTGACAGCACTGTATTTTTGGCAGACAAGTACAGTGAAATAATACAAATATACCAGTTTCTCTCCTATTCCTTATCTGAGTGTCAGCAGCTCTTTGCCCCACCTGCAGAAATGTCCATGCAGCCATGACACCTCACAATGTAACTCGAGATAAATGGTCACCATTATTGTCCTGGGACCACAATAGCAATACAGCAAGGTGAACTAAGTTACAAAACCTTTTGTGAGGCCTGTGGCGCCTCCAGAAAGCTGGTGAAATTTGTTGAGAGGTTATTATTTTTGTATGGGTTTGAATGCCAGAATGCCACCTGCACTGCAGGACTCCTATAACCCTCATTACAATGTTTTTCTTTGCAGTATTTGGAGTTCAGAACAACCTGTCTCCAAGCTCTTCTTCTGCAACCCAGAATGCTACAGCAGCCTCTGCAGGTCAGCAACAAAGTAAGCCTAGAGAAAGTGTGAAGGTCACCAATATGTGCTTCCTTCTCCCACCCTTTCTGTAGTGACTAGAAAGTTCATCTTGACAGAGGCCCCCTCATCACCATCTTTTTGTGTGGCACAGTGTGTTATGAAGGGATATTGAGGAACATTTCCCCTGCTTTGCATGTGCAGGAACAGCTCCCAGTGCTGATGCACTAGAAATTAGCTTGCTGGGGAGACCCTTGGTTGTTTGAGTTGTCCTAGGAACACTGAATGAGAAAACATTTTTGAAATGCTTTGGTGTGTGTAGATCCCTTGTTATCCTTTACCTCTGTCATTGCTGAATTTCTTCTTTGCAGCATATGGGATGAAGAACACTTCTCAGAGCAACACCATGGCAAGTACTGGTGTGTCTGCCTCAGCAGGTGAGTGTGTCATTCACAGGTGTTTAGGCATGGCTTTGTACAAGCATATCATAAAAATGAGTTTGAGATCCAGCATAGCTGAGTGGCACTCAGGTGCATAACTTGTCACTAGCCAAGTCTCCTACCAGTACCTTTCTGAAAAGAAAGAGAGTCTAAGAATGAGTAAATGAACTGGTCTAATTCAGTGCTCTGTAATAATTTGGATTGTTTAATTCTGAGCTGTTTCTGCTCAGCAGGCAGGAAGCTGGATAGAAGAGCACACATGTGAAATTGTACTTCATTTGAAGCCAAAACATTTGCAAGGTTGCCCTTAAAAATAATTTTTCAGTTGTACCAGCTTCAACCACTCAAAAATGAAGGAATTGACTTATACATGATCAGATATGTTTTTTTAATGAGAGAAGCCCTTTGTCCTTGAACAGTTAGGATTCATCCTTTCCAGCTCTTTTCTGCGACTCTGAGAGTTATAAATTACACAGGTTTTTTTTCTGTGTGTGTAAAGAAAGCCAAGTTTGCTTTGTAATCCAAGGACTCCCAAAGACGAGGCTTAAAAATAGATGCAAAGAATACAGAAGTTATGATAACATTTCTAATAAAGGTTTACTCCAGGTTCTGCTAGACTAATGGAATAATACTGTTCTGTTTGTCTTGATTTTCAGTATTGTGTCAGTGTGCAAATTCGTGTTTGTACACCATTCCAGACATACTTCATAATGCCTGGTGGCACAAGAGTGACCACAGTGATGGTTTTGAACCTTGTTTGGCTTGTGCCAAACCTCAGTAAACTGCAGTTCAATATCTCCTAACCCTGCCTGGCTCCTGGGAAATGGAGTGCTTTGTGCTTGACAGAGTAACTTGGCAGTGCTTGACGGGTTCCTCAGCTTGAGCTGTGATGGCTCTGCTGACCCCTGAATATCCCTCTGAGGCTGAGTTTCTCTGACTCCACAGGAAGTGTGTTTGAGGAGCAAAGAGCTCATTGAGCAAATCACTTCTCCATATGATTGAATTCCAGATGGTCTCCATTTCTGGCAGCAGGGGCTCCCCTGCTAGTGAAATGCACATCTCCAAAGAAACCTAACAACATGCACACTCTCCTGTTACCTTTAGTGACCAGTATGTCTCTTACATGACTCTTATTGTAGTGGCAACCCCAATCACAATGTGACCACCTGTTTTTTGAACAAAAGTGACATGGCTTGTAGTTATGGACTCAATGGCCCACACTCATCTCCTCTTTACCATCTTTTACAAATATTCCAGGAGGAACTGTTTTGAGCTCCCAGGGAGATGACATTCTGCGCAAAGACTGCAAGTTCCTGCTGCTGGAGAAGGAGAAGGCACCAGCAAAGGAGATGGAGCTCTTGGTTATGACAAAGGACACTGGCAAAGTCTTCAGTGCATCTAACACTGGGCTTAATGGAGGTAACGTCCCTTTTTCAGGACATGTGGTTATTCTGAGGGTAGAGAAGTGGCGACTGATCATAAGGGAAGTTCAGTGTTCAGAACACTACACCTGGCTTGTACATAATACAAGAACCTCTGACAGGCAGGAAGCTTTTAACCATGCCAGCTGAAACCTGGGTCTGGCTTTTGCATTTGAAGCTCCAAAGTGTGCCTCGGGATATTTCACAAAGCTCAGGAGCTTTGAGAGAATAAAACCTTGATCTGGTTTAGACAGGCAGAGCTACTATGTCTTCCCAAGAAAAATACACCTTTTACCAATGAAAGAAGATAGGCCTGGTTTAACTTCTGGTGTAATGTTGCTAATTATATTTGGTTGCTGTTCAGGATCTTTTGTAGAAGACACCTTGAAGAAAGAGAAGCAAGGATTTTCCTCCTCTTATGCTACAGATTCTGGCCTAAAATCAGATGCAAATGGTAAGAGTTTGTTCCTGTGGAAATGCTTCTCCTTGTTGCCTCCATTACTTCCTTCTGCCTCCATTACTTCCTTTCCCATTCAAGCCCACACTCTAAATTTTGTCATGCACAGAAAGACTGGTAAAACCTCTTTTACTGTTGTTAAAACAGGAGGGCTGAAATCCATGCCAAAAAGGGACAAAGAAACTTATGCAGGTAAGTGATGCAACTCAGACTTTCATTGGAAGAAGCACCAAAGCACAATATACAAAAAAGCAATTGTTCTTGAGGGACATGAGTGATCTCTGAGCAATGAATCAGAGGGAGGGAATGTTCAGGAGGCTACCAGAGAAATTGGTACCAGTGATTTGATTGTAGATAAGTGGACAGTTGGGGTATTTTTTTATGACTAGAGAAAATCAGATAGCTGACAGTCCAGCTGCATCCTGCTACTGGGACAGATTTATGGGGACAAGAGGGCTCAGACAGACCATGCTGTCTATTGCTGTCATTTATGGGCTCAGATGTGTACAAAAAATTTACCCCTATGTGATCATGTTTTCCAGCTGTTATTTTAAAATGCACTGAGTGTTTTTGTCCCCTGTTTGAATTCCCTTTGGAAATACTGTTCCCAGATTCCACAGGGACTACAATTACACTCACCATGTGCACAGAGTGGCATAAAGATTTTTTCCATAGCCCTTTGTATAATGGATCAAACCTATATGTCCTTATTGTAAGAGATTCTTAACTCTGAGATCAAGGAACTGTTCATTAACAGGGATATTGCTCCTTCCCTCTTCCAGAAATACGAGGTGGTGATGTAGGAGGTGCAATTGGATCAGCACCATCCTGGTGTCCCTGTGGTTCCTGCTGTAGCTGGTGGAAATGGCTCCTGGGTTTGCTTCTAGCCTGGTTGTTTCTTCTTGGATTGCTTTTTGGACTCATTGCTCTGGGTAAGAAATAACTGAGGAAAAAAATGTTGAATGGTATAGGACAGAGGGTTTAAGCTGGGAACAAGCCCAAGCACCAGAGATACCAAGCCAGAGAACTGAGGAAAACATTCAGCTTGATGGTGACTTGCCACTGAGACATTACAAATGGACAGAAAGAATGGGTAAGAAGACAATCTTTGTTAAGGAGTTATATAGTCTTGGGGTGAGTAGGATAGGAAAGCTCCTGAAATCTGAGGTCTACTGCTCTGAGACTGACAGATTCCAAAGCTGACATTTAAATTCCAGATACCCCTTCTGGGAAAAAAAAGATACAGAGAATTCTGCAAAACTCAATGGCCATAGCTACGTGACACAGTGTTGCCATGTTCCTGTGATAGAATGAGATATTTCAGGCATGCATATCTGGCAGCATGTTCCCAAGAATTTTCCTTTAACCTTCCAGCTGAAGAAGTGAGAAAGCTGAAATCACGTGTGGAAGATCTGGAAAAAATCAATGGTGGCCTCCTAGCAATTAACCAAGGGAATTCAAAAATAGAAAAGGGTGTTTCAAGAGTAGACTTTCTTCATGGTAACTCACCCTCCTTGACCTTCCCATATGAAAATGAAGAGTCGGTCTGGTTGATGGTGAAGAGCAGACTGAATAAGGAAATAGAACGAGGTGAGCAGAGTCAAAAAATGAATCCATACCTTATTTCTCATGCTACTTTTGTTAGCAAGGGAAAGGTGATTTACTTCTGCTTAGCACATGATAGAAAGAGATTAACAACAGAGGAGCAAACATTCTCCCATCTTTAGAAATTTCATGTATTTGTGAAAACAGATTTATTGAGGAAACTCATACTGTGCTGCCTGTAGCCTCAAATCCAAACAGATATATCTTTGTTCTTGAAATGAGTAGCTACTCTATTGTATAATGCACTCTAACAGCCCCTTCACTTCCTGTTACAGGCTACTTCCGAGGGGAGAGAGGAGAACGTGGTGAGAAAGGTACAGCCATATAGTCCTTGTCTTCCTCTATCCAATTCCTTGGCTCTGGCAATGCATAATTTTGTGGTGGTTGTTGCTTCAAGGGGCAATTAGCAGTGAGAAAGATGGTTTATACTTGAACAAAAAGAATCAGAATTGTTTAGATTGGAAAAGACCTTGAAGATCATGGAGTCCAACCATAAATGTAACACTGCCATGTCTATCACTAAGCCTCCTCCCTAAGGGCCACATCTACGTGTCTTTTCAATATCTCCAGGGACAGTGACTTAAACCTCTTCCCCTGGGCAGCCTGTTCCAATTCCCCATAACCTTTTTAGTGAAGAAATTTTTCCTAATATCCAATCTAAACCTCCTTGGTGCAGCTTGCGGCCATTTCTTCTTGTCCTGTTATCGCTTGTTACTTGGGAGAAGTGGCTGACCGCCAGCTCACTATCCTCCTTTCAAGTGGTTGTAGAGAGCAGTAAGTTCCCCCCTTAGTCTTCTCTGGGGGCTAAACACCCCCAGCTCCCTCAGCCACTCCTCACAGGACTTGTGTTCCACACCCTTCACCAGCTCTGTTGCCCTTCTCTGGATTCACTCCAGTACCTCAAGACCTTCTTGTAGTGAGGGGCCAGAACTGGACACAGCATTCAAGCCTCACCAGTGCTGAGTGCAGGGGGACAATCACTGTCCTGTTCCTGCCAATCTGACATGTAAACTGTAGAGATCCTGATCCCACACAGAACAATACAGGAGGCCCAGTCTTGCATTGTGCCAGTGTGAAAGGCCAGATTGTGTCTGATCCTGTACTATTCAGGTGTGAAGTGCCCTGTTTGGCCATAACTCATTTGTATTTCATTAAAGGTGAGAAAGCAGCTAGAAGACAAAATGAATGCGTAATCATAGGATATCTCTTGATTCAACTTTTTTTTTCCACTTTCCTCAGGTGACATGGGAATACAAGGTCCCAAAGGTGAGTCTGGAGTTACCTGCTTTCTCAGGTAGATTGACAGCCTGTCATAGGGTCTGGGTAGCAAATGGTTTTTTGTTACTCCAGAATTTGGAGAAGCTGATGCTAGTTATCTGTTAGTTCAGACATTGTTGTGAAGGTTGGGGTTTTTCTCTCATTTTCTGGTCAAAAACAGTTTTAAGAGTTCATAGCAGAAGCGATAACAGATCTCGCTTTGAATCTAGAAGCTCCTTTCGCCTGGATGAAAGTCATTCCTGAAGTCAGGCTCTACCCTGGTTTAATCACAGAGTGCTTCAGTGCCCAGAGGGTTTTGCATGGTGTGAATGATTCAATTATTTGAATAAATACAAAGGACACAATTGCTGGAGACACCAGAACTTGTAAATATTCCAGTAACATAAACTTATTTTTATGAGGGTGAGGGTTAGCCGAAGTGACAAAAAGAGAAGATTATTATTCCCCACTGACTGTCTCTTTGTTTCTGTCTACAGGTGATCGAGGACTTCCTGGTGTCCCAGGTGGGCTCTAGTTCAATTCCTCTTTGAGGGAGGGATTTACTTACATTACTGTGGGCAAGAACAAATTTTGCACTTCCTTGCAAAATTCCTTGAACTTGGCTCAAGGCGGTTCTCTAAAGGGTCAATATTTAGCATAGACTAAATCACTTGATTAATACCTTGGCGCTGAGCTTCAGACACAGCTCAGAGATTTGGTTACAAGCAAAGCCTTGGCCAGACTTCCTCTTAGTGGAACATGCTGAATTTGGGGTTGTGAAGATTCCAGTCTACCACTGAAAGAGTCCTGCAGCTGCATAAACACTGGGTTCAGCTTTCTTGTGCTTTTATATCTATTGTGTTCTTCTAAAGAGATCAAGTACCCACCTTATGAGTAATATATTCTTTACCCCATAGAATTAATCTCTTCAGGTTTGAGGTTCTCCTAAGTTGCATGTTATTCTTTTATGGTACGTAGTCAAGAACTCTGAACGCTTACTGTGTTTTCTTTCCAGGCATTCCTGGTCCAATTGGGCATGCAGGACCAGAAGGACCAAAAGGACAGAAGGGAAGCATGGGTGAGCATCTCTGTCAGTGCTGTGAGTCTTTCACAACTGACTGACACATGGCATGGGAATACAAACACCTGGCTGGTGTGATCATTGCCTTCCCCAGTGGAGCCAGCCATGGATCCATTTGCCCAAGGCCTCCCTCCCACAGACACCTGGTTTTACAAAGCATTTGTTCCCTTGTAGGTGAGCCTGGCATGGAAGGTCCCATGGGACAAAGAGGTAGAGAAGGGATACCAGGACCTCGAGGGGAACCAGGACCACCTGGATTTGGAGAAAAAGGAGACAGAGGTAGGAACCAAGCGTCTTGTTGAAAAAAGCAGAGATGGACAAAAGCAAGAGCTCAGTCCTAATTAATAGAACACCTCAGTCATAAAATTTGATTTCACTATTCAAATCCAGATTTCATATGTAGACATTTCCCAGCACAGATGAAAGGATATTTTTTTTGCTAGACTTGTAATGGGTAAACAAGGATTGCTTTGGTTTCCCAGATCTTACAGTCAAGTTTGAGTCTGACAGAACCAAAATCCCTTTACTATCAGGGTTATCTCTTTCCCTGTTATCCAGATCATCAAAGCTGGGGGATTCATCTTACTAAATCCCAGTGAGCTCATATTCTTTTCTTGGACAATGCATATCTATTTGGGTGTTTTGAACTGATGAGCAGATTATTCATGACACTTGCCAGAGAAAGAATAACAGTAGATAGAATAATGGAAAAATTGGATCATGGCTGTATTCTACTGTGTTTATTCATGCTCTTATTTTGCAGGTGCTGTTGGTGAGCCAGGTCCTCCAGGGCCACCTGGACCTCCAGGTTCTGCTGGCCTAAAAGGTAAATGTGAAGATGGAGAGAGAACACCTAGCAGAGAGGTTAGGAGTAAATGGGCACCCCAGCTGTCTAGTTTCACTTGTGTTGCTCTGCAGTAATCAGAAAAGTGAACTAATGGTCTGAAGCACAGATCCCAGCATCTCAGCTGAGATGGATGGCTTGGGTCTCTTTACTTTACTTCAGTGAAAAATATTTCCTCAATGTTACAAGGACTAAGTTCTCTAAATTTGTTGTCCTGGTTTGAGGATGCCAGTAATGCAAATTCTTCTAGTGGCTGGGGAAATTCCAATCCACTGAAAACCTGTTGGGTTGTGAATGCTGTTGGTCAAATTGAAAGCAATTTGATCATTTTCTAATTGTGGTGTTACTAAAAGAAAATCTATATTCCTTACAGGTCTGATGGGTTCTCCAGGTCCACAAGGTCCTCCAGGTGAGTGCTGCATTCCTTTACTGTGGCATCTACAGACTGGGGAGAACAAAAATAGTGACAGCTTCTCATAGCTTTTCTGCTTCAGTGATGCTTTGTGGTGAGTGAGATGAATGAAAACGCCCCATCTCATTTTTTTACAGGTCCTCCTGGCCTACAAGGATTTAGAGGCGAAGCAGGACTCCCAGGTGCTAAAGGTAACTTTCTCTTCCTCCTAGCAATTAAAGCAGCACTATCTGAGATGCTTTTCTAGCACTGCTCTGAGCAGCAGATATGGTCTGACCATGGCACATTTTGATTCTATGGGCAAAGAAAAGCATAAGACTGAAGAAAAGGGAGGCAAAACAAAACTTAGTCAGTGATTGCTAGCAAATATTGAGAAATGCAGGAGACATAGAGGGAATAGAGCAGTCTAAGAGAGGAAAAACAGGTGGGTGGATGGAGCTGTATTAAAGAAAAAGAATTTCCAGTTTGAGTTTGTCTGGTAACACAGAATCTGTATTTCCCTTATGTTTTTTTTTTTTTTGATGCATTAAATGCCTTTACCTTATGATTTATTATTACTATTGTTCAATCATCCATATATCTTTCAGGTGAAAAAGGAGCCAGTGGACCCCCTGGACCCAAAGGTATGTTGACCAATTAGGTATCTTTTGTGGTTATTTTCTTTAGATTCCTTCAGATATGGATCATGTCCATGGATTTTACCCTTATCCATCTTTGGCTTTTTCTTCTGTGCTCTTGTCAGAAAGCAGACTTTCATTTTCTCTGATGGAAACATTTTACAATGAAGCAATCTCACACAATGCTTCCCTTTTTTGTACCACAGGTGATCAGGGTGAGAAGGGTTCTCGTGGAATGACAGGTCAGTGGATTGAAATACTGGAGTGACAGCCAACCTAATAAAAGTATAGCCCAGCCAATCCCAGTTAGCTTTCTGAAACATTATAATGATGTTACTGGTTATAGGAGTTTTATTTTTGCACCAAAATTATAAACAAATAGATCCCATTCTTGATTCCAGTAATCTTGGTAACAATCTTTGTATTTAGCTTTAGGAGAATCCTCTCTCACATGCTCTGTATTCACGTCACTTGAGCATTTCTAATGCCTGGAGACAGTTGTGAATCATGAGGCCTGAACATCCTGTCAATGCTGGTTTTCAGTTGCAAAGCAGCAAATATTGCTGACAGAATTGTCGAAGAGTTGTTTGATTCATTTTCATACTATTTTGCTACAGGTGAACAAGGCTCAAGAGGAATACCTGGACCGCCAGGGGAGCCAGGGGCTAAAGGACCTGTAGGTGGGTACCAGAAAGCAGCTATATTTTTACGTGAGGCAATGTCACTGCCACCCAGATTGTGTTTCTGTGAGCACAGACAAGGAAACAACATGGGAGTGGAATCATGTTTGTTGTGATCCTAGGTCTTTCCTTTAGACAGCTGTGATTAGTCTGTACACTCAGAAAAAATGTCCTATAGTTAAGTTTTGAATTAATGCCTCCTGGATCTTCAGTAACTGCAACCAAGGTTTCTTTCAGATGCAATGTGATGAAAAGCCACTCTTAGTTTTAGGGCTGTGCTCCACTTTGGAGAAAGACAGGATAACTGTGGTACTGTTTCAGAAGTCCCTGACAATCTCTTTTCTTTGGACAGGACAAGCTGGTCGTGATGGACAGCCAGGTGAAAAAGGTAAGGGCTTCCTTTGAGGTAAAAGTGCAGGTACTTTCTGATTTGGCAAGAGGTTGATTTGTAAAAGGGGTGGGAGAAAGATGGCAGCAGATTCATGTTCTGGGATCTTCTGTCTCAGAACTGTAGAGTCAACCTGTAAACATGGAACTGAGACATATAATGGAGCAGGCTGTAAACTTGAGACAGAGTTACCTCTCTGCAGAACTCTTCTGTCATTGATCTTCCCCTCCCAGACACTGATGGTGGAGATGGCCACTTGGCTGTGAGAATACAATGGGTAGAAAGTGCTGCAGGACAGCCAAGCTTGAATGGATTGGTAGATTGTATGTCTGTGACTTCTGTCTTGTTAATGGTGATTATATCCCTAGGTGAACCAGGTCTTATGGGAATGCCAGGTGCCAGAGGCCCTCCAGGACCTACTGGAGATGCTGGAGAGCCAGGTAAAAGCATACAGAGAACAAAAATGCTTTTTGCTCATTCAGGAACACAGATGTATTTGTCAATTTCCAGTCTCAATTTAAATTTAAGTCTGGCAGAGGATCTCTGTATTCTTAAGGTGGTGATGAAAAGAAAATACATAGAGAATCTAGACCCTTTATGATCCCAAAATTGCCCACAGAGCAAACATCAGCTGCTAAGAGCTGATTAACATACCAGTTGCTAGGCCAGTTTCCACCACTTGTGAATTGTGTGCTATAATTTCACATAAATGTAATCTTTTTCTCCCTGTCTATCCTTTTCCCACATTAAATTTTTTAGACATCTTAAGAGTTTTTTTTTTTTTTTCTAACAGGTCTTACAGGACCCCAAGGACCACCAGGTAGGCTTTTCTACTTATATTCCAATTTATCAATGACACACTTTGGTATGGGCTCAAAAAACCCTTGTAATTTTCCCTCTGTGGTGCTCAGGGTTTCCAAAGTGATATCCCAAGGTTTCTGCATCTCCTTTGACTTTTGAGACAGGTTGTGTGTAAGATGTATGATTTTTGAGCTATGCAAGGCTTTTGAGTGTTGAAATTTTGCCTTTCCCCAAAACATAACATTTCAGTTCCCTGTGCACCACTGAAAGGTCCTTCTAATCAGCAGCAGAAACAGAAGGGAGAGGATGTAGCAATAGAGATGTAAACAGAGGATGTAACATCTGTAAGCAGGGGTGGTTTGGGGGGGGGACAGTTCATCAGGGAATTCATCCAGGAGCCTCAGGACCTGGATAGGGTAGCAGTACCTAGAAGAAGCTACGGGTAAATCTGTGATGCAGTGTTATCATCCAGGGAGCAGTGGGACCAAGGAAGCCCAGGGACACAACCAGCTCAGTCTGTTCCTCCACTTGCTTATAAAGTCCTCAGGGACCTGCTTATAAAGGCTGAAAGCTGGGATCTTGAGTAGGGAGCTCCTTCTACAAACCCACAAGTGAAAAAGCAGGGGTACCTGAAAAACATACAGCAAACAGTATTTGCACTAACCATTTTAAATTGTTTGTCTACCTCATATCAGGACTTCCAGGCAACCCAGGCCGACCAGGGGCTAAAGGTGAGTTTTGTTTCTTTCCAATGGTCATTTTCTGCCTAAGGATTCATTTTAGCAAGGATTAGCTGCTCCACTGACCAGTTCCTGGATCAACAGAGACATCTAGTGGCTTTGGGAAGGGGAGGTTTGAGAAGCACGGTAGGCAAAGCTTCCCTGAGCATACATGGAGACCTGCTGAGGGATTTGGCATGACAACTCTCCTCTGAGCAAACCTTTGAAGCCCAGTTCTGCCCTGAGCATAAGATGCCTGGTGTCTGCAGTGGAAGCTGTGTGCCTACCTCGGATGAATCCAGGCTATTTGCTATGCTGGCAGATGTAGTGCTTGGAAAGCTGATCAGAGGGCATCTCTGGATTAGCACAGCTCTCTTGCTTCCCCCCTGACCTTCTAGTGCTGTGACTTCTCAGACAAGAGATCAAGGGCAGAAAGAAAGTACATGCTTAGTAGTACAATGTTACTGAGCTTATTATAGCTCTTACCTGCCCCCTTAAAAAGAAGCTCAACTTTTTGTACTTTTGTTTTCCTAGGAGAACCTGGAGCTCCAGGAAAAGTCATAAGTGCAGGTATGTAGTGCTGTCACTTCTGATTTAGGAGGGTTTTCTCTGGTTTTTTTATGCCTCCTCAATTCATCTTGACGGTGTGTCAGACCTGTACTGGGGCTCCCTGTGTTGGGAGAATATATGTGCCATAGATGTGGTATTTCTTAAGCATAGATTTGTACACATTCACTGGATGTGTGAATGTAAGTGTCTGTGTGCAAATCTATGTGTTTATTTTTCAGAGGGTTCATCAACTATTACTCTGCCAGGCCCACCAGGTCCCCCAGGCCCACCTGGCCCCACTGGTCCCCCAGGTGTTCCAGGTGAGTACTGATGAGTATAAAGTAGTGATAGGTCAAATCCAGGGACTAGAATCAAGCTCTTTTGCTGCTCAGGAAGGCAGACTTGTGTCTAATCCCTTTTCCAGCACTATTGCTGAAATTAGGAAGTGCTTG
The DNA here is from genome assembly GCA_013399835.1 of Leptocoma aspasia. Lineage (NCBI taxonomy): Eukaryota > Metazoa > Chordata > Aves > Passeriformes > Nectariniidae > Leptocoma > Leptocoma aspasia. The sequence goes on along the minus strand of VXAX01001008.1, from coordinate 282,009 downwards.
TTTTCCAGTCTCAGCTTTGAACTCAAGGCAGCAGAACTCCCACTCAAGCATCTGTAAATCTTTCTCACACACACACACACTGGCTGTGCATGAGCTTGGGCCCTGGACTCTTCTGTCCCAGTCAGACACTGCCCTCCAGCATGCTGGTGTCAGGCAGCAGAGTTCCTGAGCCCTGATTCTCATGGCACTTCTGTGCCTGGAGCTAGTCCTGGAGCTGGTTTGGCAGAGACAGTCTCAGTTTGCAGTATGGAATATGAGAGGAGGGTTAGGCCTTTTGCATTCCTTTTCTGTTGTGGTCAGTGGCATTCTCGATATTTCCCCAGTCCAAAAGGCACCAAGCATTTTAATTGCCAGGGGATGGAAATTCAGGTAATATGTGGGGCATCGATGAATTCATACCCCATAGCAGTTCCACTTAGTTATGTAGAAAAGTACCTTTTTGATAGTCTCAGTCCTTGTAAAAGTCCTATTGATTATTTTCCGCAATTGTAAAATACAGCCAGTAAAAACTAATGAAATTTGGATTTTTTTCCTTTGAAACTAGGTCCTGTTGGACCAGCTGGTCTCCCTGGACAGCAAGGTACCATTTTCCTTCAGCTTTTATTATGCTTCTTAAGAGAAAGGAATTCATTAGTTTTCCTTTGTTTCTAATTCTCTAAGCCCTTGGCACATTCTCTCTCCCTTTTGTTCACAGATTTCTTCGTTTCACTTCATTTTATTGCATTATTTGGCTTAATTAATCTTGTAAGGAATTTTTATAATTTTTTGTTTTCCCAGGGGAAGAAGGAGGGTGGTAAGAGGGTGATAAGATTCAGTGTAATGTGGATGCTGCAAATGTCTTTTTTTTCTTATGCTATTTTTCCTGAAGCTGGTATTTCTAAGGCACTTCTCAAGTGCAGTTGCCTATCTGTGATAGGGGATATAGCCCAGCTGGATACCTCCTGCCATTTTGAAGGGCAGGAGAACAAACTAGAGCCAAATTGGGATTAATGTCACTGTGAAAGCACTGCCAGTTGGGCAGGCATCTCTTTGGAAGGGCCTGAACAGAGCTGACCCCTAAGAACCTTTCTTAGCTCGTTTTCTATGATCCTGTTACAGCAAACTGGGCATAATTTCCACACTTGAATGCAGTGTCCCTCAGATCTGGGGACTGAGTTCATGCTCCCAGTTCTCATAAGAAAAGTCTGAACCTCTTGTCAGAGTAGGTACAAAATGTCACCCTCTCTCAGTTACATAACTCCCTTTCTCTGTGGTTTTTTTTTTTTTTTCCCTGGACAAAGGTCCACGGGGTGAGACAGGATCCCCAGGTGAAGCTGTGATAGAAACCATCAGAACAGAAGTTTCATCATTAGCATCTCAAAGTAAGTGGCCCTGCCTTTTCACTCCTTTCCTTGGGGATGTGTCAGAACCTTAAGGCCTGCTCACAGCTACCAGGAGATGCCCCTAACTCTTTCTTCTCAATGTGACATGGGGCAAGTGTGTGTGTGTGTGTTTGGTGGTGTGTCTGCAATGCCAGCTACCTCTTCTGCCCTCATCATCCCAAAGTCCTTTCAAAAGGAGGCAGATGGCATCAGGTCCACATTGCAGAGAAGGAAGCTGAGAAAGGAAGCTGCTGGTGAGCAGCCACTAACAGGGGAGATACAGAGCTGAGAGCTTCCAGCCACTGAGTTCACACAGGGCAGTTCCCTGTGCAAAATGAGCATGGAGCCATCTGTAAGAAAAGAACCAGTTTGAAAAGGCATGTTAATCTAAGCAACAGCAATGATCTCTCTTCAAATTAAAGAACTAATTCACAGGGGAGCAAATAAATTTTAAGATTAAAAAAATGTAACATTTTATAAAAATTTTAAAATTTTAAGACAAAAATAAGTGGAGCAGAACAGAATGGTTTAGCAACATTCCAAGAAAAGCATTTGCTCTGTACAACACTAGATGTGTGATGCACTTAGAGTTGGTATTCCTAGGATCTGGGACCTCTGCAAATTTGCAGCAAAGTAGAAGAAGGCATAAAATTATAAATGATCCTTGCCTGATCACCCTCCAAATGGGGCCATGTAGATTCAGACCATGCTTCAGTGCTGTCCAGTTCCCCATTCAGGTGCCTTGGTGGATCACAGCATCACTGAACTTTGAGTTTGTGCCTCAGCTTGGAGGTGAGGGTACACCACACAGTACAATCAAGATAACACAGTGCAGCTACTTATTAAATAACATCTGTGTTATGTTCTCCTCCCAAAACTTGCCTCTTTTAAAGAATCTCTCCTCTCCTTGAAGTTCTTTCCCTCCTTCTTTAGCCTTTGAGTCCTTTGCTCTTTCTCTCAACAACCATTACTCTCCTCCCTGTTTCCCATATCCTGCTCAGAGTTATATTTTGCTTCATGTCCTAACCAAACGCATCTCTCCTCTCCCTCCTCTGCTTTATCTTGGGCTTAGGTGACCCAGGTCCCATCTTAGTCCACCTTTGATTGTAAGAGCTTCTAGCAGCAATATATTGACAGTTTCCATAGCAGCAGTAGCTCCATAGCAACAATTTTCCTTTGTTTGTGTTTTTCTTTTGCACAGTGCTGGGAGATTTACAAGGACGAGCAGGACCACCAGGTCCCCCTGGACCACCAGGTATGTAACATACAGAGCTCAGTACCTAAGCAAGGAATGCTGACACAACATGGCACCTTTCTGAGCCATGCAGTTTGCTGAGTAAATATTCCCTAATATCCCTGTTTCTTTTGTCATCAGGTGAATCTGTGCAGGGACCCCCTGGACCTCGTGGTCCCCCAGGTAAGAGCTTGTTCCTCTAAAACCTGACTGGAAAGTGGGAGGTTTTTTCCAAGGCCTATGGCTGGAAGCAGAATGTCACATAGTGGGTTCCTACCAACACAATTTCACTGCAGCAAGATGCTGCCAAACAAAGAACATTTGCTTTGGCAGGGGGTTCTAGCCAGAGTATTAATTAGTAAAAGCCATACTTTTTGGGAAGACACTCAAAGTTTTCAAGTTGCCAAAGGAAGTAATTGCAATCAATTCCATATTTACTTCTTACTTGTCCAGCCTTAACTTTCAACTGCGGACAGATGGGGAGGTTCTTATCATGAGGAACACATCCCCATGCCCCATCCTGTAATACAGACTTCACTTTCTCAGCCAGAACAGGGAAGGTGTGGGAGGGCATGTGACAGGAACAGAACCCTATTCCTTGCACTCTGCTCAGTAGGAAAAGGGAGCAGGTTAGGTGTGTGATGGGATAGGCGCCCAGTACCACAAAGAAAGGAGTTTCTCTGTCCTTTTCTGCTGCTGTGGCAATGATAGTAAAAAGTAACTATCAGGGATAGATGGGTGAAGAAAACAGTGATAAGAGCCTACTCTGGGAAATACTCAAGCTAAGGCCATGGCTGGAGATGCAGAGCTCTTGCATTCATTTACTTACATTGCTGAGGCTGATCCTTCCTGAAGCCTGTGTCCCTTTTGCCTAGGAGAAGGATTGCCAGGACCTCCAGGCCCACCAGGGAGACCAGGATCATCCATGTCCACCTCAGGTAGGTTCTTGCCACTCCTTCTGTCACCTGGTGCTGGGAATGTCCCGTTGGGGTTCCAGAGAGCACATATATGGCTAGGACCAAGTGGAGCTAGAGAAACCTTTTTTCATGTTCTCTTGGATATCATAAAGAAATCTCTTTCTTTGAATTGCAGAAGCATTCTTCACAGGCCCACCAGGTCCACCAGGACCACCAGGCCCGAAGGGAGACCAAGGTGGGTACATCATGCTGCCTCACCAAAGTGAGGGACCTCAGCAGCACCTTCGACTGAAAAGAAGGAAGGGCTTAGGAGCAGAAATTCCTGCCTTTCTCTGTAAGAAAGCTAGCACAGTTGTCACTAAGTAGGACTCCTGTCTGCTGTAAAACAAGTCAGTCTTTGTCAAAGAAATGTAATAGCCTCCAGTACTGGTGTCAAGGCAGTCACTGTATTCAGATCCTGACTTTGCAAGCCCATCATACTCAAGAACATTCAGAAGTTTAGATTTGCCATTGAAAGGGACAGCCTTTTTGCAAAATGCACTGTGGACTAAGTCAGTGCAAGGAGGTGGCCCTGTGAAGTGTAGCTCAACTCTCATCTGGCAGGAAAATACGGACCTGCTCCTTTTACCCATTTCCCCTCTACAGACTGAAGGCCAAGATGATATGCTGCAATGTGGGCTGGGATGTTGCTGATGAGAATAAAGCAAATCTTAACACTGTTCCTCTGCTTCCCTGTTTTACAGGCGAACGAGGTCCACGCGGATTCACAGGTAAGGAGATTTTAGTGGGTTTCAGGGTAGCTTGCCTGGGTATGACTGCTCCTTAATTTCTGTGTCTCATGCAGGAGAACCAGGAGATCCTGGCCTTTCAGCATTCTCCTCCCATGGTTAGTCTGTGCCCCCTTTCCTTGTCCCTGGGCTAAAATTCATCATCCCTGGGCTGAAATCAGGCCAAAATCCTGTTCTATTAATTCTAACTTAATTTTAGTGGAGCCAGGATTTTGTCCACATACTTTATTCCTGTGAATCTCTGACTCTCTTTCTGCAACTGGCAGGTGAAAGAGTCACCATACAGGGACCTCCAGGCCCACCTGGCCCACCTGGACCAAAAGGTGAAGTTAAAAATCTTATTTCTTCTTTTGGGGGTGGCCTCACACATCCAAGCATGGTTGAGACTAAAGGATAGAACAACCGGGTCTTTTGGGAGATAGAGCTGTGCTCACCCCTGCCTTTTCAGGCAAAGCAGGACCACAGCAATAGCATTGCTATGAGCACAAGGCACTTGACCAGGTCACAGAAGGCTCAGAAAAGGAGCCATGGCCTCTTCCTTATGCTCTTTCCCAACAAGCTGGCATTTCAAGATAGTCATTACAAGGGCTGGGTAGTTGCTTCTCTGACAACATGTAGCCCAGCTGTTTCACATGACCAAGGATGCAACATGCAGTCACACCCATTTACAAGTGTCTGTCTCACTCTTTTCCAGGTGATGCAGGTGTCCCAGGTGCACCTGGCATCCCAGGAGCATCTCGAGGTAAGAGGCCAGACCATCATTGATGTTAAGAGGGAATGCTGATATACTGGTGGAGGCTTTGAAAAAGCTCCTTTGACTTTCACCAGTGTGGGTGCCAACCTAATGCTGACAGGATTTGTGTTCAAAACCTCTTTTTGCACAGCTTGCCTCAAATCAGAAAATTTAAGAACTGACAGTTTTCTTTTTCCAGCTTACTGGGAATCATTTAAGCCAGAGTTTTGCCTCTGTGTGGACAGGTTCTTGAACTGCTGCTGCTCAGGCTGAGTGGGATTGGGAGCAGCAGGGCAGTGATGTTAGACTAATGAGCTTGAGCTCTATCATCTCCATCTATATTCTGCACTGCACAAACCCACCAGGTCTGCCTGTACAAAACCAGGAATGTCTCTGGACTCAGCTCTGCACAGGCTGAATTATAAGATGCTGAATTAATTGAAGACATTATACTGCCAAATAGCCCATGCTCAGACTGCATTTAAAGATGCAGGGGGAGCCCCTCCATATTAAATTTCCAAAGGTCTTTCCAGGCCTGTGGGAAGAACTTAATGCAAGTACACTTTACTATCACTTGGTCTAATTCAACTGTGCCAAAAACGCTCCTTCTTCTTTCAATGCTTTCTGTAGGTGGATCCAGACAAATTCAAGGACCTCCAGGACCTCCTGGGCCACCTGGTCCTCCTGGCCCAAGTGGAGGTTCATCTCAAGAGATTCAGCAGTATGTCACTGACTACCTGAAGAGTGAGTATAATGAGATTTTTGCTGTGGGTCAGCAGTTTCATGCCTATCTTTCTTTTGCTCCCTAGGGCCTTGTCCCTCTTCTTTTAGAAACAACAGCCCTGCTACTCTGGGCTTATTTCTGCTGAATACTGTGAAATGCTGTTGTCCACTGTGGTCTCTGTAGAACTGTCCTTCTGTTGTCCGTTCTTTATCAGAGGAAGAGGGTCTGATAATTGTGCATATGGTCAGTCTTCCCTCTTAGTGATGTGGGCATATCTTGGGCTTTCTTTGTAGGTGACAACATCAGACATTATTTGACTGGTGCCCAAGGCCCACCAGGCCCTCCAGGCCCACCTGGACTTATCACCACTGCGGATGGGATGACCTTGGACTATGCAGAGCTGGCTACCCGTGTCATGAGCTATATGACAAGTAAGCACCATGTTGGTAAACTCTGTACTGAGTCATGCCCTCAGCTGAGCTTGTGCAGCACCTAGGAGGTGAGAACCAGAGGAGAAACAAGTCTCTAAATAGCAGCACCCCAACTAGGTTATTCATCTTCAGCAGTCTAGGCCCAGGACTCCACACAGTTGAGGTGTTCTCTGAGCCTTGTCCTTTTTTAATGGTTAGATTAACCAGCAGTTGCTGCTGTTTAAAAAGTCTTATAATAAACATTTGCTGTTAGACTCTTTGACACCCCAAAGACCCAAACAGAGGTGGCTTTATTTAATATATGTGATCTCAAGTATTTAGGGGTTGTCTTGTGTGCTTGGGGCCCTCCTAAAGTAGATGAAATCAGAGCTTTTGGAAGTAGCCTGGAATCTCAACCAGAAATGCACAGAGCACACAGCTGTGTGTGATGACCAGGAGATGACTAGAAAGTGTGAGATAGCAACTGTTTCATAGTTGGGGGCATGTGAAGCCCCCAATTAATTAACTATCAGTTAATTAATTCATCTTTCCTTTGTTCCTTCCTGACCCCTCCTCACCTTCTGTCTCATACTGGCTCATGTAAAACCTTTTCATTCCCACAGGCTCTTCAGGTCGATATGAGTCATTTTCTAGCTCAGTATCCACTACATCCATTTTGTACCAAGAACTTCTGGACCTCCTGCAAAGTAAGTGACCCTCAAGGGAAACATGGGATTGAGCGTAAAGCATCCCATCATCCTGGAGATCTGCCTTTCCCTTCTAGTCTCCAGTCTGCAACTGGAGTTACCTGCAGCTACTTCAGAGTGTTGTACTTTCCAGCTCCCCCACTCTCAGCTCCCCCCATAGCCTTGCTATGTTGTTGTTCTTAAGGTGAAGGGGATCCCCAACTCTGTATTCTTTTCTGTACACACTGTTACTGTGGGCTGACAGGTAAATCTCCAGCATGTCATTTGGCTGTCCCTGAAGGTGTTGATGATGCTGGCCAGCACTGTGCTCCAAATAGCTCCAAAGTGCCACAAAGCTCAGCATGGTCTTTCCCAGCTGAGCTGCTTTTCATTCCCTTTACCCAAGAAGTTGTCCAGGGTGTCATGAAAAAAACAGACAACAGGGAGGTCCCTTAAGCAATCCAAATTCTCATCCTCCTCACACCCTTATTATAGGAGGTTCCCAGCCTTGTCACAAATGTTTCTGGCACCATATACAGGACAATTCACTCAGAATAGGGGGAGGAAAGGAGCTTTGCATCCAAAGGTTTTGATGGTTTCCCTGGTGGTGGGGGCTCAGCTCATGGGCTGGGAACTCCTCACACTTGGTGTCTGTGCAGCAGCTGGACAGCCTTAAAAGATGCTTTTTTGCATTTCTAGGAGAAGAAATTCGTCAGTATCTCATTGGACCTCAGGGCCCACCGGGACCTCCTGGGCCAGGGGGAGATGGAATGTCTCTGTCACTGGATTATGATGAGCTGACCAGGAGGTTTCTCAGCTACTTGTCAAGTAATGGTTTTATTAGTGTGTGTTTCCCTCTGTTCCTTTGGGAGCCCAGCACAAAGCTCATGGTGTCAAGTCAGTAGAAACTATTCCAGTGCTAATTGTGTGAATCCCTATGTACAGAGACCTCCTCACAGGGACTGAGAGAGATTTGGAAGAGAACAAAGATACCCTGTAGCTAAGATACCATTGACAGACTAGTAATGAATCCTTTCTTTGTTAAAAATTGAGCTTAGGAACAAAATTTCATCTTAGTCATCTTAGAAGTCCCATCAACACTTAAGTGCCTTTCTAACCTTTATCTCTGTGGTCAGGATATATTTCCCTGTGAAAGAGTTGGTCTGTGCGCACTTTGTGTCAAGGCAGCTCAGGCAACAAACTCTTAGAAGTTAGTTGAAAGAAATTCTATGTCTCTGCTTCATTTTCCCATCTTAAGGGGTGATTGGCATATAAGAACTGTTCAACAAAGAGGACTCTTTGAGCATCTTTGAGCAGCAGTGCTAAAATGCCTAATCTTGTAGCTGCAACTGTCTGCTTAAAAACATGGCCTGGTCCATGCTCAGTTTCTCTGAACTGCTCTTTGAGACCAGATCTCACTAGTGGACTGCTCCTAAGATGGAGGGAATTTCCAGCAGGAAACTGCAGTGTAATGGCAGCACTCCAATGGCTCAGGCAGGACAGCTGCATTTTGTCAGCAGGGACATTTCATTAACGCCAATCACAAAGTGCAGAGTGTTGCCCTAGAGCTGCAGACACAGGGAGAGCAGCACATGCATCAGCCTGTGGGTTGCAGCTGAGCTGAAAGTTCAGGGGTGCCCCTACCATGTCACAGGTTCATGAGGTGCAGAGCTTTTGCCAGGAATAGAAGCCTGCTGCCTGCCTGTCTGTGGGTGTCCTTGGGATTGTCAGGGCATAGTCACAAGTCCAGAACATGGTTTGAGCTCTGGCTCCTGGCACAGCCTGCTATTGGGACACTCCACTCTGCAGGAGCCCCTCCTGCATTGCCTGTGAGCAAGCCCTGTGGCCTGTCCGCCCACACTGTAACAGCCTGTTCTGATAATGTGGATCTGTTTGATTTTGCAGGTTCTGGGATGAGCATTGGGCTGCCTGGACCACCTGGGCCTCCAGGGTCACCTGGTATATCTTACAGTGACCTGACAGCGTACCTGCGAAGTAAGCCAACTTCTTCACTCCCCTGCCATGGGGCTCTACGTGCCCCCAGGATCTTTTTTACAGCTTTAGTCACAGAATTTCCCTTTTTGCCTATCATCACAAATAACCCTCTGATGCTCCTTTGTCCTTAGCAGCACTGCAGGCCTCTGCTGGCACCTGCACACCCCACAGTGGCCTGCAGCTGGATCACAATGCTCCTGTGAGGAGCAACAGTAGTGGGGCTGTCTTGGAGATGGGCATAAAGGAGCCCTTTGTTGTATCCAAACTCTGCAGCATAAAGGCATCATCTCTTATGCCTCTTTTAAAGTATATTTTGAAAATAGAGACTTTACTCTCTTTAGAATCACCTGACTGTCCAATGTGACATCTACATGCAGGGAAGTGAGGTGCACCAGGTGCAGAAGGTACTGGAGAGAAAAAAAACCTTCTACTTGGCTGTATCTGGATATCTGGCTGGATAACCTGTAATGTGAAGGAACATTCATTAGAGTTGTAGTTGTTTGGGTGACTTATTTTCTTCCCTTGTGTTTTACAGACTCTGAATTCAGTGGTCTTGTTGGGCCCCCTGGTCCTGCAGGCCCCCCAGGACCTCCAGGGATCCCTGGATCACCAGGCACCTCTCTGGAGGACATCTCTGCCTACCTTCAAAGTAAAGCACTTGTGTTTCTCACAGCTGGCAGGGTGATTCTGTTTTTAGGTGATGGGTGGTCTTGAGGCTGTGATTTAGCTTAGCAGGGATGTGACTGTCCACTGGAAACAGTCGCTATAAAGAAAAGAATTTTGTCAATGTTGTCTGTAAAGGGGTGGAAATTGGGGTTGGAGCCTTTAAACTTTCAAGATCCCCAGACATGTGAAATTTCCTTATCCTCTCACTGATGGAAAATAATCCTTTCTCTCTCTCAAGATGTTGGATACTCTTCCCTTTCTGGAGTCCGGGGCCCACCTGGCCCTCCTGGCCCTCCAGGACCACCAGGTTTCTCTGGAACAGGCCTCCTGTCCTATGCAGACATCACCAACAACGACGAGTTCAGGAGTGAGCTGATCCAGTACCTGAAGAGTAAGGGAACACCATCCATCCTTCCTGCACACACCCCAAGACATGCTTTACCTTGTGTAGGTGACTGGCTCTGCCACAGTTGAGTCTTCCCTGAACTGGGGCTACAGCAACACCTTCCCTCTACAGCCAGGTCTGCAGGAGTTTGCTGCACCCTGTAGGCTTTTCTCACCTCAGTCTGACTGCCAGCCAAAGTCTGTGTTGTAAGACAACAGGGACAAGCACTAGGTGGTTACAATTGGCCTGTGCTGAACATGGGTCCCTAGTAAGGTCACCAGCAGAGTTTTACCATGGGAAAAGGATTTTTTGGCAAACACTTGCCCACAGAACCATGGATAATGGAGGGGTTGGAAGGTGGCACTGAGCTGGCTGTGAAGCACCAATGGTCTGAGCTCATCCTGGCAAGTCAGCCAGGGCAGGCTTCCAGAAACACCTCAGTTTTGGCAAACTGGTAACTGAATGGCTCTTTTGGGAGAGGTGCTGAAATTGGCCTGAGGAGTGCACCCTTCTGCAAAATCATTAGGCATGTTCCTAAGATTGGGCACACAAAATTGTGGGAGAGATGGGAAGGAGGAGGGTGTCTTGCCATCTGTAAAGTTTAAGGTTGACATGTGCCTGCTGCCTGAGAAATGGCACTGGATGAGGGTCACTGATGGTTGGTGGGACACAACTTCACACTCCAGTCTTCATTCAGGTAGTAGCACAGGACTTCTGTCAAGCCCAGTGTCTCTGAAGTTCCTCCCTTGGATTTTGTAGGTGATGAAGTTCGAAGCTACATCTCAGGACCCCCTGGGCCCCCTGGGCCACAGGGACCACCAGGACCCAAAGGAGACAGTGGCTTTACGTCTGGGTCTATGTCTTCATCATACCAAGGGTTACGAGCTTCTGAGCACTTGCATGGAGGATCCCTTGGTGCTGAGGGCTCCCACGGGGGCTCCCTGGGCACAGGCAGCTCGTATGGCAGCTCCATGAGCAGCAGCTCCTCTTACCATGCCTCAGTGGGCAGCGATGGCGCTTACGATGCCTCCATGGGCACTGATGGGTCTTTTGATGGGCTGCTGACAGAGGAGGAATCACACAGGAGATCAGCAGGGTCGAGCAGATCCCACAGTAACTCCTTCACTGGTTCCCTGGATTACAACGAGCTGGCACTCCGTGTGTCAGAGAGCCTGCAGAGTGAGTGCAATACCTGCTCATCCTGACCCTATCCCAGTCTACAACTCCAAATCCCCTGTGCCTGGTCACGCTGTTCGCTCCCCTCTCCTTCCTGCTGCCTACAGCTCTCCCCTACACCTCCTGCCTCAACATGCAGCCATAGTTCTCCCAGATCTCCTTTCAAATGACATCTTTAATTCTGCAGGCCGAGGTATTCTCCAGGACCTGATGTCTTACACAGCACAGGGACCTGCAGGTCCCCCAGGCCCTCCTGGTCCCCCTGGCATCAGCAAGGTCTTTGCAGCCTATGGCAATGTCACCGCAGACCTCATGGACTTCTTTAGAAGTGAGTGACATTTTGGCTTGGCATTTCTGGCTCAGGCATATTAGATCTCCCCAACCTCTCGCAGACCTACTGATCTTCTCACCTTTGCACACTGGAAAAGGTCAAGGTGCAGAGTTGAATGTGGATGGTCTTTCCATCTACTTTCCTTGCTGGGGAGGAGCAGTCTTATAATTAGGAAGGACATCAGTTTTTCCCCCTATTTGTAAGAAACTCATCCCAAACCCTGAAGGCCTCTGTCTTACAAGCTCTGTGGCCCATTTTAACATGGCTGGGCTGGCACACATACAGAAATATGAGCCAGCTGCTCACTCTGCTCTCAGGTTCCCCACCCTGAGCATGGGTCGGCTTCAGTCCTAGTGACAGCCAGGACACCCAGAGAGAGTGACAGAGCAGTGCTGGTGAAATGACATCACAGCCTTGGGACTTTATTGGGACCAAAACCGTGTTTAAAAACCTTGTTGTCAGTCCAATCCCATCTAACCAAGAGAAATGTCCTTCCAGTGTGACTCACAGCCTTTCTGAGTGGGCAGTGGTTTCTCCCATTCATTCACTCCCTCCTTCATTTCCCTCTCCAGCACATGGTGCCATCCAGGGGCCACCCGGTGAAAAGGGGGAGAGGGGTTATCTTGGACCCAAAGGTAAGGCTTGCCATCCTTTCCCTCTTCAGCCTTGTGAAGCCCGGGAAGTAGCACTGTGACCACAGAGGTCACAGCACTGCTCGAGATCACACCTTCTCACAGTGAAGGTGGCACCTTCATGATCTCAGCCAAAACATTGTCCTGACTTGGTCCCTTCCCCTGGCCTGTCCCTGTCTGTGGTCACTTGTGCTTAAGGGCAAACTTGGTCTTCTCATTCCTTCAGGTGACCCTGGGCCGATGGGCCCACCAGGACGACAAGGGCACAGGGGACCAAAAGGAGAGAAGGGAGAGAAAGGTAGGAACACCTGCCGTCCTCAGGAGAGCAGGGTTTAACTGTCACAAGTGGCACCAGCCCATCCCTGGGAATAGCTGAAAAAAACAGCCTCAATTTTTTGGTTTGGATCTTTTGCCTTTTTACATGGTCTTTTCAACTAACCCACCTTTTGCTTTTTTTCTGGTCCCCAGGTGAACAACTGTATGTTGGCAGAAGAAAAAGAAGAACTGTTGGTGTTTAAGGAAAGAGGTAGCTCAGTTCTGCACAGGCCAGCATTCCCAGCAGCCTGTAGAAAATTAGCCTGAGTCTTCACTGCCTTAATGCTAAAACATCCTCACTGCTCAGCTGACCCCTTAAGAGTTGATAGCTCAGATCTGAATGTGTCTTGTGTGTGTCCAGCATGGCCCTAGTGTGGGTGTTTGCTCCTGTTACTGATGTTTGGCTTCGTGCCCCTGAGCTCCCAGGCTGACGTCCTTGGGCTGACAAGGGCTTCCTGTCTCAGCTAGTCCAGGCTTCTTGTACTACTCCCAGATATGTAAAAACCTGAGTATTTTAACAACTAGCCAGCTATGCAGAAAAAAGAAAACAATCCCATCCCCACCAAATGCATGGTTTGTCAGGGATCAGATGCAGCCCACAAGGCCCTGTGAAAAACCCTGGGCTTGCACCGCCCTGGGATTCTCTCTCCACAAGCTCTGCCAGCCCCAAGTGGAGCCCATTTATAGCAGCACAGCAAGACAGGACACACACAGGGGCCGAACCAAAGCACTTTTAAACGTAATTTGTTTATCTTTTAAAAAGATTTTTGTATTTTTTTCTGGTTTTTTAAACACTGGTGAAAAATAATCTTTCATGTAAACAGCCCAATTAAAGTGTGTTTTAACCCCATCCCTGAACTATTGAGGATGGCCATTCTGTGCTTGCAGGTTTTTGTTGGGCAGGGTGAGGCAGCTGAGATGGGTCTGAGGTACAGTGGTAAATACAGTGGCACAACATTAAATACTTTTATACCCAGTTATTTTAAACATTGTAAATCATCTCCTTCACTCAAACGCTTGTACAAATCACTTGTATTTCATGCAAGTTTTCCATCAACAAAACTGAGGCGATCTCAGCAAACTGTGATTTTATTGTATTTACAGCAGAATTATTACAATATTCTACAGAAAGCCATGAAATCAAATTACTTTGAAAAACAAGACAAAACAACTCCCGAAACTCTTGTATGGCTGCTACTGCAAGTTCACTTCCACGAGCTGTACAGAGACCCTTAGCCAATATTATTCATCCATCTCATGATTTTTGGTTGCTTTATGTAAGGCAAAAAATAACTTGGTTTGCAGTTAACACAAAACATTCAACAAACTGCTGGGAGAACACGAGGCTGGTGGTGCCTCAGGCGCGTGTTTTGTCACAGCATGCTCCTGCTCTGCTTAGCTTCCTGACAGAAAATGGGGTGACAGTTCAACATTAGATGCCACTCAATGTCCCTTCCCAGTCTCTGTTCTTTTCACTATTTTAGGACTGATTCTCATTACCAAAGAAGCTTCACCACCTAATTGTAAGTGTGGAAGACTTTGTTAAATCAGGGTAACCCTGGACTCAGCCACTCCCTTCTGGTTTCAGTACAGGGGAAGCACATGAGCCATTTCTCATGGGTTGGGCTTAAGCATGTTTTTGCTTAAGGGGTTTTCCTCTGGCAGCACCTGACTGCCCGAACACCAGATGTGCAAAGGATCTACAGGAAACAAAGCACGAGGACTGAGCTGGAGAAAAGGGATGCAGAACAAGTAAAAGTTCTGTAAAGGAAACACCGTAATTTCCTTTATCTGTTCTCATCTTTTGCAAGACTCAGAAATGATGGGGGATCCTAGCCTTGGCTTGCCTGTGAATAAGGAAGGTTAATTCCCTCTAATCTTACTTCAACTGCTGTGAGGATGACAGAAGTAGTCTGGAAATAGAATATTTGCATGGACACATCAATGCAAGGAAGTTTCAGAGATCCAGAAGTACAGGTTTTGACGTAAAATGACCAGAGTGTAAACACTAACATAGAACTTACCAACACAGTGATGGTCCTAAACACTCCCCCTTGCCCTTTCCTCCAACAACCAGAGTCACTGTCCCCAGACTTGCCCCTCTTCCCCACAGCAGATGAACCAAGAAGCAGTAGATCAGTGGAAGCAACTAGCACCAAGCTTATTTGTACATTTCAGTTTTCAGCAAAGATGTATTTCTGAGGTCCTGGGAGCTGCAGCTGCACAACAGCTCTGAAAATCAGGCTGTCTAAAAGTGGACTCAAGTGCCTGAATTTAAAACACCTATTTGAATCTTTCCTATACCAAAGCAAGCTTGAAATACTTGCAAGGCAGATACTATTTCGGTTGGAGAATCAACTTAAACTTCCTATGTGATACTGCTGTCACAAAAGACATGGTGTGACAAAAGAAGTTTCATTGCTGCTTTGCTTAGTTAGTCTGTCATAGTTAAGGTGCTATGTTTCCAATTTTTAAGGAAAATAATTCAGTAGAATGGAGTTAGCATAAAGTCCTCTGGGTCCAAAGAATAATTTCTTTAACAATGTGATTGATTAGATATTGAGTACCCATGAATGCAATTTAAAAAGAGTTTAATTTTTTAGCTTAAAAGATTGCCTGGAAAAAAGGATGCAGCTCAGATTGAACATCAGTGTTTAATGCGATGTGAAAAATGATTCTGAGTGAATGCTGATGGCCAGGACAGTGGAGCCCTGCCACCAGGGAATTTGAATTCAGGTGCCAATTCCAATAAAGGTTTTCCTTCAGGTGTTTATAAATCAGGACCTACATAATCATCATAAGGATAACAACTTCAGTATCATATCTTTACATGCTGTATATAGTTCTCATGTGTACACCAGGGACAGCAGAGTGCTTGGAGAAAGAAAATTTGTTTTATGGGAATCAGAGAGGATCAAATGCTGGAGTATTTCTTCTTCATAAAATAAGCAGCAAAGTTCCCTGGAACTTCAGAAGATCAAGGGCTGCCACAACCCATTTTCCCCTGGGTTGGTAACTCCTCCTCAGCCAGAATCTCCTAAAAGCAGGGGCAGCAGGTGCACCCGAAGACCTTTAGCCCCAAATCTCCCTGGATGCCTTAAGCAGCACCAAAACACACTTCCAGAGCTCAGGAAGCACATGGTGTGAGGCTGAGGTCCTGCAGGCAGGTTTTCCATGAGGATCAGTTGTAAACATGGGAGGACAACCCACACACAGCACTGTAATCCAGGGATTTATTGCCTTTGCTTGTTTTCCTGTGGACAGAATTTACAATGTAGTAAAATACAATGGTGAGCAAATACTGATTTCTGGTCAGCTTTGGAAGAGCATGTGGGGACAATGAGATCTGCTAAACAGTAAGAATTTGTAAATAAGTACATTGTTCTGGCTGCAGAAAACACACCTCACCACCCTGGAGATGGAGCTGCTAACATTCATTAGGGCAGTGACATGAGATAGTACCGAGATTGGATTTCGCATCTCAGGAGATGTCTTTTAGGCCTATGTGAGACTAAATTTAATTTGAATTGAATTTTCTGACACTGATACAATATTGTAACACTTCTCTCACGTTCTGCAACGCTTAAACCCAATTTTATCAGTCTAGATGTGTAAGTACCCATGCTAGTTCTTGTTATCACTCAGAAAACATATTTTTGTGCTTGGTATCAATTCTCAGCCCAGTTCACAGGGCTACAGATGCTTCACAGGGCTCCCCACCTGGAGACCTGAGCAAGGCTTCCATTGCCACATCTGATCCCTCCCTTCATCCCAGAGCTCAGTTACAGTTATTTGTGCAATTTACAATGAGATCAGATTGCAGGGCTTGTGTGAAAAGGATCTTCAAATAAAAGATGTAAGAGATTCAGACAGAGGTAAACAGAATGCCAATACATATTAGCAATGTATCACTGAAACTACCAAAAACATAAGGAGATTATCATCAACATTTCCCTGTGAGGATTTAATGGCGATGAACATAGACATAATCCAGAAGAGGAAATCTGCCTGCCCTGCCTACTCCCCAGGTAAAGCACTGAGCCTGCTTCATATGAAACTGCAAACAAATTCTGTTAAATAGAGATGAAGATTATTTAATGTTATCTTAGTAACAGTCAGTTTATGAAGGTGGAGCTTAAAAAGCAAAAGGTCTTCAAAGACTTTTTTTTCTCCCTAGTAGACAAGCAATTCAAAAAGCTTTGCATTTAGCAACAAAGAACATTCTAGAGATATGGTGTGTGAATTTACAACAGTACACAATACACATTTAAAATAATAAAATGCCAGAAATTAAAGCTAGCTATTAAAGTAATTATGCTATCAAAAAGTTACAAAATTTAAATGAAAACATGCATTTTCCAATTTTCTTTTTACTGTGCTGTAAATTAAGTGTCTTCATTGAGAAGGTATTGGTTCAATGTCCAAGGATTTCATCACCCAAGGTTTCAACCACAGCTGATTAAAGTCCTATGTTAATTTCTTAAGTTCATTGCCATGCAGCAACACTGTTCCCATGAAATGAACACCATGGAATGGGCACCACTTGCACCGTCAAAGCAAGCAAACAAAACAGGTGCAGTTGATGCCCAAAGATATCAGAGAAAGTCAGGCCTCAAAAGACAGAAAGCAAATACTATTTTACAAATGGAGCTCCAACATACCCAAGTACAGCCTGTAACACTGTCTTGATATGACTCTATCCACCAAAAGGAGTGCAGCAAAAGTGACCTAATACAGCTGTATTTCCCTATCCCGCTACAGGAGACACAGTTCAGATTTCCCACTACAGATCAGTCAGGCAAATAACTTATGGTACATCTAGGAACCCGAAAAATAAAACCTGCCTATGTTAGTAGGTGGCAACACAAAAGCAAAAACACCCAGCTTCATAAAGGAGTTTGTCTATATATTTAACTTAAATCTTTCCTTAAAATAAAATGACTAAAATTAAAAAAAAAAAAATCTAACACTTCTAGTGAAATCAGACTTTAGCCACGGTTATTTATAAATATGACTACCCACCTCCACTTCTGTGGTGGAATTCAAATGAACAGGCTTTGGTAAGAACAGAACAATGGCTCTACCCATTCCAGGTACAGTTAGAGAAACTACGTACATTTTGCACACCACTTTCTAAAAAATACATTCTACAGTTTTTCAATTTGTAGAACTAACCACTTGTATGGAATAGCTAAAGAAAATAATAAACTGTGCATTTTAAAGTTAGCATTTCTTTCACCTTTACATATTTTAGTGCAAAATATTTTAGGGTGAGGATTTACAACAAAAATGGCAGTAGCAGCAAGAAATCTTGTTTTGTACAGTAACAACAATGCTAAGGAGTTTTGTGTTTTTGAATGACAAAACAGTATCCTGTTGCCAGGATCAGCATATCTAAGTGTTTCAGGCACTGTATTAATTAAACTAGCACCCCATTTCATTACGGAACTAATGGACAAAATATGTCATGGAGATCAGCTCAGTTTTATTTATGCCAGAGGTTTCTTTCAAAAGAAGTTGCAAAGGCTTTTGTTTTTACCAATTGTGTTTAAACATAAGGGTTTGTTTTTCTGATTACTTGCATGTTTTTGGTAATTAGTTTCAGTCCTTGCCATGAAGACACTGCTCACATTATGAAATTTTAAACCTCTCATGGCAGTTTCAATTGTGGAATTCTCTCATGGAGAAATCTGATGCTTAAAAACACAGTAGCAGAACTAATAGTACACCATTTAAATGTTCAGATGAGAAACTTTTGTGATGAGAAAGAGCATAATTAATATTTCAGGCTTAAAGTCAAAACCATAGGGTAATGTACTTTTAGAGACTGGGATAAAAAGCCCACTTAGTCTTGAAACATCTGAAGGACGTAACAATACCACTGTACACCAACACTTGGTTCATTTCTTCTGTTCAGGGGAGTGAAGAAACCGCTCCTGACACTGATTGTCTCCACTGAAAACAAGACACGCAAGGTCCCCGATGTTCATATGCCGCGGGTAAGTCGGGTTAGACCGTAAGGAGGGAGAATTCCAATCACAAAAAAACCTACAGAAGTTCCCAGAGTTATGACCCAGTGGAGTGAAGACTGGGGATTGGGTAGAATTTGGAAATCCGGCTTTGTGTTGAAGGATTAAGGCATTCGGATTCTCCAGTCATTTTAAAGAAAACTTCCTGTTCCTGCAGTTTTCTGGCAAATTCTTCTTCCAGCATCTAAAACCAAAATCAGATTGTCACAGGATTAACAAGGCAAAGTACAAGAAACCCATTATTGTGGAGACATTTTGTATGATCAATCTCTGAACTGTGTGAAACTCTAGTACGTTCCCTTTTAAAATAAAATAATCCCCTGAGACCAACCTCCACCATCAGCTATATGTCTGCTATATATCACTCAATTTTTGTAGTAACCTACTGGCTTCTGAAATAAATTCCTAGCCCCAGATTTACCTCAGCTATGTTTTCCATGCAAACCTGCACACATGTGCTACAGGTGGGAGCCCTGCAAAGAGGCTGGTAACACCCAGCCTGTTTCGGTGCACCTGCCCTTTGCTCAGCTTATGCCATTTTTAAACATCTTTTATTATATAGTGAACTGCAACAGCTTTGTACAGCAGCTTGACTCTCCTCCTCTGCAATACTTTGGTACTGTCTGTATTTTCTAGATCAAAATAATTTCCTGATTCATGAACTGCTCCCATTTACCTTTTTTCTCGGTCTCAATTTCTCTCTCCATTCCTTCAGTTCTTGGCTGTGCTCTTCATCCAGCTCTTTTAGCTTCTGAGTCTCATGCTCAACCAGTAGATGGCATTTTTCATTCTTAAAACAAGATAATCCTTATGTAAAACTAATTCAGATTAGGCAACTCAACATTTGTACAGTGACATATGTTGTCCTAATTCTTTCTAATTAGCTTATTCCGTGTAAATAGTGACGTGAATAATTACAAGATGAAAGTATGTTACAAGGCTGCGTTTTCAAAAGCTGATCTTTCCATCGGAGCCAATTGAGATAAGAAACACTCGTAAATCCAAATACACTGCTGAGCATCATTAAGACAGCTGCTGAGAGTGTTACTCAAAACTGTGTTTCACTGCCTAATGATGCTTTTCAAGGTCATGCAGCATTTCTGCTTTGCTTTTTAAAGACAGTTTGTATAATTTATTTAAACCAATTACATTAAAAAGGAAGCTGTTTTTTGGAAATATTTCAACTCTTGGTGCCAAGAGCTGAGACAAACACATGGAGCTTAGAGAAGAGACAAACATGGTTGCAGAAGCAGCCTCAGAATTGCCCTATGAATAAGCTCAAACCACACCTCAGCTTCACATTTCTCTCAGTAAGGTACCCGAGCATCTGCCTCACTTTCAGAGGACTTTTGAAGCATGACAAGAAAAAAATCAATTGTTTGGCTTCAAGTCTCTGTGCTTTTTTAAGAGCAGTTGGCAATGGTTGTGTTTCTAGGGTCCCAGTCCAAATGGGTCTGATGCAGAGTACAGAACCACAGCAACACAAGCAACAAGCACTTGGCTAGACCTGAGTGCAGCAAGGGGCCAGTTTTCCTTGTGAAGCTCAGAGCAGCCCTAATCTGCTCAATTTTACTGGAGCTGAAACTCTCACAAGGCTCCCACGGTACTTGGGGATTTACTGGGGCATATTAGTGGCACAGCCAGGGACTGTTTTTGCAGGATGTAAGAAAGTGAATAGAGTAGAACGAGCTTCATTGGTCATTGCATGATTTCTCTAAGCAAACGTTATCAGCAGTTGATCAT
This sequence comes from Leptocoma aspasia, assembly GCA_013399835.1. Lineage (NCBI taxonomy): Eukaryota > Metazoa > Chordata > Aves > Passeriformes > Nectariniidae > Leptocoma > Leptocoma aspasia. The sequence goes on along the minus strand of VXAX01001008.1, from coordinate 261,884 downwards.
TTAATGCTTTAAAACTGCCTTGTGTCCCTGAAACTGGGAAAAGCTGATTTAACAGAAAAGGAGATCTGGGCCGCTGGTATCCAGCAGAAACTTTTACAAAATACATACCAAAAGAGACAAATCAGAGCTCCTTATCACAAGAAGAGAATTCCTTCTAAGTACCTTCCAGAAGCTCACACGCAAGTGGCAGCATTTGGTAAAAACCTCCTCATTCCTGTATTGCTGTAAACTTCTCGTGGGTGCTGCCTGGTGCTGCCTACCTCTGTTCTGATTAATGACATTCCAGCAAAATCAGGTTAAAAGGAAATGCTGCCTACAGAAAATAGCCCTCGGAACTTGACAGATATTCCAGAAGTGATCATCTGCTTCTGGTTCATGCTCTTCTTCATTTAAAATGATTCCTCATTAATTGATGGGAACATGTGAATCTGGCAAAGCAGTGCACTGCAGGCCTTTGAAAACAAAGCTGAAAAAACTCTATACAGTAAAAATTAAGGAAAAGGTGTTTCTACTTTGCCTGCATCTGGTATTAAGCTAAGTCTTCTCACTGAATGGTCATTTAATATCATCTATTTTTAACCTGTAACTGATGCAGTTCCCTGATGTTTGCTTCGCACTGCAACTGAAGGTCCCGCATTTGGTTTTCATGTTTCTGATGCTGTGCCAGTCTCTCATTCTTCTGCCTCTTTTCTTCTTGAACAGCAAACTAAAATTAAAAGTAACAGATTATTTACATTGTGCCTCTGAATAAAACAGTTTGCATGAGTCAAAGAACTGCATCTAATAGAATGAACACATATTGGGAAGAACAGTTCTAGAAGATTTAAGCAATAATTTTCTCTATTTTTTCTTTTTTTAAATTCTTACAAAGGAAGTGCCCTACAGTTTTAATTCCATTTCTCTGTCTGCACTCTGATTTTTCCTTAAAACGCAGCACATTTCACTTCCAGATTCCTGAAATTACCTCCTCTGAAGCTGTGACACAGCAGTGCAGCTGCAAGCATCAGTTTAGGCTGGTGTTAAACAGCTACAGGAGACCGTATTTTCCACATTTTTCATCCTTCCAGTTCTCACCATATGAAACCATGATTTGCGACTGCAGTGCATCATTAGAAAGCAAATCTCTCAAACTCTGCACAGCATTCCATTTTAAAGAATGAATACCTACAGCTTTAGTTCAAAAGCTCACAAAAATCAAGCATCCTTAAAAATGTTTCACAGAATCACAGAACAGTTGAGGTTGGAAGGGACCTGCAAAGATCAACCTCCCTACTCAAAGCAGGGTCACCAGGAGCAGGCTGCACAGGTCTGTGTCCTGTTGGATTCTGAGCATCTCTACAAGCTCTCTGGACAACCTGGTTCAGTGTTTGACCATCTTCACACTAAAAAAATGTTTTCTCATGTTGAAGTTGGATTTCCTGTATTGCAGTTGTGCCTGCTGCCTCTCACCCTGTCACTGGGCACCACTGGGAAGTGGCTGGCTCCACCTTCTTTGCTCCCTCTGTTGGGTACTTATACACATGGATAAGACCCTCCTGAGGCTATTCTCCTCCAGGCTGAAGCATTCCAGGTACCTCAGGTGGCTCCTCATGTAACAAGACACTTGAGTCTCTCAGCCATCTTCAAGACCTTTGCATAATTTGAATAAATCCATGTCTGACTTGTACTGGGAAGCCCAGGACTGGACCCAGCACTTGAGAAGAGGCTCACCAGAGCAGCAGGGAAGGATGATTTCCTCTGACCCCATCCGGTGCATCAACCCAGTTAGGAACCATCTGAGAACTTGTGAGAGTGCACTCTATTCCATCCTCACACTTACATCACATTCAGCATTTACACTATTACAACTACTAAATACTAAGTTATTAATTACCTGCTTAATTTTTTCACGATCTTGGTCTGGAGAGGCAAATGAATTGATTCTTAGACTTTTCTTAAACATGGCCATCCGAGTCTTTGCTTCACTTCGCTGGATTTTAGGCAGTCTGGCTCTTTCCTGAGTTTGCTTGTTCTTTAACTCCTCTATAAGGCGTTGATTATACCTCTGCATTTGTTCTGTTTCCTGAAATGTTAACCATGTGGAAATATTATACAGTAACTGTGATGCTATACAGTGTGCACCTCTTTTCATTAAAAAGTCCCTGGTGTGAGTCAGTGCCTCTCAGCAGAAACCATTCCCAGCCCCAGGAGTAACAGTGGGGAGCAGGGGCTTCTTCCAGAGAGCTCTGGATCTTGCCCAACCCAAAGAAAATTCTCTAATCAATGTAAATACACATATATTTTACCGGCACTTACTCAACTCCTGCACTGCCTTTTACAAAGCCTGTTATTCCAAAGGAGAAACTCCTCTTTGTGTAACTGAACTTCTGGACTACATCTGTGGAGGGGCAGTTTGCTGCAAAATCTGGGGAAAGCAACAGCCCACATACGATAAACCAGGGTGGACAGAACAATCCTTCAGTGGAGGCTGCTCAAGCTCTGATCACCAAGAGATCCTCAAACACCTCCCTAACTGGTTTACATTTTCAGAAATTGAACTATTTGCTGTTGTGTATTCTATAAAAACCAAAATGCCTTGTGGAAAATAAGGATTTAGCTATAAAGAAACAGTTGCCAGCTACTTGCCCAGAAGCTAATCCAGTTCATTCTGCTCATTTAATGCCAGGATTATTTACTTCTGAACAGATTTGTTTAAACACAAATCAAAATCAGTTTTGGTGGATAAGCAGAATTTGGTATTTTTTATAGTAAAAGATTGATATTGTGGTTGGTTGGTGGGTTTTTTTAAAAGAATCAAAAGGGGAAATATCATACCTCTATATACTACTAAGGTATTCAAGTAAGATGAGTAAGATTTTTTTAATTTTAACAGAGCACGTAACATCTTCAAAATACTTGTCTGGGTCTTGCCAGTGCAAACGAACAGCACTAGGAGAGATCCTAAGACTACTTGATAAAAAAATGGATATTATAATACACAAGACAAAGTGTCAAAGTCAACACTAACTTTTTCATGCCTCTTAAGCAGCTGGTGCCTCTGCATGAAGTACTGATCCTTCAGCTGCTGCTTGAGGAGCTGGTGTTTCTCCTGTAGGTGCCGCTCCTCCAGCTCCCAAAATGCAGCTTCACGAGCTGGAAGAAAGAGGAAAGTAGGTTCAGGAATTGCAATCCCATCCCGTACTTCCCAACCTCCTGGTGTATGTTCAGAAGTGGCCTATAAGTGCATTTTAAAAACAATGCTGTTTCATAGCTAATGTTTTTATTACAGTTCTAGATTAGTCACAAAGGTTTTTGATTTCATAAAGTGAAGAAAGACCATTGTTGTACTAGGACACCAGAGCCTGTTTCACAGAGAGCCTGGTGCTGCATACCTCTCATCAGCTGCTGTTTGTTGTTGAGGCAATCTCGTTCTATAGTGGCCAGTTCCGTCTTCTGCTGCTGAATTATTTTCTTCAGGGATGCATCCAGTTCTTGTTGCTGTTTCTGCACAAACTCCTGCTCCTGGTAAAACCAATAGAAGTAAATTAAATTGGGTTCTTCTAACCACATTACATGTTAATGAAACTCCCAGTTCTCTCAGCATTAGCTATATATGAAAACAAATACATCTATGAAAGTTTGAGCTAGCGTGCCTTGGCTATCAAATTAGCCATCTTTTGTATTTTCTATGTACAGAGTAGGTAAGAGCATATTCATGTTTAAATAATACCTTCAGAAGTAAGACCAAAGGTAACAATCTAGCCAGCCATTTGCAACTCATTTCATCTCTTGTCTCTCCTCAGAACAAATTGCAGGTTCAGAGCTAGCAAAGACAATACTCAATCTAAAGTTGATCTCATTCTAAAAAGGGCTAATTATTTATGTATGTAAGAAAATAAAGGTATGTATGGTTTTTCTGCTTTGGGTGATTAGTTAAAGCCTATTTATTTACACAGCTGGGTTTCAGATCTGTGTGGTTTATCTTGTCCTTAGGGCAGGGCTGTTGAGGCTGGGAGTTCTGCAGGACTACTGTGCAGACACCCCATGGTGCTGCAGGGCCGTAACCTGCTCACACCTGAGCTGAGCTGGCTCCTCACAAAGGGATTTATCACCTGAATCTTCCCATTATCCAGGTGTATCACTGTTACATCCCATCATGAAAAGCAGGCAGCATTGAGTCCCCCTCCCATGCCCCAAGACCTACTGCTGCCTTTCTTCTTTGCAACAATTAAAAACCACAGCTATGAGCATGCAAGCATGCACACACACACACATACTCTCACACCTGCCTTAAGAACAACAAATTGAACCAGATGCTTCTAGCACGATACCAAGGTCAAAAGAAAGGACAATGGCAGGGTCTTGTCAGAGCCAAGGTGGGCTGCTGAAGTCCATAACAAATGGAATTAAATGTTCATTAAAAGTACTTTTTATTATGACCAGAAGAATCCTGGTTTTCATCTTCACATAAAGTTATTAATAGATGAGGCTTTCATTTCTCTTAGTGGACAGCAGAGTTACACTGAGACAGGTAACATAAAACCAGAGGTGAATTGAGCTGACAGTAACAGACCTCAGGGGACAAAAAGAACTGGAAGGTGATGTCTGTAAATTAAGTCAGACACAGCTAACTGAATTTATGGACTGACAAAAAATACTGCTTTTTCCCTTTATATCTGAAAAGAATAAAAAGACTACTACAAGTTGAATATTCTGAGGGTGCAGACACATAATTAACACAGTGTTTAATTTGCTGGGAGATTTTTGATTCGGAGGGACTGGGGGAAAGCTGTTCTAGTGTAGTCATGGTCAAAAAGTGATTATGCTTGAGCTTTACACATTTAATCATTCAAATATCATTGCTGCCCTCTCTACAGAGTAACTATTATGAAGTTTTATACCTGCTAGTGCTGTAAGATAAACTAGGCAATCTCGGGAAACACGCTGGCCTTTCCACTTCTCACATCTACTCAAGCATCACATAAAATAAATGTCACCTGCTTTACTAAAGAATGTGTTGGGTGGTTTAAAGGCAGACAGTGCAAGGCAGTCAACCTTTTTCAAAGTACCACTTGGTTATGCCCAGTAAGTATCTTAAAATAAACTCAAACATCTTTAAAATACACAATTTCACTGCACACACAGCATACAAGTCACACAATGTTTCTCACATGTGCTGAACAAATACCACGTTGCATGTGTGAACCCTCAGTGTCTTCCTCAGACTGAGTAACTACTGTCTTTTGGAACTTTGACTATGGATAGTGCACAATTACCTAAATTGGTGCTAACCAGTTTGGAGACAGCAGTGACATTCATTGATCAGCACATATGAGCAGAAGAAGAGAAAACACACATCTGGAAAATTAGGAAGATAAACTTGCACTGTGTTGCATTTTAAGACTTACATCCTGCATTTGTGCGTTGAAAAGCGTACAGGAAGACAACTGAAAAGACTGAATCATAACCTGAGCAACACCCTGTGGGACACAATGCAATTCTGTGTCATAATATAGTGAAATGTATTTCTATTCTTAAAAAAGGAAGAAATGAGATGTGCTGTACGTTAGTAATAAACATTTGAAATGTCAAGACTAATCACACAAGTAGATGCTGATGGAAGTTCTAGATATTCTAAAACTGAACAGCTGCACCTTGCTTATCATTCCAAGTTAGGATATTTCACATTTAAAATCTTCTTTCACCTCTCTTCAACAAATTGAAACCAGCAAAAGAAATTAACCATGTCACTACAAACACTATGAAAAATTAGATTTTTGTTTCCTTAAACAGTTTAAAGACAGGTATCTTTCGTATGAGGAAAGTGCTGCAACTCAATCACCTTCTATCCTGGGAAATCCCCTCTTAAATTAAACACATAATCTAATAAAGTTGCTATTATTTTCTACTATGTCACTCACATAAACATTTAATCTTTAAGTTACTCAATCCAAACCTGCTCTGCTGCGGTTCAAACTCACTCTGTACAAGCTGCAGCTATCACAAAGCCAGTATTTTTCTAAAATACTAGCCCTCTTTCTAGCTGGGTCATAGAAAAGCACCAAACCTGAAGGCATGAAACCACAGATGATATTTTGTAAAGTTTCCATACACCTACACTTTGACATTTAAATAACATTTTACCTAATCTGTTCTGCTGCTATAAACAACATGTCTCGTGCTTACATATTAGATACATTTTCCTCCTCTGCATTTGTGTAGTTCTAAACTTCCTCCTGACTATAGCCTTTAAAATTTGAAGAACTCGTGGAGTACTTACCACTCGTAAAAGCACTGTAAATAAACTTGCTGTAGAAAAATATCATTCTTTTTCAGTAGAGCACACAAAATCCTACACTGGCAACCGCTGCTCCTACATTTCTACCCAGTTAAGTCTAAGATGTGACATGGGAGTACTTGAAGAAAGAGAGCAGTTCATAGGGTTAGTTTGAGTTAAGTTCCATATTCACTCAACAACAAACAAGAAGTGAGATCATCAAGCTGTGTGAATACTGCTGCCTTTTGTATTTTAGTAGCTTGAAGCTGCCGTTGTTACCTGAGCATGCTGGCTTTGTGCAAGCTCCTCTTTCTTGCGTTTCATGAGCTCTTTTCTCAGCTCTTTTGGTGCTTTCTCCACTTCACATAAAACCTACAGTGTATATAAGCATGCAGAAGGTGGCAAAAAGAACACTTTGTCTCCACAGCAAGCGCTACTGTGAACATAGGGACATGCAGGTCAAGCACTAGAGGTAGTGGGAAGCATGCATTACTTCAGTGGCAGGGATGTTAGTTTAGTGGAAGAGCTTAATGAAAAGAGGAAGAACAACAGGTGCTTTATGCATGCCAGCAGTGCAGAGAGGAGGGATGTGCCAGCGCTTTTTGCATGCAAATGCTGCCCAGTGCCCTCAGAAATGGCAGTGCCTCGCTTGTGCTTCCATGCAGCTGCCAGGAGAGTCAACAGTTCAGAAAACCACCACCTGCAAAAGTGGTATTTTCTTGAATCACTAGGGCAAAAGGACTACAGAGTACGTTACCTCACATAAAGCTGTGAAAAATGGTTGGAAGCTTAAAATAACTTCCATTGAAAACCAGCTATTTCTGACACTGTCTTTAACCTGAATTTACAAGATGCCATTATTAGTGTCTCTAACCATAAATGACATCTACACAGCTTATGTCTTCAAAATAATCATACAAACAAACAAAACTTTACTTGTGTTTGGTTTTGAAGAATTTAAAGCAAAACCCACCAATAAATAAAGAGTGTTTTCAAGAAACTTTTTGTGACACGTATGCTGGGATGGAACGTGTTTCAGTACACGGTGAATTAGACAAGATTAGCAGAAAGATTCTAAATATAACCTGGCTAAATCAACTGACTATTAATCTGTTAATTTGCTGATGAGGTTTTTTTTCAGAATTACAAAAATGTAGCATTGTACACTCCAACATAACATGGATAGTTTTAGAGCAGCAGCTGCATTTTCCTTCAAACTGTACATCGCCTTTTTAAGCTTTAAACACAAAACTATGCACCCAGAGACAAATGCCTGTTTGTTTAATAGTGGAAGCATCATCAGAAAACAGAGTCCAAATCACCACATGCTATTCCTGTGTCCATGAAAGAACTGCTTTTAGCTCAGAGCAATACGTAAAATTCTCCCAATTTCCCACGTAGGACCCAATCACCAGTGAACAGAGAGAGACTCAAAATGCAAGAGGTACCGCAAAAGAAGAAAAATTGTTATTTACATATGAGCATACAGTTCAAACTGAATACAACTTATTTTTCAATGCACTTTTGTGCTACAGGATCATTCTATGCAAAAGCATTGACAGTTCAGCTTTCTAAAGAAATCTGAGTCTAGTAACTAATAGAGCAAACACTAGAGCCATTTATATACAAATGGGCACTACACAATTGAACCAAAAATGAAATAAAACAGCTTTTAAGATGCAAAATCCATATGGAAACATATCACCATTTCTTAATCCAATGCAAATAAATTAATTGCACCAGTTGTCAGTGTCAGTCTTTTTGCCTTTGACATTTATGAAATTAACTGTAAAAGATTTTAGGTTATCAAGACTTCTCTCTCCTGGCTTTCCTTTTTGAGCTAACAAACCAAATCCATATAAAGAAATTCTTAACAGTTACAGCACACATTCAATAAAAAAATCTAACAAATTAACAAAAACAAAACATATCTGAAATTATTGCTGTCAAAATTCTAATTTGTTAAGTATTTACTAAGTAACTATAGCTGGGGTTTTTTCATAATCTTTATGAAAATACATTTTCTTGATTTAGTATTTGAGAGAAATATTTTACTAAATATTCAGTGAAAAAAAATCTTCTAACTTGATGATGTTTTCTAGATTAAATCAATACCTCAAGCTTCCTGTCAGCTGTTTGTATTTCACTTTAGGCAGTTAAACAAGAGAAACAATTCTGACTGGTAGTGACACTTCCAAACTTCAGTACAGCACGGGTTTGACAAGGCTTCTGGGAGACCTAATCTTAACTGTTTGCTATGCCCATACTCCTTATTTTCTATATTAGCATTGTCTCTTACCTCTTTTTTTTTGTTTTTCAGCACATTCTGGAATTTGGACAACTCCTTCTCCTGCTCAGCCTTGATGCGCTTCGCTTCATCCCGTAAGCGATTTGTGTGCTCCTGCTCCAGGCGCTCGATCGTCTGCTTCTGCTGCTTCTCCAGGTTCTCTATTTCTTGATCATACTGTCGCTTTTTACTCTGTAAAAATAATTTAGCACCTTTTTTTAGAAAGCTAAGTCCTGTTAAGCAAAGTGCTGTAGCATAGCAGGGAATGGCCATGATGGACTGTTGTGGCAGGTATGCCCCAGCACAAGCTGGGCACCCCACAATGGAAAATATTGCCTTTTATTTAAGAATGAAGGCTAAGCTAGAGCCATCATGGCAGGAAACACCTGATTGCTGTTAGCACTATTCTGCCTACTCCATCAAGATGTCATGTTTTAAGAGCACCAAAATGCAGAAACTCACTGTCATTTCCTGTTCAAAACGTCTGTACATCTGCTCTCGCTGCTGCAGAAGCTTATTGCTGAGCTGCTGCTGGGCTCTCTGCTCCTCTTTCTGAAGAAGTCTCAGCTCTCTGAGCTCTTGACGTCTAATAAGGACAAAGAACACTTAATAGTGACGGGAAAACAAAAGAAGTGGAAAATTGCAAAAGACAAAAAGGACCATTGACAACGTTGGCCCAGTAAAACTAGTTTTGAACTGATTGTCTTAATAAAAAACAGTTTACATTCACTCCTACAAAAAAAAAGTAAATTAATCCCCAAATATAACTGAAATAAGCTCATTAGCCCCCTTGCTTTATTAAAAGAAAAAAAAACAGCTGCTAACCTCTTGAAAATTTTACCTTTAGAAACACTTACCGTAGAAATCGCATTTCTTCACTTTTTGAATCATTTTCAGTAACTATTTTTGATGTGGTTACACTCACTTCTACTCCATCAACAACAAACTTCCGAGTTTTCTTTAACGTTTTCTTCTGCCTCCTAGTTTCCTAAATTAAGCATTGGTAAGTCGTTACGTATTTATTTAGGTTATATTCTGTTTTCCTCTTTTTCTTAATATTGAATGATAGCAAATATTTCTGGGAATGTCTTCTATACAGTAATCCAGAGTCCTTCTCACTTAACAAGTGCCTCACTAATCAAGTGAGAATTTGAAAAATTCCAATAAACTGAAACTTTCTAGTAAGGAAAGGAAAACTGCAATTATTGATTATCCAAAGTACCAGAAGAAAAAAAAAATTAAGCCAGAAACTCTGAAGAGAACTGATGCAGTTTTATTTTCAAGAGCTGAACATTTACTGTTTGCTTTTGAGGATGATTTCCCCAACAGGTATTTAATTCTGAAAACCAGCTCTGAAACAGGGTAACAATTTACTCACCTACTTCCTCCTGCTTTGGACATAAACAAGTTAGTTTATTTTTTTATTTATATATATTAGCCAAAAATCATATAATGATCTTGCTGACAACTGGAGAAGTCTCAGTTGTCAGAGCTGCTGTTGTTTCATTGCAAGAAGAGAGGGACCCCAGCTGAAGCTGCTGAATCTCCATTGTGTCAGGGCAACTGCAAACAGCCTTGTGTTTAGCACATCTATGCCAATCTATGATTTTTTTGTTTGATTTGTCTTTCTAGGTTTGTTTTTCCTCCACTCAAGCCCACGTTACACAGTACTACCCTAACATGGCTATATTCATATTAATACAAAGACTACAAATAAAGTTCATAGTCTGGAATTTGCTTCCTCCCAGAAAGCTCATCCATAGTGACACAACTGCATGGACACAGTACAACCACAGGAGAACACTGATTGGAATAAACTAATCCAGCAGAATGTCTGCCTTGGGTGTCCCAAATCCAAAGAGAGAGACAGAAGATGGAAGCAACAAGAATTCAGTATAAGATTAGATGTTCCAAGAGATTTTTCCCATTGAACAAGAATTCTGTGCATTTAGCTAGTCTTATTGAATATCAGCTCTGACCTACAACCATTCACAAATCTTCATGTTTAATATTATTATGCTTCCTTTTATGGGTTATACTATTATGCATACAGTAAGAAACTAACTAGCATAACTGCACATAATCCAGACACTGTTGTATGGTGCAATTCAGAATGCTTTGGCTTCTATAAAGCTTTGTATATATGTGCCATACTGGTTTCTCTCTCAGTATTTTTCTTTGTTGCAAAGGTAACACTTGGAGATAATTTCAGGGTTACACTCACATGAGATTTTATATTAAAAAATATATGCTTACACTTACCTGTAAAGATATTGATCCTGTCTCTTTGTTTTTACTAAGGAAACTAGAAATGGACAAGTTCAAATCAATGCTGCTGTTATCAGCTGTAGAACCAGTGCCAGAATCCGCATCATTTTCCTTCAAATTCTCCGATTCCAGTTGCTGTGAAGTCTCAGTATTGCCTTGATTATCTGTTTTGACCTTCTCATCTTCTTCAGTGCTAATACTTATACTGGGGACTGGAGTGACTTCAGAGTCATCAGCTTGTTCACTGACAGCATCTTGAAGTTTGTTCTTCATTATTTCATCAGAGGTAACTGCCGGATGTTCTTTGTCTACCTGAATGTTGTTTTCCTGTATATTCTCAGGTCCACGCTCTCCTGAATTTTGGTCCATACCAGTCAGTTTATCCACCAGTTTATCAGGAATATCCTCAGGTTTGTTCTGTAATGCCTTCTGGTCTACGATGTCTTCTCCAGAGTCTTTGATCTTTGTTTCCTCTGTGCTGTTTATATTACTGATACCCTCATTTTCACTTTCTGCCAGTTTCTTGTCTACTTCGATCACTTTATCTTGGCTTTCTGATAGAGTTTCTTCAGAGCTGATTATCTCATGGACCTGCTTAGCCTGACTTTCCATTGGCTTATCCTCCAGCTCAGGTATTTTATCCCCATCACTGATGGGTGTTTCAGCAATAGCACCTATCTCCTTAATGTTGTCGATTCCATGCTTTATTAGTTCCTTTTCTTCATCAGACACTTTAACTGTAGCATTAGGCAGAGTTTCTGTAGTGGTATCTATTATTGCCTCTTTCTGAGCTTCACCTTTATCTTCCTTTTGCTCTGTATCTCTATTTTCTGCAGGGACCTTTTCTTCCTCGCCGTCCAAGAGATCCGTTCTCTTCTCCTCTTCTTTTTCACCAGTTTCCTTAGAAATGCCTTCTTCAGTTTCTACCCTATCTTCAGCTACAGGTACTACTTTCAGTTTGTCATCTTCTATCTGTTCATCTGCCATGGAATTTTCTTTCTCTATTTTTAAGTTAGGTTCATTCTTTATTTCCACATCAAGTTCTTTATCTCCTTTCTGGGGTTCTGTATCTTCATGCATTTTTTCCAGGCTTTCTGTATTCTTTTCTGCTGGCACCATTTTGCCTTGCTCATCTTCACCAGTTGGCAAAGAACCGTTCTGCACTTTCACATCACTAACAGGAGTGTCGTGTATGTTATCAGCTGTTTTCCTGAATTTAATGTCCTCAGATTCATCTCCTCCAGTTGTTTTGTCCTCAATGGCATTACTTTCTGTTTTCTCAGAGAGAGATTCTAGGACAGAAGCATTCTGTGAAAGTTTATCCTCTTCAGAGCTGGCAATACTAAGATCAGAGGATGCACGTTTCTCTGCAGGTAACTGCTAAAAAGTTAAAGCAAGAAAAACATTCAATCATTGTAACTTAATCAAAGCACAGTTTAATGGAAGAATATGTGAACAGAGACCAGTATTGTATTCACATGCAGTTATATGAATTTGACAACCTCAGAGTCCTTCCCTTGGACTATCACAGAAAAGTGCATGAACTGCAGACACGCTCTGAACAGAAAGTGTCATTGTGATCAAAGGGAAAGGGATCATGGTCATCAGCTACTCTTCAAGGGTCTTTTTCTTTTTACATTTCTTTTTTTTCTATCAGCTCCTCAACAGTCTCAGCTACAGCTGGATTTGAAAGACTTAACTTTGCCCGCTGGGCAAGGAAGAAACTGTAGCCTTAGTTAGTGCAGCACTGATAAAATGCAATATTAAGATCTTCTTCTGCTTCACTTTGTGTTGTTTGCTAAAAGTGCCTGAAAACTTTTCATCTGGTTTTAATCACATTGAAACCCCATTAAAATGGTGAAAACCTCCAGCAGATCTGATGAAGTGGCAGTACAGAACTGGAACAGAAACAGTTACCTCACTGTAGAAACTGCTGCTGTCAGAATATGAATAAATGTTATCAGATTCCATAGAGACATCCAAAATAATATAGTAATAAAGCATCATTTTAACCACAATTGCCCTTTCACTCTTCAAAGTGATTGTGATATCTGTCTGTATCTACTCCTAGAACCCTGTAATTTGCAGATCAGGCTTTTGATTTGCCATAGGGAACATCCTAGGTTAGCTGTTGCAGCAAGAACAGGTTTGATTGTGCATTTCCTACCTTAAGGATTTCCCAAGCATACAGAAAACAATTCCTTTTAAATCAAAATTTCATTTAAAATATTTCTTTGTGTAATTGCTCTAGAAGTTTACTGCTGATCTCCCAGGAGTGTTTAAAACTACCCCAAGTAAGTAATTTGAAGGGCTCTACCTCACACTTTCCTACACAGCTGCTTGTGAGATACTTGACTGAGTCCCAGGGTGGACTTCACTCCAGCCCTCCTGGATGGGTGGCTTAGCAGCTCATCAGCGGAAGGAGGATCCATAGGAGGGGAGCTGCTGGGGATGGTTTGGAGCCCACAGAGTGGACTGGGAAGGCAGTAAGAAGGCCAGGGGACGTGAGGAACGTGCAGATGGGTGAGGGGGGAATGGAGGCACCTGCTGAAGCACTTGGCTTCTCCAGCAGTGCAGGAAGAGCAGCTCTGGGAGGCACAGGGAGCACAGGGCCTGGGCGCTCTGCAACCTGCACCCCATCCCTGGACATCACAGCTTTCCCTCTGAGCAACCACACTCATGCTCTAAGATTCTTAAAGCATCTTTAAAACTACACTCATTATAAAATATGTGTTTTTTTCCTTTTCTTTGATAGCCACACTGTAAAATCACAAACTTAGTTTACAACATAATAGTCAAATACTACTTTTCTTAATCTTTTAAACACTTTATGGAATATAAAGACACATTTCCTCATTCACCCAGTCATTATGACTTAAAACCATTTACATAAGAATCAGTATCCCATTTTTATAATGTCACAGATACATGTAAAAAATTTAAGATGTTAGTCTTCATTAACTATTATTTATTAGTTTTTAAGGAGCTCAAAGATGCTAATTTTGAAATTGCTGGCTACCTATTTTGTAGTAACTTTAGAGTATGTTTATGATGTTATTCCTAGAAGATTTGATGTCAAAGTTGGGCTAATACAACTGAAACTGAATTCCCCATGGGAAATTTGCGATGCCATATTAAAAAAAGTAAACTTTAAACTGACCAGAGAATTTTCTGTTTCTTCTTCTTCATCCTCATCTTTACCATCTTCAACTTCTTCTGTAACTTCAGCCTTAGCTTCTGCAATCAATTCTCTTATTGGCTTATTTGAAGTAACAGTAACAAATGGATGCTTGTGAAAACAAAAAAAGTAAGCATAATATTAAGTGGTAGCTTCATAGTATACAGTGGGAAAATCATAATCTGAAAGAAATTTAACTTCAGAGAAGTGTTACTTTGGCTGCCTCACATTTGAAGATTCACAGTTAACATGACTGTTCCAATGTGGTTTTTCTGCAGAAGTCTTAAAATCAAAACATTTCTATTCAAATATACTGTATTCTAGTAGTCTAGCAAACTTGCTAAAAATACAGATGATTTATTTATACTGACCTTTTTCACAATCCAAAGAACAGAAGTAGAAAGATTTTTAAAAAGGTTCTTTTTCTTGGAATTAGGTTTCATTTCAGTTCCACAGTTAAATTATTTCTTGACAAGCTTTATCTAAAAAATACACTTTCTAGAAAAAATGTGCTTTGTCTTTACAACAACTTCTCCTAATGTTAACTAGAATTCTACCTTTTTCTTTAAGAGCAAGCAAGTACCTGTTCCTCTCCTACTGCCTGAATCTTCTTTCTCTGCTTGGCCCTGCTGCTTAAATCTATTCAGCATATGCCAGATGGATTGTGGATAAAGCAAATGGGTGCTGACGTTAAACGCAATCAAATGTACCTGGTCACATCTATTCCTGTTCAGCTGTTCTGCAGTGACAGCATTACAGAGGAGGGCTGAGCACTAAAGCTTTTAAAACACCTGTCAGCAACTGGCCACAGACCTAAACAACTCCTTCATCCATTGTAAGTATCAAAGTATGGTTACTTACACAAAGTAGTTAATTATATTACAGCAAAATATGTTAAGCTAATAACCTGATCTGTGCTTGGTATCATTTAATCAAATTTCACCAAATAAGGATCAATTTTAAAAACAGATAGTGGACAAACACCTCATTTGAAAATATTTAAGTAGTTATTATAATATCGCTCTGCTTTAAAAAAAATGCAAAATATGCTTGCCTTTAAACAACAGTTCTGAAAAATTAACTCTTCCTACCTGTAGAAGTTGAGTTGCACTCCACCTTGCATCTACATTCTTTTCCAGACATTTCTTCAGAAAATCTTTAAAATCTGATGACCTACACAACAAGCAAACAGGCAGTGGTTTTTCCTCTGTCTTAACATCAGACTAGCATATAAACTGAAATATTCTTTAGGTTCACATGAATCTACACTGCAACTCCAAGTCCTGCCATTGATCCAGGAAAACATAAAGGGAATACAGGAATGCCAAGACTAATATAGCACAAAGACAATCTTTAAAAAGTTTGTCTGTTATCAGAAGAATTTACTTTTTGCTCTGCACTATTAATACACCTCATTTGCTCTATCACTAACTGAATCATGTGAAGATAGTAAATCAACCAAACAGATAATGGCTTTTAAAAATATTTTCTTAGTATAAAAATGCTTTAGCTTCCTTTCACCCAATCTTTTTTAGATGGCCTTCAGATCTGTTACTACATTTGTAAAAAAGCTATTTCACATACACTTTAAGGCACAACCTGTAAAACACTTCTGTATAAAAGCTTCTATACAGAACTATGACCAAAAAAAAGTTCAAATTGTGTCAGAAGACATATATATGTATACACACATGTACAGACATATATTGGGATTGTATGGACCTGCCTTAATGCATAAAGCTACACCACAAAGTTCAACAGGGCTGTGCTCATCAAATTTAGCAAACAAATGACTTGAAATGCCTTACACTGGGGTGGGAAAGCTGTCAATAAAACACAAACCATTTTGAAGGCTGTGCCAATGTGGGCGGATCAGATTTTGCGATTTTCAGCAGCACCCGCATGGGATTTAGCTCATGATGAGGTGGCTCTATTTGAGCCATTTCTATTAAAGTAATGCCAAGAGACCAGATATCAGCCTTGTAATCATATGGTCTGTCTTTAGAGGTCTCACACATTACTACTTCTGGAGCCATCCTGCAAAGAGAGCGAAAAAGTTCCAAATGAGAAAATGCCTTTTGATCTGTTCTGAGAACAGTTCTAAGCACAGACATTCACTGAAGCATTGCTAGAAGCACATTCCACCATCAGTATATTTACACAGTATTTATCAAGCTTGTAATAACAAATTAAAAGTAACATTAAGATACTAGTTCATACTAAAAAGTCAGCAAAAGAGTGCACTTACCAATATGGTGTACCAATAAAGGAGTCTCTTCTTTGTATTGTTCTGGTGTTTTTAGCTGATACTCCAAAATCCGCTTAAAGCAAACAGTAAAATACTATTAACGGGGTGGTGGAAAACATACTGTATTTTTTTTACTTTACTATTGTCTTTTAAAATGGTGTATGTTCCAGAGCAAACATTCTTCAGTATTAAAACTTTAAAGTGAGGTAAGAATATTTGTGTTCTGACAGCTGAGTGCCAAGGTTTTATAGCATTTATAATAAAAGACCTTGAATAAAATGTATTCTACATTTAAAAAAAACCCCAAACCATAATGCTACTGGTGGGCTGTATGGGACAAAAGCAAAATATGTATTTACTGCAGAAAAAAGTGCATTAAATTATTTTAATTAGAAATTAATTTCTTTAGCCTATGAAGTCTGTATTCATCAAACATGGCATCAACTATCTCATTAATTCAACAACTCATTCAATTTTTAATTTCAGGACTCAAATTTTCACAGTTACATTTCCCCTTCATCTTACAGGCTTCTTTCCACATGATTTTTCACTTTATTATAAATATCTGAAAGTCTGCATATGTGCTTTTCATGTAATATCTACCCAAAAAAATAACTTTACCTCTTTGCAATTAGTTATCTATAAAGCACTACATCTCTCACTTAAAAAAAAAGAAGATATTTAAATAAATGTTACGTGCTTATAACAGATACAATTTTGTTAATGAAGATCTAGAGATTACAGCAAAGGGATAAAGAGCCATATGTTGCCATCTTTAATCTGTACAAAATTACTTGATGGGCTCAATACTTGAGAAGCCTAATTTTGCTCTTTTTTTGAAAATTTTCAAAATCTTTTCTAATTTTGAAAAAAACATCAGGACTAAAATCTATTGGTTCAGAGGCAAAAAACTGAAATTTGAGGGACTACAGGTCCCTCAAAAATTTAAATAATAAAATTCATATCTATATGAAAATAAAATGCAATAAAAGAAATTTACTTGCCATTCACACATCTGTAAAACAAGGAATTAGCCATTTCTTTGTATAACAGAATCCAAATACAAGTAGTTTATAAGGAGTAAAATGCTCCTTCAGAGGATGCTGTACATTTTTCATACCTACATCAAGTCTTTTTTTAGAAATCTTAATTAGCAAACCTGAATGCTTTACCAAATGCACGTGTGGAAGAAATCCCCGTGATCTGAACTGTTAAGTAGTATCTTGACAGCCTGCAAGGTGCTGTGTACCAGCTAAGCTTGACAAAATCTTAAAGTAGTTCCAAGTCTGTATGAGGAGAAGCCAGGTCATGTGAGGAAATGACTGAAACAAATTACTCTCTCTGACCATGAGACTCCTGCTATGATCTGTGGTTTCTTTTACAGCAGTGCCAAGAAACTAAGACAGTGGTTCTATTACATTTAAACATCAGGCCTATGACCCCGAGTGCATCACTAAATGTTCAGGCTCCAAAGAAAAGCCACACCAGTAAAGTTACATGTACTCTGCAGACTAAAAGAAAGCCAGATGCAAGGATTGTGTGTACAAGGAATAATCTTGTACAAAAGGGATCCGTGGAAAAGCACAATCACACTGAACTGATCAATACAGCAAAGCAGGTTCTTAAATATTCTCAGTTTTCTAATAGAGAAGGTGTACAGTACCTTGCTGAGACTGTGATCAATACAAGTTAGGCAGGAGATATATTTCTGAATTTGGACATATCTTACTTACATTTAAAGGGAAAGTCTGTATCAAGGCTGTGAATTTAGAGCCACAGTTCCGTGTGGCAATATTCTGATTCTCCTTACCTCTGCCCTCTGTGCATCCAAAGAAATACAACTGATCACACACCATGCACAGGGAAGGCTTTGAAACCTGAGCATGGGTGGGGATGTCATGGAACTATGGCATGGGTAGAGCCACTGTAAAGGCTGACAGCTTATACACATTTTCTCCTGAAACAAAGTGGATCCAGATAATTCCTGCCCTTTCCTGACTAAATGAAAGGATGCTATTCACCATCAGCAGCCCTTTGTCAGTTCTGCATGGAGGAATCCTCATCAGACTAAAAATGTGGATGACTGCTTAAACTGAGATTAAAAAACCCCCCAGAAATCAAGAATAGTAAGATGTATTTTGTTCCATACTGTTCTGTCTTAATTTCAGTGCAACAAACAATTGAAAAAGGCATGGAAAAACTAAGCCGAGTAATTAAGATTATTATATCTCTCGCAAAGGAAGAGACAATAGTACAGATACTATTTCTTGGTGATTGTGAAGAATGTTCCCTTTCCAAAGTAACAACTTCAAAGGGAAGTTCTGATGTTATCACAGTAAAGGTAAGTATAATCAGGAACTTTATGCTAAGAAACAGTAAGATCTATGACGACTTCTTGTGCTGATTTTGAAGTATGAAAGATGTGACAAGCATGGTCAGAGTATTTGCTCAAGTTTTTCTTTTTTTTTTTCTCCTTGATAGTACCAAACCACTTGCTTCTGAAAAACCTCTCATTGTTAGATTGGTATTTCAGTAAGTAAATATTGAACCTCGACAAACTACAGCTTAAGGAAAATACAATTAAAAGCCCATGCCAAGTTCCAGGAAAGAGTTTTATTTGCAACGTGCTTACCTAGTTTGATGTCTCCATCTAATGTGAAAAGAATATTGCCAGCTTTTAGATCTCTGTGGATGATCTTATTCTCATGCAAGTAGTTCAGTGCTTCCAGTGTCTGCCTGCACACCACTTTGATCTGTGGCTCTGTTAATGGCCTTTCAAGCTCTACAAGAGAGAGACAGAAATAATCACAACATTTTTGCATTTTACGTTACATGTTCATAGCAAACACTATAGTAATATATGGGGAAACTAATTAATCTGACAGATTCTAAGCATCACATGTCAGAAAAAAATTCTATCTTAGAATATTTGCTCCTTCCAGTAAAGATTTTATTCCTTGAACCCAACCCCCTTCTCATTATGAATTATGTATACCTACCTATCTGAACAGTGAAAAAACTACATAGTTTAGAGACTGGTTCTTTTGTGTGGTACACCGAGATGTTAAAGATCAGATCTTTTACTTAATAAGGAGGAATAAGCACAGAGAACCCCCAACTTTAATGCAGATGCAATAGAAAGAATTATCACAATGTAATTTGGAAGGTGGCAGTGGAAGGGGAAGAATGAGATCCTAAAAAGGGCTCATACAGATTATGTCATGAGAACAGAGAGCTCCATAGGCAGAGAAAAACACTTCACTTTCGCTTAAAGGATCAAGACAAAAATGTGCCTAGAAACACTTTAAAAATGAAAGATACTGGTGTAAATACTAATTTTTACCCAACATTCAAAACATAGAGCACACCAATTACATAAATATTTGCATATCAAAACAATACACATATGAAACAAGTCTTACAGTATATATTATCATTTTAAGGTACTAGGATTATTAGTTGAAATAACTTATTTACCCAGCATTACTGCATCTACTGCTCCTCCTGCACAAAATTCAATCAGGATCTGTATATAAACAAATAAAAAAAATACAGAAATTACCAATTAAATAGTTCCACTGAAGTGAATCATTGATTAAGGAAGCATTATTGAGAGATCAGAGTTTCAGACTATTTGGCCTCAACAAATTATTTTACTAACCTGCAAAATACTGGTACCGTTACCCAGCTAAAAGTAGGGCTGTGCTGCTCAAGCAAATTATTTGAAAAATGCCTCAAGACCCTCAGACAAAAGTTTTAATCCAACTATAAAATAGCATAATAAAACTTATAAAACATAATGACACAGTCAGCTTAAACTTACTCCTTGTAATGTGATTTACATAATCCCTGCAAACTCATTTCTCGGTTATCAAACTCTACTTCTATACTATAATCTCTCTGACTGAAAAGTCCAAGAGCTAAATGATTTTCCAGTAGCTGATGCTATCTCCTATATTGTTTCAGATGAGATGAAAATACAGAAAAATACTCTTAAAAGCTACATAAAATTACTAAATTCAGATGTTTACATTAATTTTCCTTCATTTTCATTCATGCCTACAATACTTCAAGGCCTTTATCCCAGAATGTAATAATACCAGAACAAGTCCATCCCCAGTTCTGAGTTTCCATTTGAAACAAAGATATACTGCAATTACTTTTGAGCACAAACTATGCTGCTATGAAGGACAGAAAGAATATATGCAAAGCAGAAAGAGGGGAGACAAAGACAATGAGGAGAGCAAGTAAGAGGAAATCTCATCCAAGATTGATATCCCATTCTTCCTTATGTGTTTTTTTTTCTTTAATTTGAACTTTAAGTATTATAAATTGTAATCGTCTGTCTGAGACCTAAGAAGTATTTCTTGTCAGAATCTCAACAGTCAATATGCTTGAAAATAGCATTTTTTTTTCTGTAGAGTAATTTTAAAATCAGTGTGTAACTGCCTATAAAAGAGGAAACCTCAAAGTATACCTTGTACCACAACACTTATATATACACCACTTATGTCACTTATATTTCAAGTTATTATTGCAATTAATCCCCACAACACCGATACAACAAATATATTATATAATGCAATTCTTTGTAAATCCTGTAAACATTATTCCATTTACGTGCTTCTGTGTGCCAAGTAGGTAAGTGTGGGAAATTGTACATAAAAATTTACTTCTCCAAAATTTGTAGTTTGGTCTGACAAAGGTCTCTTTGCTAGAGAAATCATGTTTCTAAACTTGGAAAGCAAACATGCATTTAATGGCCAACTATCATTCTTCTCTTTTTTGCCCTCACTAAATTCTGTTTATTTACCACATCATTAGCCTTGTGGCTTTCAAGGCCCTGCATTTCACTGTAACTATGTAGCTCCAATTTTATTTTTAAAGTGTTTACTTCTATCTTTATTCTGCCAGTGAAGCCTGCCCACTCAGTTTCATATTGTGCCTCTATGCCTATTTGCTTTCATGCTGACCTTTATGCATAGACATTTTTTCACTATTCCACTGTTTTATATAATAATTTACTCTGCACTGAGATCACCAAGTTTTGAGCTTAGCAAAACAAATGTGCATCAGGAAACATGGTATTACACTTCCACCATTTGCTCAAAGGATAAAGCTTATTTGTAAGACTCCCAGGAAATCATCTTTTACTTGTTTTAGGTATATTTTTGAAGTATAAACTCCTAAAAAAAACCCCCCAACCCATGTATTCTTTGTACCATTCCAAAAGCAGCTATAAATATTGCATTGGATTACCTAAAGTACAAACTGTTTTGTCACAGCTAAAGCTATCCAAGCAAAGACCCAGGATCTAGCACAGCAGGGACGTGCAGGCCCACGTACACTCTCTACACATCAAGGTACAAATACCAGGGTTTAAGTAAATTAATTATGGTTCAAGTCCTGGTAAACTGTCCTTTCTGGGAGTGCCAATAAACTCACTGGCATCTAAAGTATGTACTTCACAGGCTGACCTTTTCAGCACATTATTTATTTTTCAGGTGTGGATTCTGAGTCTCACTTTAAATTGTGCTAATGTAATTGAAATCTGAGTCCTGCTGTTACAAATAAGCACCAGCTGAGAACTCTCTCAATACACAAAATGAACTGCTAATTTCCACATTTTAGATTCAAACCCCTGACCAAATGACTCAGGGTAGCACAAATTCTGCAGTGACAATTTCCTAAGTCATACTCATAATTTACAAATTAGTTTTGAAACTGAGTAGTTATCCCAAAAGTGACAAATCTGACAAATAATATTTTGATAAAGAAAAAAGTGTAATTCCAATAACTTTTTGAAATAAGAAAAAACCTTTAGAAAAGGAAAAATACCTACCCACAGATTGTTTTCATAGTAGAATGCATCTAGGAGCTTGACAATATTAGCATGATCACAGGATGCTAAAATATCAATCTCCACCATGTAATCTTCGAGTTCTTCTTCTGATTTAGTATCTATCACCTTTGCAGCAGCCAGAACTTTCGTTTCTTTGTTTTGAGCCTGTAAAAGAAGTCATAGCAAACATATACGTGAATTTCACCAGAAAACCGGCACCAGAAAAAAAAAACCAAACAGAAATAAAGCAACTCTCTCTCGACACTTCTGTACAATTTTCCTACCTCTAGTTTCCTCCTCTACAAAAAAGAGAACACCTGCATATTAAAGAGATAAAATCTAGTAGAAAAAAGGTTTCATAACTTTTCTCAAGGCCAAAAAACAATGAAAGACAATAATGTAAAAATACTTAATTCTCATCACATTCTTTAAACCACCATCAATAGCTCAGGATAATTGCTGCCTTACTAAGATGAAGTTTTGTGCTGCTCCTCAAACACCATCTACTAACATGTGGAAGGAGTAGGAAGCAGCCTCTACCCTCTGTTTCTGCCCTTCTGACTCTCCCCACGTTGTGGCAGCACCGCTGCTCCCAAAGCCATGCAGAGAACCAGATCCTCCCCCAGGAACCAGCCGGTTGCTCCTCTGCAGCCAGGGGCTGTCTGCAAGCTCCCAGCCCCAAGGGCTGCCAAGCCATCATTAGTTTGTCTGGGCATTTTGCTCCCTTTGCTTCAGCAGCCTGGGAGGACTCGCCCAGGTGGGACTCACGGAAGGTGGGGCACTCAAAGGCTGCCAGCTGCTTCATCCCTTCTCACCTGCACACCAGGGACCTGCTGCTGCTGCTGTGAGATGGACAACTACAGAACAACTACAACAAGCAAAGGGAAAACAAGACTTTGGCTACCCCAAGAAAAAAAAAGGCATTTCTGCTGTGCATTTAAATATTCTTTGGCTTTTTCCAAACAGAAATTACAGACAAGTCGAGCGAATTATTTAAATAGAAAAACATTTCAGAAACCAGGAAATATTAACAGAACACTGCTGAAACTTAATCACAAAAAATATATACACTCTCTAATAATTCTCTTGCAAGTTATGTTTGAAGGAATGTTCAATTCCTAGCTGCAGCAAGCTTTAAACAAGTGTGTTTTTCTCAAGCCATCATAAAAACGCTATTTTGTTAAGTAGTGACATTTCCAGTGAAATGTCACTCTGTTACCTCTGAAAAAAGGAAGTGCAGGACTGAAGTCTACTTCACCCATTGTATGTGAAGACCATGAAGCAAAGTCTTACATTTACTCCACCGAGTTTTTGACATTCAAATGAAATTAAATGGCAAGGAGGGACACAGGCTCTCTCCAAAGCAGCAAGAGACAAGGACCTACAAGGGGAATTCCAACTTCTGATGTGAAGCATCACAAGGTGGTTCATCCTGTCTCTGCTGGTGTGGATTGTGCATGGCCCCAAACCTATTTGGGATGATCCCAGGACAGGACACAGCAAAAATCCCAAAACCTGAACTTTGTCACCTAATGACTTTATACCCATATCAGACAAAAGCTGGTATCAGACAGCGAGTAAGAATTCTTAAGAATAATTTTGAAGGTCTAAATATTATTACTTGAACAGTTATAAATAATTCTCTCCATGTGGTGAAAGATAATAAAATATTTAAAGATAAACATTTCTATTAACATTCAGTAAAACAGCAGTAACAGCAAAACACACTTATAAAGCATAGTCCCAGCTGATTCATCTCATGTTGAGGGTAAAGATTTTCCATTACATTTCTTTTTATCTCAATATTCTTTCCAAAACAAAAAACAACCAAATCTTCCCAACCTCAATATTTGCCCTCCCATGTTTAACAACAAAGATAAGGAATCTGTATAACATCATTTGAAAACCAACTACTGAGAAGTTTTCCAACACACATTCTAAAAACAAAAAAGGAAAAGGTCTGCTTAGTAACGCAAACAACATTTGTTTTGGTTTCATGCTTTGTAGCAAGAACGAAAGACTAACCTTCCTATTCTAGAGCTGCACTGTAAATTAAATACAAAAAGTGAAACAGATGTCTGACCACAACAGAATTAGACTTGGTAGCTTCACTTGTGCAGAAAAATGGTTTTTAAAGCACCTTTCTAAAGAACTCAAATTTTAACTGTAGATGTACTTTCTTGAAGCATGCATGGCCACACACTCTTCACTGCACCCTAATGGATACTTAAAAAAATAAAGCTGAAATTAATTTTTATACAAATTTGCTTAAAACTATATAATGGCAATAATATTTTTGTTTAAATAAAACCATCTACATCAGGTAACAGATGCTACTGCTTCCAGGTTCAGTTTCACCTTTGAGCAAGAAAGGCATTGTTAAGTTAGTGTGAATGATGACATGCTTGGGAGTTTGCTGCATTCACAGTGTATATTAGTTTTTTCTACTGACAGAACACTGTATTTTGATTTTCCCCAGATCCTTTTGCTTAAAGTAACTAGAAATCTGCTTTGAGTAAGCTTCTATGATTTCCTTCTTGTGGCAGCTCTATTAAAATACCTCATTACAAACCATGAATTATTATAGAGACAGTGTGATTATCTTTATGAGCATCTTAACAACTATAAACAAAATAAGTGTTTGCCTTTGTTCTGACTTAAAATAGTAAAATTTTGTAGGTCTAGATCCAGACTTTTTTCCAGCTCCTAAAAGAAAAAAGCTTTACAATTAGCATATTTCCACCGGGTATTTCTGAGGACTGATGAAACATTTTAAGTATACATCAAGTTACACCTGAAAAAAAATTGTATCTTTTAAAGTTCTTTTTGAATAAGGTATTAGTCATCTGAACCCCACAATGCACTCTTTAAAAAATACCCATCTATTTGACTTACTGTAAGTAACATGCTCTTTTGAACTGTGTAGGAAAGGATTTTACTGTTCATGCACAAGATTTATGAATCACTGTACTGTACAGTGGAAAAAAAACCTCTTTGGATTAGGAGGAACAAAAAGCACTTGCAACTTTGTGTGGGCATGTTTGTTTTTTCTAAACTTTGGCTGAAGTCTTTCTTCTTCCACAAAACGTTCTCCAAAGGTCAGAGCCGGAGCAAAAATGATTGTGTAGAAGCAGTCTTGATTTGCACATGGAAATTCTGCATTTGGGTACACCAACACTTAAAGTCAACCTGCCATTTATGTTACAGGACATATTTTGAAAAGGCAGAACCTCTAACTAGCTGTAGCCCAGCAGTTTCTTCCTGTATTTTAGCTCTCAACTACTAATTCAACTTATTCCAAGTGCTCTGCTTAAATACATTTGATTCTGCGTCTATGATTAAGTGACTTAAACCTCAGTCCTATGCTAAGAAATCCAAACTGGCATTTTCAGTGGTCATGTGCAGACAAGAAAGAAAGGGGTAGAAGGATTCATTAACAAAATATGATCTTTTTTGAAAAGATACATACATAATAGATGAAAACCAAATCGGAATAACTCATTCCCTCAAGATGTGACTATTGCAAGATGATATGGATATTACTGTTACATGCAACAACACACAAATATTGCAGTCCTTCCAGTGAAACTCCTATTTGGATTATGTATTGAAGGTTATTACAGCAAACATTTTAACTTAAGGAGAGAGAACGCACAAGGAAATAAGCAGCTGTATGTTACAGCACGGCTCTTGAAAGGGATGGCACAGTCTTGTCAGCTGTCAATGCACAGAAAAACACACTTAATTCTAAGTTAAATACTTTGATAAAGATGGATTGCAGGCTTGTATAGAATAAATCATCCCAAAAATTACAACTTGTAAATGAATTTGTCTGAACCTACATCCCTTACACTGGAATGGCAATGTACATCTAATGCACAAAAGCGCTGCAGAAATCTGAAAACGTCTCAAGAAAGAAAAATAACCATCCCACACAAAACCAGGGCCTACAAGTATGTGACATTAGTGACTCCTCTCTAACAATGCTGGGTTTTTGCACGATATCATATAACTAAACCTAAGTTCTAGAGGCAGAAGCTTTTTGAAGAGACTGACAGCAGAATATTGAAAGGTAGTTTACTGTCTGGGCACTGGGCCAAGAAGTTGCATATTCCCAGCCCTGGACAGCAGGGAGAGCAGAGCTACCTCTCCAGAGTAATAGGATTACAGCTCAGAGATAACACATAGCCTTTCATCTTCTGATGACCAATATGAAGTTTTGGCCTTGCCTGTGAGGAGCTGTTTCAGTTTCCTATCGCCAGCAAACGCTTCCTTCCCAACCATGCATCTCCCCTGCAATGCAGTTTTAAAATTAAACAATATTTACAACTGAAAAAAAGTTAAGTACATCCTTTACCTCTTGTTCAGCCAGCCAGGAACAAAGCTGAGATATGAGATAGAAAATGGTTCATCACCTTTCCTCCTGATGCCTGATCTCTTGTGAAATGTTACATAACCCCACTGCATGTTTTGCAGGCAGCAAAACAAATCAATTAAGAAGCTTTTCCTTTCTGACTCATTCTTCTCAACAAAACAGTATAGTCATAATCATGGATCATTAAAGTTGTCAAAAGGAGAAAAATACACACATCCCTATTCAGCAAAAGATGTTTTTCACACATAAAAATCTCCACTTTTGTGTAAAATTTGGATTGTCAGATCTAGCTCCACTTAAATTTTTGAGAGTGCCTGGGTAATCAGTACTGAAAAGCTGGCCTTGTACAACACAAAGGCAGGAGCTGTTTCTCTGAGCTACCACAAAGCAGAGATTTCAATCTTTCTTAGAACATATGAATTAAGGGAAAAAAATTGCTCTCATTTTAAATTTTAGCAGCTCTATCAAATAAAAATATAAGAAGTAGTGTGGCCTACTGAAACAACAACAGTGGACTTCTGTTTTGTCTAAGTTTTCTATAACATATTTAGCATTGTCCTGTACATTTTGAAATTAAAAAAATCCTGAATGATTGACCAGAATCAAGTGTTCAAACTTCTTTTCAAAAACATGGAAAGGTGTTCTTTATGAGTAAATTTTAGAAAAGAAGTCTACCTTAGTCAGATAAAAAGAAGCATTAATTCTAACACTAAATGTTAAAAAATGTAATTTAAAATATCAGTTTGAATTCAAGAGCGAATAGCTACTCTTGCAATATTAAACCACGATTTTAACAATAAATCACAAGTTCAGTCAATGAAGAAGACAGCAACCTCCACAGATTTCTGGAAATTAAGGTGAGTCAGTCATTTCAAAGAAGTTGTTTTTTGCAAGAATCTTCAGTGCATGAAGTTTGAAAGTGCAATAAAATAATAAATAATAATAAATAATTTAATTAGTAATAAATTTTTTAAAGGGAGACAATTTCAAATTTTTGTTTAATTATAGATATGGTTGGCCCAAGGAATTAAAAACCAGCTA
This sequence comes from Leptocoma aspasia, assembly GCA_013399835.1. Lineage (NCBI taxonomy): Eukaryota > Metazoa > Chordata > Aves > Passeriformes > Nectariniidae > Leptocoma > Leptocoma aspasia. Next base: position 234,389 of record VXAX01001008.1, on the reverse strand, counting down.
ACTTGAGTTATACCTGCTGAAACTTGTTGAAATGATGGTTACAGAGGATCTATTCAAAGGATAATGAAAAGAAGTATCTCCCAAAGAAGATGATACACCCTTGAACTACAGCTGATCAGCCAAACATTTTTCCCAGCCTGCACAATGTATCAACAGCTACCCTACTATACAGTTTCTTCTACTTAAAAGAAGTTATTTAAATTCAGTTTCCCTGTTTAATGCCAGGGGGGGAAAAAAAACCAAACATGAAATAGAAATACAGATAGAAGTGCCTCTATTTCCTACAAGCAAATGCTATTCCTACCGAAGTGGAGGCCAGGGTTCAACCCTGACTGCTGAAGCATCTTTATGATCTGTGGTCTGGTGCTGCCTTTGTGGCTATGCTCGTTTGGGAGCTGTTTCCATGGCAACTTCACTCTTTTAACATTATCCTTGTACTTCGTACTTACTGTGGTTTTTTGCTTCCTCCACAGTTGGTTTCTGAGGATTCCACACGTTATTTTTGGGAGTGGTATGAAATATAATTTTCATGTTTAACCTCATGTTTCCCGCTAAGTATTCTCATTAATTCTGTGGTATTTTGTGTACTAGCTAAGAGTTCCCATGCCACTGCCACTGAAATTAGAAGGAATACTTATATTCATCTTTGAAAAGTACATGAGCTGAACTGGCAAATATGTGCAAAATAACTGAAACAATCCTTTAGAGTAAACTTAACAGAAGAGAAGATCTCAGATTTCAGCATACTTCTTATTTAAGCAAATACATTTAAAACACAGAGGAAAAAATAAGAAAAAATTGCTAAATACTGGTAAGAAAAAAACCAGCTATGCTGTTCTGTAATAACATATCTTATTTTCCCTTCTCTTACTGCAGGATGGCTTTCATAAAAGCAACAGGGAAAACCAGCTGACAATATTGGGAAAGAGTTTATAACTAAAGCATTAGGTGGTATCAGAGGTGTACATGCAAAGGAGTGGTATTTTTTCCCTAAATTTAGTTACAATAACTGTACATCCTACTTGCTAAAGCAGCATTAAAACACACAATACTGCATTAGAATCAAGTCCTAAACTTGAGAAGGGGGAGGTGTGACAAATTGAGATTTATCCCCACAGTGCTAAGCTGCTTTGCCAGTATCTTTCCCCTGCAGAGGACACTAACAGTTGCTGGCAGAGGTTCTCAGTTTTATCCAGCAGCAATGTCAGCCCCAAACTAACTTAAAACCTCCCAGAAGGACACTAACACAGTGTACCTTCATCTTGGATTACAAACAACCTACAGTTATTTATTTGGTTTTGTGTCATTAGGAAAAAACCCAACATAATGCTTAATGCTTACCAAATTATTTTAGTGACTACAGCTTAAAATTCGGTCTATTCCAATAATAAACACACTTTTATTCCAAGTGACATAATTAGGAGTGCTTCCAAAAAACAATGTTATCAAGAAATAATTTTTAATCAAACCATAATTACTAACTTCAGCTGTTCCCTAGAATTAAGACAAACAACAAGTCAGAGTTGAAGCTGTGTACAGACTGTTGTTTCATCAGAAAATTATCCCACTGTCAGGCTGAGAATTTTATGATTTGCTTTTGATAATTTTATGATTTGTCTGAACATAGGACTTTAAAAACCTCCAAGTCTTTCACCTGGGAAGTTTTTGTTATAATCTTGCTTCAATCATTTAACGTCCATAACGAGCTTTAGCTCACTGGAGCTCCGAGCCAGCGCTTCTCCTGCTGAGCCCTTTTCCCAAGGAGACTTTTGGAGCAGTAAAAGCTCCAAACTCTGGAGCCTTCTACAGACAGAGACACCACTGAGTCTTTTGGCTTCATGTAGCACCAAATCATTTTGTTTACTCGCACTTTGCAGACTAGTTTACATACACAGATGTACAAGTATAGATCTAGTACACTCCTTTTTTTCTTTTTTGTCCTTTTTTTTTTCTTTTTAATAGAGTGGCTTAGCCAACCCACAGTTCCTCAGAGTTAAACTACAAACCAAAACTGGGATCTGCTTTGCCCAGAGCTTTTTAGCCAGATCAGATGCAAGATGGCTACAGCTGTTTGCTGACCCAGCACAGCCATTCATTATAACAAAACAAGAAAAAAACAGTGCATCTGACTTGAGCATGGAAAGTTCTGTCCTTCCTAACAGGATATCAACAAGTCAACAAAATAATAAAGAAAGAAAAATGACAATTTCTTTGTGCTTTAAGAACCCTTCAACAAAGGCCTGCTGACATGTTACTAGGGAAACTACATAGTCGTAGAAAAGCAATGTGGCATAGTCATTAAGTTAAAAAAACTTGCTGTCAAAAAAGTAAAGAATATTATTAAAAACTCTACATTTCATAATGCAGAAGGGAGGCATTAAAAGATCTGCACTAAGAAAAATTATTTTATGTATTTATTGCAGAAAATTATGATCTATAACAGATGTAACTTAACTGTCATTTAAAGTGTAAATATCTCACCAGTTCAAATATATGGCCAATTTGAGAAAAGGTTCTGTATAATTTGATACTGCAATGTGAGCCATATTCAAATTTCATAATAAGCACAGCTAAATAGACAGAGGGGAAAGATTAAATTAAACAAGATGAATGAAGCATCATCACCCCTTTTCATTCTTTGCCCTCCTAAAATGAACAACAAAGGCAGAATACTTCATATGTTTTAAGGGAAAAATATAAAGTATATAGGCAGTTGAAGATTCAGTGTTTTGCAAAGAAATACAGTTGTAGCAGAGGGAAAGGAAATGAAACAATACATGAATACCACACTGAAACTGGCAACAGCTCTTGCAAAACTATCAAAGCATATATACTGTTGCTTCATGCATACACTAGTATGTTAAAATAAAACTTCCTCTATTTCTGAAGGAGTAAAAGAAAGAAGTAGAGTAGCTTTAGAAAGTTTTAACAAAAAAAGCTGTACATCATTATCCCTCACTTTTACGCAAAATCAGTACAGAAACTAATTCATATTCTATTTATAATATTAATATATTTTTTAAACTAAAATTTAGAATTCTAGCAGGGAGTCATTCATTCCTTACATACACATCTCTAAGGCAATCTAACAGAAACCAACTGCAAAGACAGCAACAACAACAAAGAAATCAACGGGTAAGCCGGTGTCATTGAGCACTCTGTAATGTAAACAAGCTATTTTCAAGTCAGTCCTACCATAATAAACTTTATTAATTATAAAATTCACTCTGCTGGTATATGCTATTTAATGCTAGTACAGTCTATGACTTGTCAGTAGTTTCTCTTGTGTTGTAAATCCTGACCCTAAAGTTACACAGCACCTCACAAGCACAAAATGAAATTTCAAAAGGTGCCTCACACAGTTTAGATGAGCTGGCTACCTCTGTGCTGCAAGTACGATATTTCAAGAGAAGAGAAATAGCCTTCTCAAAAAGCATTTGGTATTCCTTGACAACTGGCTATTCAAGTACCACAAAAATAGCATCCTGGGCTCTGTAAATGAACTTCATTCATATTCATCACAATAGTGGAATATGCTGCTTTCTGATGCTGCCTTTCATATTAACTGTTTGGTTTGTTGGGTTTTTTTTAATTGTTGAATTTAAACAACTAACCAATTATGAAAATTGACTACTCTGAGAAGCTTTATGAATGTAAATCCTATTACTTATCAGCAGATTTCAAAGGAAATTTTAATTTAGAAGCATGCTGCTGCTGCTATTTTTCAAATTCTCATGTCTTATGCTCTTGCCATTTGACATTTTACTGATTAGTGTAATTTGTTCAGAATTTACCTAGAATGCTACTGATAAACACAAATAGCCATGGGAATAATTGCATTACTTGATAAAATTATTTTTTAAAAATCCAGATAAACAAATCAAGACAAAATTCTTCAAGTCTTTGAAAAGCTCAATGCACAAAATATGCAAAGGAAAACCTACTGCTTTAGTCAGATATTTGCAACAAACTTTTATAAAGTTATCACGTAGTGTTGGAACATTGTTCTTCCTTTGACAGAACTGTTGAGAGTCATGGTAACATTAAACAGTGAAGCACACAAGATGTTCAGGAGGAAGCATTGTTCTTGCCTCATAACAGTGTGGCAATGTTACTTTTCATAGAATTATGGAAGTTTTATTTTGTCCATGTCCCCAAGAAGTGATGTTGCACAGCTCTTAGGAGGAGGTCTTGTTAAAGGAAAACTACTTAATCTCTTTATTCTTCTTCTCCCTCTCTCTCTTATGGTTTTTGGGTTTTTATATTTATTATTAGGCTGAAAGTTTTTTGAAGCAGAGGACTATCTTTTGTTGTATATTTCCACAGTGAGAGGAAATGAACAATTCCATTCCCTTTGGAAAATTATCAAAGCCACTTCTTACTTCAAAACACCTTACTCACTCTGAAATTCAATTCAGTTTCTGTACTTTCCTCATACAAGGCAGATTTAGTGTCAAATAAGAAGTCTTATAAAATGTTCAGTCTTTTCTAGCAGTTATTGAGCACACCTGAAGCAGAAAAGAGAATCACCACCTGAACTAAAACTGGGATCATAGGATGATAGTTAATTTGCAGTTGAAGACATGCCTACACAACAAAATGCACCTAGCATGGATATCAGTGGTGCTAAGGGGCAGAACCACTGGCTGATAAAAACACCACCAGCATTTCCCACAAGTACCTTTTTATTAGTAGTTGCTAACAGCAGATGGCTCCCACAACAGGAACAAGTCTAGTTTTTCCTTTGTCCTGACAAAAATCATTCATCTGACATACCTTAACAAGTCCAGAATATTAACATGACACCCTTTTACAGCTACTGAAGCCAACACTGACACTGTCCTGTCAATTTTCCCTTACAGGAGCGGCAGTACTCGTCTGGCCCTCTCGTGAGCTGGTCTGGGCAGCCAAGAAGATTACATGGACAATCAGCTTTTGCCTGGCTTAGTCCCTTGAACCAGACCAACACAGGGCTGGCAAGCACCAGGGCTGTCACAAGGAAGGATGTGGGAGGGACAGGACTGCCAGAACCCTGCCTGCCCCGACACGCACCGTCCGAAACTGTTGTGGAAAAGAGCCACGGTAAGACCCTGACACTCATCATTTCAGTGTCACTCCTGTCCTTACTCCAATGCACTACTTTGGACAGCAATGTCTTGTTGACTGTTTCAATTAGTAAATATCACCGTTCCACACTGTTTTAGTGCTTTTTAGGGATTCAGAATAATCTTCTTTATAATGCACTGGCTAAAAGTGAGGTTCTATGTCAGGCCTCTAAAGGCCACAAATTTACAACAGCATCAATAAACACTGAAACAGACACCACAAATAGTACAGGAAACAAGCCTGTACATGAGCTCCTTTTTGTATTTCACTTTTAAGTGCTAAGGCCAGGGTGTGGGTTTTTGTTTGTTTTTATTCAAATGCAACACACAAAATCAACAACCAGCTTACTGGATTCTTAAGCTGGCCAGAACACCTGTATTTGCTACCAAGAGGCAGTCTGAAATTCGAGCTACAGCCAAGAGCAAAGGAGACATTGTCAGGTACCCCAGCTATCCCTGTCAATATGGAACACTTGTCAGTATTGTTTAAATGGTGATTTTTAAGCTTTCACGCTTTCCTTCCCAGAGAGATGTAAAACAGCAGACAGGTTACTTTTAAACTTGGTTAGTACATCTCCACTAATAGCAAAAACTAGTTGGAAAGGGTAAAAAAGCTTGGCTTAACTCTAAGAGTATCAATTTCTCCACATTAGTGGGATGATTGGAGTTTGTTTTGGGGATAATTCCTGTTCAAACTATTCTGACTATATTTCCCCATGATGATCACAGCTCACAGTGTGCTGTAGCTGCACAGACCTGAGCTTCTGACCCTTGACTATCCAGCAATAAAAACCAGAACTGTTTGCCCGAACAGTGAACTGAAAGACCTGTGGCATCCACAGAAGTTAAGCAAGTAAGAGAATGAGAAGGACAATCAAAATTATTAAAGGGTCAAGCAGTTGTCTTATAATTAGCAGACTAAAAAGGTTGGGCTTCAAACAGGAAAAGCTGAAGGTGGGGCAGGAACATGACTGAACTTTACAAAATAAAAAAGGCAGCACATGAATTGACTAAATCCTGATTGAGACAATGGTTGTGAAGGAGATGAGGGTTAACAGCAACATTTTAATTTTTGCTGAGGCACTCAATTAACATTTCTCCATTAAGGTTTTACTGCCTTTTGATTACAAAGGTATTAACTCTTTTCCTGGTAAAATACTATTTAGAAATACAAGTGAAAAGTTTTCTTCTATAATGCACAATCTAGACGTGTTAGAGAAAACCTTTGTTTTTACAGCATAAATCTGTTTCAGGAGAACCATTACCTAGGACATAAAAAAATAATAAAATCCTGTGTAAAAAGTCTTGCCAAGTTATTACACTATCAATGACAAAGTTACAAAGTTTCCTCAGAACACTTTCTGAATCACAGCTATGACTAAACATTTGTAGAGACAAAACCCAGTTCCTTAAAGTCCTTACTCTCAGATCTAAAATGCCATTCAAAGAGATACGAAGAAAGCAAAAGAACAGTCTTCTCCCAGCTCATTACTAAATTAGATGGATTAAAACCCAATTCTGCCTTTGGATGGGGATTCACCATTGCTTCCATACCCAGTGAACCAATTGTGATGTAGGCACAATTTCAGTTCTACGGTAATGAATAAAAAACAAAAAACTTTACTATCTGTTCACCCACTCATTTTAAATAACTGCATTATTGCAACTTCAGAAGAATTCTTCCTGAAAATAATGAAGTTTATTTATTCATGATGGCATCCTTCATTTTCAAATTTTCTGAAACAGCAAGACAAATTTCCAGGATGGACACTTGAAGGTAACAGTCAATCCTCAGTAGTAACAAGAGATTTAGCAAATTTTAAACACTAATCAATAAATTGATTTGCCTATTGCAATATGGTCTTAACTTTTCACTTCTTCATGTTCTTCTCCACAGAGAATTAAGTAAAATTTGAAAATCATATCACAGAATAGCATGCCTCAGGTAGTCAGGATATTCTTAAAGCTGTATTTTGTGTGGAATTTGATTCAAGCATGAGTCCAGGTTTGAGCAATTTCTTGCTCTAGGCAATCACCTCATTAGAAAATGGCTAAAAATTATAAACATGCAAGGCAGAGGGTAAATACTTTGTGTCTCACTCTTAGCTTCCAAATCATCATTCATGTTTAGCTGCCTTACATTAACCTCTCTCTATACACACATGCAATCCCACACAATACTGAAAAATCCAGTCTTAATCTGAAATAGTTAAAAAAAAAAGCCAACAACACCAAGGACAAATCTGTAACTTTAATATTTTAACTTGCTTTTACATACATTGAAAACTCCTTTAAGAAACACCATATCCTCTTACAAACAAGTATGGTAGTTTAAGCAGGTGAATTAAATATTAAAAGAATCTTACATTAACGTTTTATTGCAAATTTTTTTTTGCTTCAGGTAAATCTTCTGCTGCATATACTTCAGTTGGTTTGTGTCATGAATGTAGAGCATATTCAAAAGAAAATCTGAAATGCCAGTGGAAATTAACATTTCCAGTAAAGCCTTCATTTTCTGTTGAAGTATGAATACCACATTACAAAGTGGTTTGAGGTAGCCTACTAGCTTTTACTGAATATTACTTAGACGATTTTTATTGCCTCACATCCTTCAAACACATTCCACAAGTACTGGGTCTTCTTTCTCTCCAAAAAAATTTTTTCCCATTTGTGAGTGGAGAAATTGTGTTTCCACATGACGTATTTGAGATATATCTGAGACTTAAAACTTCTTTCAAGCATTCCATACTGTAATTATGTCATAAAGTCATTAAACATGAACTAGAGGGGGGATTTTATATGGTTTTGGAGAAAAGTTATAAAAACCTCACTTTTTTTTACTCTGTGTTATTAAATCAGTCTGCTTTCTTTGCAATTAATTCCATCTGTTTTGTTTTCTAACTGTAAATTTCATGGCTTTTCCATCACTAAACATAGAGAACTGGAACAATCCGAACAGTATCAAAAGAAAAGATAGCACAAGCATTGTAGTTGAGTAATTTGGCAGCTACTGTAAAATAAGACAATAGGCAAAAGAGGTGAGACACTATAAATTTGTCAATTCTGTACATAATCAGAATATAATTAAAGGTTGTTGGGGGAAGCATAAAGAAGCAAAGACTGAAAAAGTATTTATAAATGACACATCAGCCACCAGGGTCTCAAGGAATGTATTTAAAATCTCAAATCAGAGAGTTTAATTACAGACTCCTCTTGAACACAGACGCAACTGTCATTGAAGGAAAATGATGTTTACAATCTTAGGAGATGCTCAAAATGTGGGCCATGGCCCATGAAACAAGGAATTCATAAGTGCATTCAATTTAAACAATGACAAAATCAAATTTAAAAATCCAAAACTGGGGACTGGGATATTTGCGAATACAAACCAAACAAACTATTTCTAAAATAGTTTACAGGGTGGTCAAATCTGGAATTTGAGCCATTACCAACAGAAACTTGTCAACTATTTCTCTGCAATACTGGCATGTGTTACTACTTGAATGACTGTAGTTCTGGAGGACTCTGCCAATGATTAAAGGTTTAACCATATTGTCTACAAAACTGTTAATAAATCCCAAAAACCAACTAAATCCCCTCAAAAAACCCAGAGCAGAATTATTTAATTAAAAGGACTACATGTGACTTAAGATAGAAGAATTATTCACCAAGTCAGAACAGCTTGAAGAACAGCAGAATTCAGCTGTTCTGAATTCTGCAATCTATTTGACTTGAAACAGTCACATTTAGCTTATGCCTGAAATCTGAAGTTTTACTTTCCAGACAAGGAATCGCAGTCCAAACAGTTACACAAACAGTCAGCTAAGAAATATGATATATCAGATGACATGAAAAAAACAAAAGGGAACTTAATAAACATGAATAAAATCAAATAATGATTTCCTATTTACTTCGAGTTTTAAACATTTTGCATAACTACGCTCACACCTTGGAAAAGATGACTGCCTTACCAAGAATTGATCATAAGCATTCTATAATTATCCTCCATAAATTGTCCGCAGTTGTAGTTCCAAATGCAACAGACAGACAATACATTACTCATAAGTTAAGTATTGTGATGCTGATTTCAAGCCAAGTGATGCAAATATGTCCAAAAAGTGAGAGACTCGTGTTATGCTCCTTTTGAATATTTCCTTGCTACAGACAAAAAGGAAAAGTAAGTTACAAGTAACCATTTCAGTCAAGAAAGTTATCTCAGTCTACACTTTACAGATTACTTTCTGGCACTACCATTTCCTCAGAAAACTTAGCTGGAGTGACAGTAGGTGTAAAGAGCTCTGTAAAGCCTTCCCTTTGACAGATTTCCCAGAGTTTAAAATACGGATACTGCCTTTTCCTTATCTGGTATCTTCTAATCAGGCTAAAACTGCAATAGTGTGAAAATAAAGATAACATTGTAGGGCAAGTGGCCAAGCTGATCAGCAAGATTACAATCATTTGCTTCTATGAACTGTCATGCATCTTTCTTCATCATTCACAGTAGCCCTACAATACTCAGGCTACTTTTACAGAGATTACTGTTCATAGCAAGCTTTAAGTAAAGTTTAGTTCTATTTTACTTAGGCTAAATATTTAAAATGTCATATTGGCACCTTATACATTACTCTCTTGAGAGTAAATCAACTCTCATATCTCCTCTATCTACTAATGCCTCAATGGCTAAACAAAGCAACACAGCACTTAAGAGAATATTATTAATTCACATCTCCTGAGGGCAACTGCACCATTTTACTGCTCCAGTTTAATGAGAGGTCAACTTATACAGTCAATTATGACTATATGAAAATAAATAATTACTATGAATGAAAATAAATTAGAAGAAAACATATTTGGTATAGCGAACAATGTTAATCAAAATTGCCAAGAGTTCTGCACCACTGATTCATTCTTCTTTAGAATTTAGAACATTTTCACCTGCTCTTTCTTTCCAGGTCTGGGCTCATGGCAGAGTCACATGAAACTTGTTTGTGAAACACCACGTTTGACTGGAAACTTTCAAATATTAATTTATCTTCCAACCAGTACCAAACATGTAGGACTTCAGACAAACTCGAGCAACATCCTTCCACAGGGAACTACATAATTCATATGTCTGTAAAGTTTCAACAGCTCTACCAAATTCTTCTAAAGAATTAGTGCAACTAATGACACCACATAAGTAAAAAGATAAGGAGTAGAAAAAACAAAGCCTATCTGTGCTTCAAGCTTAGATATTAAGTAAGTGGTCAAAATCTGTTCCTGGGATTCCTAGGTTACAAACGTAAAAGGCACCCACCCTAGGAAGCAGCATGATACACTACTATCATCTGGATAACTTCAAGTTGAAATATCCAAATGCAGGAATTTAGAACAATGTGGTGTAAGACCAAAGAAATTAGAAAGTATCAATTCTCTTTGCTCTGTCCTTAATCTGACCTTATAGGTCAGACTAATTAATGCATTTTCTAGGATTAGAAAATAAGTTATTATGTTAGTGGTACACAAAAAAATACTTCTAAGCAGCTACCAGCAGTCAGTTCATACTTAAACATTACAAGGAATTAAGAACACATAATCATTAAATTATATAATTGGTCCAGTCTTATTAAATCACTACTTAAAAATTCTATTTGTTTCTACCTGCTGCAGAAGACATTAAGGCAAAACCAAGCTGTCCTGTAGGTCATATAGGTACATTATAGATAAGATGGTTTCAAATACAGATACAAAACCTTAATTTAAATGAAGCAACACCATTGGATTATTTGACTTGAAGAAACAGTGTTGTCAGAAGCCCACTATGACCAGCCAGAGGTGAGCTGGTACTGGCCACTACTGCCAATAGAAATAAATATGAACACTTAATGTAGTTATAATTTTCACAAGATAATGAAATTGGGTAATGCTGTTCACCATGATTATGGTTATTAGCTTGCACAAAACTTCTTCTCTGAACCTAAAAAATTAAACAGATTTTTTTTTTAAACCAAGCACCAGTTAACTGCTCAGAGCTGGAAAACTTGTGCTAGTAACTTCATATGAGGTTTTCATTTCATTTTCTGAACTCCTATGAAAATTTTGTATACACAATGCTTCCAACATGTCAGATTTAGTGTAATGAATGAGATATTGTAAAGGGGCAGAACACATCAGTTCAAACAAAGAAGCCTGAATGAAATTCAAAGCCAGACAAGTCCAAAGGATTCCATAATATATATACTACATGCTATCTCTATATACACATACCATATTGAGATACTCTGTCTTATATTGTATAGTGCCACATATGTTTTACCTCTACAGAATCTGTTCCCACAGAAGACTTTAAATTAGTACATTTGTGCAGATGGTACCCATAATAATCATAATCATGGCCAAAAGTACATTAATTCCTTGGAGGAGTATCCTCTAGTAAAGGGCTCAGAGATGACAACAACTTGACACTATGAAAATGCCTTTCTGCAATGTAAGTCTTCTATATGAGTGTACAGTGCTCTTACTGCCAAAAGAGGCTGGCAAATTTTACTGAAATATAGGCCCAAGACTTTATTTAATTCAAAAGGTTAACTGAGGAAGATAAACATCATTAATGAAAATGCAGATATCTGTAGCAAGAAAGAGCCACAGATCACATCAGGCATTTGAAAGGTCTGTTTTCACATCATCTGAACATGTACTTCTGGGAATTCAGAAAATTGTTTAAAGCTGATCAAAGTCATTAACACACTGATCTACCTTAAAGCAATGTTTACAATGTGCACAGAATTGTGATTTGACACAATAGGGTATGAGAACACACAATACAGCAAAATTATATCATAATGGAACTGCTTTCTAAAGCAAACTGATTATAATCACAATAAGTGCCCATGTTTTTTCAGGGCACTTAACCTAATCAAATCAAGAGCAGTTTCAAACTGTCCCTCTTTTTTTTTAAGAGTTTTTTGTGTCTGACTGCCAAATTTCAAAGTTGGAATCAGCCTCCAGTGCTAATATTATGTGTCTCCAGTGTCTGTCAGAACTCTAGTAGTCCACTCAGTAATTCTAAATAATCCATGAAAAGCACATAAAAGAAATTGGAAAAAATTCTATCATCAGGAAACTCAAAATTCTCTTCAAGGGCCATCACCTGACACTGAAGTACTGCAAGGATCTATAAATTGTAAAACGACAGAAAACCACACCATTATTCTTTAACCAAAAGCAAAAAGAAAACAGCCCAAAAGTGGCCTCTTTGAAGAGCCTGAAAAGGGCCAGAATAAAAAGTCCTACACAGCTATAAACCTTTGCCATCAGTAATCTGCAATTACAGAGCTCCTCTGATCACAAGGGACTTGCAACAGCAGCTGAAACAGAGTATTTCTGAACATTACTTAGAAGTCTGTGAACACAAATGTATGAATTGTCAGAACTCAAAAAGCCTTAGAATGCTGCAACAAACAGCTTCAAAGGAAATAAGCTCTTCTAGAAATTTGGCTAAGGTATTGAAAAAAATAAGCAAGATCCTTGTACTTGATTGCAAAGAAGGAGAATGAATCACAAGTTTTCAATGACCTTAAGACTTCTGTACACAAAATTAATTATCACTGGACAGCATTTTTAAGTAAATAACTTAATCAGTGAGGCTTCCCAGTACTGTCAGAATCATTTAGAATTGTTTTTGAGTTTTTCTTTAAATATTTGACACTTTTTTTTTTGTTCAGAAATTTGTTCAGAAGATCAGTTACACAACTAAACCAATTACTCCTCTATGGGTAATCATAGCATGCAGCCAATCTAACCTACTTTTTAGAAATTCAAAGTAGACAAAGACTTATTTATATGGCAATCCCATTTTAACATACATCTGCCAAAACACTGTCACACACAGATCCTAAGATCTTAAACAAAGGCAAATGTACTTTTGGCAAATGTAACTGACACTAGGGTGATGGGGGGGTTGGCAAACAAAACAAAATCCATTACACAAAATGAAAAGCCCAACCCCCACACATCCATTACCTAAAGACAAAGTCTTTAAGCATTCTTGAGAACTTTGTTCTGGCATATAGTTTTGAATTCAAAATTTGAGAAGGAATCGAATGTCTATTCCTGCAGCTTCTCGTTTGAGGTGTACATCCATGAAAGAACAACCTAACACACCTTTCCTGCTTTCCACACAGTTTCTTGGGAAGCACGCTCAGGTGCAGGAACACAAGTACAGTTTGTATCTGTGTGTAAGCCTCCTTCTCAAACTAGATGGAAACAAAAAGAATGCTGATGAACACATGCAGTAATCTACTTCTTTTTTTTTAATGAGAATTTTTTTTCCAGGAATACGGTCTGTTAATTCTCAAAAGGGCGAACTTCAACAAGTTGACCAGAGTAACCACATCTGTAATTCTGCCTATGATCAATTTCAACCGAGAATTCTGTCATTTCAGTCAGAAATAAATCTCGAAGTGAAAAACGACATCCAAGTGAAAAACATTCTCCTGTTTGTGTACAGAGTACACTGAAAAGCAAATTTTACCAGCTGCCTTGCTCAGACATCTTACTCAACTACTATTGCTAATACAGACAAAGTGAGAAGAGGTTTGAGGATGGGAGGGGAAGTGCACGTGGGGGAAGAGGAAAACACATTTAGCATTACACATCTGAGGCATATATTCAGAAAATGGCAATCAAAACTCCACTATGAAGCTCAAATCAAAACTTTAATATTCTGCAAGTGCTGTTAGAGATGTCATGTTTTGTGGTGATCAGGCTTTATGGTAGAGCAACTTCAGACATACTCCTAGCCATTAAAAAGAAAATCCCGAATTCTAATCTTCAAAAATGACATAAGAACCACCATCTAGACTGTGTATTACACCAGTATCTAAATAAACTAGATGTTCTTAATATAGAACATTGACACAAATTCCTTGGGTGAAATGACCCCACCTAACATCCTGACCGTACTGTGCCACTTCTGCTCAAATATACAAACAGGTGATACCACCACAGTACAATAGAACCTAAAATCATTCCTACCAAAAATAGCACAAGCTTCATGAGTACCCAGATTTCATAAACTCTCAAATGCAGTATTCTAAATAGAAATGTTTCTTGACCGAATTAGCTCTCAGAAACACTGTAAATGCCATCCTCTCATGCTATTTTTTCTTAGTCTCCAGAACCTGCTCCAGAGCTTCAATTCATGTCAGTTCCCAATTCTCTCATGCTTATCCATCAGGATGTTTTTGTCCACCCTATCCGTAAACCAAACATGGAGCATTAACGCCCTATTTGAAAGGAGCAAGGTAGCTGAAGATTTCCCTGAAAGCTAAAGTCTTGTCAAACACTAGCAGGGTTGTATCTATGTCATAGTAGTCTACTTGGCTTGATAAATTCTAGATAAGCATCCTTAAAAACCCTACTTGTACCAGCACACTTAAAGATTTAGAGAGCAAACAACTGAGAGAAGTTAGGAGATCCAACTCATGAATTCCGGCACACAGGGAAAGCCAAGAGAATACAGCTATTTAATTCAACTCCACACGGAACAAGATGGGAGAATGCCCATTAAAGCGACGACAGCCTGGCTCTGTACACTACACATGAAGCACAGAAGTCAGTTTTCCTGTTCGCGGGGTTCCTTCCGTAAAGGGAAAAAAAAAAAAGTATGAACTTCGGATCTAAGAAAATGCAGTCTTTGTAAGGTTAGGAGCCATACCGTACACGAGTCCAAAACAACCCAAAACACAGAGAAGTGAGCAATCCAGCAGCAGGCAGGGTGGAGCAGAAGGCGGGACAATGACCTAATAGGTCTTTTCTATCTTTAGTTTCACGAGGCTCCGTGGCCAAGAGGCGCCGGGATCCCCCGCTCTGCCTCCGGCCGCGTCCCCCGCAGCGCTCAGCGCCCCAGCCAAGTTCTCCCGAACTCGGCGCTGCCAGCAGGGATCCCGAGGTGAGGGAGCCGGCAGACGGGGAGCCCGAGGCAGCGCTGGAGGCAGAAGCACCGCTCCGAGTCATTTCTCAGCTATGAGCAACACAAGCGATCCGCGCTGCCCGCCCTTACCTTGAACACTTTACCGAAAGCACCATCGCCCAGCTCTCCTATGATTTCCCAGAACTCCTCAGGATTCAAATCCCTCTTGACGTGCTCGTATTGTTTCTTCTTCTTCTCGCCGCCCAGCTTGAAGATCTTACGAAAGTTGAAGAAGGACATTTTGGCTACAGCCGAGGGATGGGGCGGGCGGCGGTGCCCCCTCAGTCCGCCGGGACCACCTGGCGCGGGCGGTGACGCCGGGCGCGATTCCCACGCGGAGACCAAAGTCTTGGCGTCGCCCGGGAAGCGCCGTCACCGCCGGGCGCTGCGGGGAGACAACACCCCGCGATGCCCCGTACGGGGCCGGGCTCGGCGCTGCTCTCTCCGACGGGCTTGGCGGTCACTACTCGGCCGGGCCGGTCACCATCGCGGCAGCAACAAGTGCCGGGCTCCCTCCTCGGGACGGGCGGCGGCGGAGCCGGAGGAGGAGTCACGGCTCCGCTGGGAGGGGGCAGCTGCTGCGCGGCGGGCAGCGGTCACGTCCCGCCTCGCAGGACGGGGCGGATGCAGGGAGGGGCGGAGGCTGCCCCGCTCCAGGATCCCGACCGGTGTCCTCGCGGAGCGGCGTCCCGGGGTGGCACAGCGGCGGAAAATGACGCTTCGCTGCCGGCCTCTCTCCCACTCGCTCGCTCGCTCCCTCCCTCGCCCTGTCGCGAAGCGGGGCCCGGGCGGCTCCGCTTCCTGCGGGGCGGCACCGGCGGCACCTCCGCCCCCTCCGCCCTCGCTCCCGCCCGCCGCCGGCGCG
>VXAX01001008.1:2435-217679 GCA_013399835.1 Leptocoma aspasia | reverse complement strand
AGCCAATAGGAACGCGCGGAGGCTCCGGGCGGGTAAGTCGGTGTCGGGCTCAAGATGGAGGGGGCGCCCTCGCCCCCCCGCCGCAGCTCAGAGCGGGACGGCAGCACTGGCGTGGGCATGGAGTGCTCGTCCCTCCCTCTGTCCGGTTTCGCTTTAGCCCCCTGTGTGCCGTTACGGGAGGGATGTGAGGGACCCTTTATCCTGTGATCCCGGGGGACACCCCTGTGTCCCCGCCGCTCCGCTAGCCCGTGCAGGAAGGGTGTCCCCAGCCCTGTGGCAGAGGGTGACGTTCCCTGGGCNGGGGCAGTGAGCAGAGGGGACGGAGTTTGGGCTGTGACAGGCAGGACCCATGGACGGACCCATGTTTGCTGTCCCGTGCTGTCCCTAGACCTGCTACTGATTTATTTTCTGTCATAGCAGGGTGTGATGTTCTTGTGCTGCCCGTTTGCTATATTCGGTATATTATTTAATCACTGGGACAGGCCTGAATTTCCTTATCTCACAACCATCTCTTCCTGGGCTGTGANGCCCGCGGCGGGAGCCGAAGGGCCGTGAGGGGCTCCCTGTGTGTGTCAGGAGCGCTGTGTGCGCAGGCAGTGCCTCCGGGGGGGCTTGGGCTTGCACGTGGAGCTCTGAGGAAAGTGTTAGGATAGCAAAGGCAACGTTGGGAGACTTTTTCTTTTGTTTGCGGTCCGGTGCTGTCCCTAGACCTGCTCCTGATTTATTTTCTGTCATAGCAGGGTGTGATGTTCTTGTGCTGCCCGTTTGCTATATTCGGTATATTATTTAATCACTGGGACAGGCCTGAATTTCCTTATCTCACAACCATCTCTTCCTGGGCTGTGACAGGCAGGATCCATGCACGGAGTTTGGGCTGTGACAGGCGGGATCCATGCACGGAGTTTGGGCTGTGACAGGCAGGATCTAGCGGCAGCTGAGGCCGTGCTGAGACCTCAGAGGCATCTGACAGTGAGACAGACACCCAGGGAAAATCGTGTAATGCCGTATCCTCGTATGAACCTGAGTGCCTGCGATTGCCACTAACTTAAGCTGCATGATGAGCTTCTAAAGATCAAGTCTCTGGTGTGCATCATTCCTCAGACCATTTTATTAGCGTGACAGTAGTTTGCTATATAATGAGGGTAGTCCGTGTGTAAATTCAGTAATAATAATGAGGCATTGAAATGTCCCTGACACAAAGCGTTTATGAATCGAACAACAGTGTTCTGTCATGAGTCAATTTCTTTAAACTGTATAAAATCAGTTTCATGGGTAGTTCCACCCTATGAATAGAGAGCCTTTCAAGTACTCTTGCTAAACTGATTTGTTGTAATAATCAGCGTTTGTTTTTCAAAAATGGTATTGGGCTTCGTGGGTTCCTTGTACTGACAGCTTGGTTCCAAAAGCTAAAACTATTAAGGAGGATGTTAAAACTAAGACTCTTTATGTGTGTGAGGGCAAAAACAAGAAAACTGCAATCCAAAGGAGCTGTTTTATCTTCTGTGATCTGGCTGGCTGGCTCCACCTGTTAATTTCATATGCAAGTTTCATTCAGATAGTTTGAATTAAATACAATAATAAAGAGAGTGTTACCAACAACAATTTAGCTTCTCATATCTTAATTTCTAAAGTTCAGTTTCTTTTTCCTCTCTATAATTTTTATTTTGCCCCTTCAGGTGGGTTGATAGCTTTGATTTGGATATTAAATACAATGATGGCTTAAATAATAATTTTCGTTAATATTTGTAATTCAGTATTTTGATTTTATCTTGCTTTCTGTTGGATAAAAAGTGCTTTGGGACTAATTTCTGTAGGTTTCTTTAAACTGATTGGTTGATAGAGGATGGAGGAAAAAAGGAATCCAAAGCCATAGCATGAATTCCTTGTATTTAGGCAGGATTATCTTTTCTTTAGCCTCAGGGTTAATGGCGATGGAGGGGGGGGGGGGGTTTATGTGTGAATGTTAGAGTTTGTAATCACTGTAAAGAAATGCAAAACTAAAAGAAAATTTCATAAGTTTTATATGTGAACAAGAGATGTTGAGCTGGCAGTTCTGGGCTGGGATAGCAGGGCCTGGTTGTGCCTCAGCTCTGTTGGGCTGTGCAGAGGTCACACGCGGGGTCTCTGTCCTGTGTCAGTTTGTCCGTGACAAAAGAGGCTCGCTCAGAGCAGAACGTTTGTGCCATCCTACCAATGACTGAATGTTAGCAGGTACTGCATGTGTGTTGCTTTAAACTTGTATAAAGAGTCTTCCTGGTCCAGAGAGCTTTTAATTCATATAAGCCTGAAAATATAAGATGAAAGTCTGGCACAAGAAAGGAGCAATTAATCTAGTGATAAGGTTTTGCTTTTAGCTTTTTCGTTCTTACTCTTGAACAAGTAATTCAAGATAAAACCAGGATATATGAAAAGGAAAACTGTGACTCCATCTCATTTTTTCCCTTATTCTCTCACTCTGGAGTTACAGCTTGCCACTCAATCCTAAAAATAAACTCCGTAAGGTGAAGGTTAAGTGCTAGTAGCAAATCCTTCCCAATTTGCTGTGACTTCCTGGTTTGGAGGAGGCTGTATGAAGCCTGGATTTCGTGTGTGTGGTTTTTTTTGTTCCTGATAGCAGGAATTTTTAGCAACTGTGAATGTTTCCAGATGGTAAGGATAAAAAGGTAAAAGGGAATTATATTAAAATTTTTCCTTTAGGAATTTAAAGCAATGCCTTTTGAAAATTCATTGCTTCCTTTAAATGGCACAGGAGGATGTTAAAGTAAAGATGTTAAAGAACTATCTTGATTGTGCATCAAATATACTGGCTTAAAATAGCTGTAAACTCTTTATGACAATCTTTTTCATCTCTTTGTGAATTAGAAGTCTCCTTTATACTTTCTGCTGCTTAATATCACATCCTTTCTCATTGACTCAATCGTGTCTTACACTTGCCACTGTTCCTAACTCCCTCTTTAAGTTGTTTCTTTTAAACTGCTCCAATTTCTCTTAATTGAAGGTAAACACTTCAGAAATTTAATTTGAAATGTGTTCTTCACAGCATATATTGCCCTTTCACTGCAGTCCTACATTCTGTCTTCAGTTCTTTCAAAATATTTAATGGTATATTTTTATATTGCCTTGACTTTCTGTCCACCCACGCTTTCACTGATCTCTAGCATTCTTTCTGGTGATTGAGCTCATTGATCTGCTGTAAGGTCACAGCTGGCTTGTTCGTGGTTAAATCTGAAGTGTAATTCTTATCTCATCCGTCTTAATCTGTCTGTCACCTTTGGCACTCAGCACTGTCCTTTCTGTTTTCTTTAATCGATGTACCCTGTGGTTTTATTGATATTTTCCAGTTCTGTGGTGGCATTTTTTCATGGGTTCTGCCATTTCTCCTCTGATCTGTTCCCAAAGTTAACATTTTGTGCTATATTGGGCTCATTTCAGTTCTAAGCACCAATGTAGCTTCTAGATCACTGTGGTTAACCCTGTGCAGGGGGATGATCGCTGTCCTGGTCCTGTGGTCACACTGTTTCTGATAAAGGCCACTGGCCTTCTTGGCCACCTGGGCAACTGCTGGCTCATGATCAGCTGCTGTTGACCAGTGCCCCTGTGTTCTTTTCCTCTGGGCCACTTTCCAGCCACTCTGTCCCAGCCTGTAGCCCTGCATGGGGCTGTTGTGACCCAAGTGCAGGACCTGGCACTTCCCACCACTGGCCTCAGCTCATGGATCCAACCTGCCCAGATCCCTCTGCGGAGCCTCCCTGGCCTCCAGCAGATCAACACTCCTGCCCAGCTTAGTGTTTGTGAACTTACTGAGGGTGCCCTTGATCCCCCCATCCACATCATTGATATGGGTGTTATCAGGTCTGGACCCAGCTCTGAGCCCTGGGGACAGCCCTTGTGGCACCGTTCACCGCCACACTCTGGGCCCGGCCATCCGGGCAGTTTTGTAGCCAGCAAAGAGTGCTCCTGTCCAGCCCATGGGCTGCCAGGAGAATGCTGTGGGAGACTACTGAAGACTTTCCTGAAGTCCAGGTGGATGACATCCAGAGCTTTTCCCTCATCCATTGGGTGGATCATCTGGTCATGAAAGCAGGCCAGGTTGGTCAAGCAGGACCTGCCTTCCCAAAAGCCATGTTGGCTGGGCCTGATCCCTTGGTTGTTCTGGGCATGCTACATATACAGCACTCCTAAATCCTTTCTAATAAATGTACCATTGATAGAGCTGTGTCTTAGAGACTTCTCTCTCTGTTACACTGAACAAAAGGACACTTCGTTTTGTACTCAATATTTTATGAGTGTTTATGATATGAGTAACAGGAATAGTTCAGTCATAAAAAATATGAACAGGAAAAAAATATAATACCAGAGGTTGGACACTCAAGAGCTTGCCCATATCTCATTAACCAGAATCAATACTCAGGCTCCTATCGATAACCTGGGTATACTACTATTTATTACATGGTTTGGGTTTTTTTAATGCCAGTTAATCTAAGAACTGCCATAGAAACGTCTGAATAAAAAGCCCACATGTGGCATTTGGAAGCCTCAACATTTAAGGATATTACTCGATGTTTGTAGTAAAAAAAAATTGAGTGTTAAAATGTTTAGGAATGGGATTGATCTAATTTTAGCTTCAGAAAACTCTGTGTGTTTAATCTAAATTTGCCATACTTTTTCAGCAGTCGGTGGGGAAATTTATCTTCACAGGGCAATTCACCTTCCCCATTTTAGATACTTATCTTTATCACAGTATTTGACTGTGTGAGGTGAGTTTTCCTGGTAACATATAATGGGAGTTCTTCTTCCTACCTATGGAGACACCACTGCCAGCAGAACTCTTGGAGTGCATTTCTCTTGATGTCAGCTACACTTCTGGGAATGATGACAAAGCAAATATAAAAACTGCCAAATTACCTGAATGTTTCTAAATAAACCTGTGATGTTTTATTGAATAGACTTTATCTGAAATTAAATGGCAGAAGAAAAAGCAATAATATAAATATCAAAATTTGAGTAAGGATCAGATATTTTAACAAATAATACAATAATGTTTCTTGGAAACATGGCATGTCAAAAGCATTCAAGTTTTAACATGTTGACTTTATTGAAGCTATAGCAAAAAAATGGTTTTTTTCTTATTGCTTCCACTTGATCTGCAAGAAAACCCTCTTCAAGACTGATATTCAGAAATAGTCATATCTTTGTAGTGAAGTGAGGAGCAAACCTCAGATTTAATGGAATGCGTCAACAACTTGAAACTTAGATAGCTGATTCTCTTTGATTAATTGACTAATGCAATTAAGAACTTCAGATCCTCATGATAAAGCTTTTCAAGAAGGCTGCATCCTTTTTGGTTCATATTTAACTCGAAAAGCTCCTTCTATAATGTTGATATTAAAATACTGGGCTGCACTGGTGGATAGTTACACTTTTTTCATACAGTAGTTAGTCTAATAAAAGTTCTCTCCATATTGTGATGACTGTAACAATCTTTCACAGAACCACACAACACTAAGTCCATCTAGAACACTCGTTTTTTCTAAATAATAATATCCTTTAAAATACTACTACTCTTAGCTATAATGCTGTATTTCATCTAACCATTGTAGTAATCTGAGGTTATATTTCATTTGAAATGAGATTTATTTGATCAAAACTTTATATGAACACAAAGCAAATTATTTAAAACCTGTGGAGCCCCCTCTGTCTGATAGTAATTAGAAGTTTTAGTTAAATCACATGAAAGCATGTCTTGCAAATGCTGCACCATGGTTGCCTTTCCTCCAGATGGTAATTAAACCTTTTCCTCTTGCGTAGCAGTCACGAGCTGATTTGCTCTTTTTGTTTGTGGCTTTCAAATTTGCATTAGTTCACATAGTAGCTAGGATTAGAAATTTATTAAGGGATAAAGATAGCTTTGAATATCAGTATTGCTCTCAGTCAATACTGGCAAAAAAAAAAATGTCTGAACAAAAAGCCCACATGTATTGCTGCTTTTCTTTCTGTAAATCCTGATTTTCTTTCGCTGTTTCCCAGGAGCCCTTTTTTTCCAGAAAGGACTTTGTGTTCTCTTGTGATCCTGATCAGCTCTGGAATCTTGGAACCAAATAAATTGTTCTGTAATATGAAAATTAATTATTTTTAATCTGTTTTTTTTTTTTTAATGGCTGGCTGGCCAGTCATCAGATCCAATCCTGGTTAGGTGTTAAACATAACCGGGAAGTTTATTATGCCTTGTACAATTTTTATTAAAAATACACCATTCTGTCAAATAGGGAACATTTCCTACATGCACAATAAGGGAAAATTTGACAAAAAGATGACACTAAAGACTGTGGATTTCCTATCCCAAAAGGAGACATTGAGTGGGATAATATTGCAGATATGTCTACTAGCAAAAAGGGGAAATAACATAGAATGTGAGATACCTTTTATTAATGTAAAGCTAGACTTTAAAATATTATTTTACTGAAGAAAACAAGCAAAGTTTTTCATTGCATAATGTTATTTTTCGTGTTACAACCATGTTTGTAATAATTTCTCTGTGTGCAATGTTCTTCTCTTTTTACCTAGAAAATGAGGCAGAAAAATAGTTGACTGTATTGTAAAGTAGAATTTGGTTTTCTGTAGGATCTCATCTTGGTACAGCAGCAATGAGTGGAGCTGCAATAATATGGCAATTGTTAAGGCAAACAGCAGCTATTGTGTGTCCAGCAACAGTCTGTGCAAACTTTGGGCACTAGCACTTGCCTGTGACAGAACAGAGTATTGTGATGTGATGCACTTTTGTCTCAAGTGCCCTGATTTTTTTTTTTTTTTGACAGAAGGAATCTTTAATAGCTAATCCTCCAAATTATGTTTTATAGTATACTGTGTGGTATTTATGTATTAAGCCAGAAAAGCCCATTACAATACATGGGCTGAATCGTAGCGGAAAATAAAATTACTTACATGAGAAATTATTCCTGTGGCTTCTGACTGAGCACTAATATATCTTTCTGGATAGAGCATACAGGAGTGACTTCCTTTCAGAGCATGAGGTAGGAAATGGCATTTATTCAAATTCAAATACAATTAAGGAGACATTTAAATTCGTTTATAAAAGGCTGTTGGTTTCTTTACATACCAAGAAGTCGGAAATAGTGATGAGTTTATCATGTTAACTGTGACAGTGATTCATGGAAGAAGTTACAGCCACAGGGAGGTATTTTCTTTCAAGAATCTAAATAATGTTCTGTCCATTTAGTGCCTTTCAATGGGATTTGGAACAAGTTTTTAAAGATGGGCAAAAATCTAATTCTTGTTACTAAGAAACAAGCCTAACTGCCTTTTCTCCGCAGGGAGGGAGTTACTGAAGGTACTCGTGTTGCAGGACAGATGTTCCTGAACAGTTTGGGGTTGTTCTGTACCAGTCCTATGCCAGCCCTCAGTGATGAGATTTAGACAGACCTCGGGTGGAGCATTGGTAAATTATTCATTATTTCAGAGCACCCTCAGAGAATTACAAAAATTGCTTAACCAAAGGTTAATAAAGGACAATCTCTGGATATTTAGCAGGTTCTAATAGTTTAGCAGCTGAAGATAAATGATTATCCGACAGCTTTCGTTAGCTGAGAAGAACCTGCTCTTCAGATTATTCACAGAATACAGTGTAAAGGACTGTGCAGTACAATTTGTCTTAAGGAACCGAGAAATATCTGTACACCTTTGGAATTTCTAAAACTTTTCTATTTAAAGCCCAGTTCAGAGCAGCCCAGGTATGACTAAGAAATCCTGAGCTTGATTTCAGGTGTAAAAGCCCTGGTCCTCAGAAAGAAGGCCCAGTTGCAAAAGAAATTCAGAGAGTAGCAGGCTGGGGATTGTACCATTTTTGACACGGGGCACCCACCTTTTTGATACTTTTCCTAGATGATAGCTCAGAGGACCTGTGTGAGGAGCATTAGAAAAGCATAACAAAAGTTTTGTTCTTATGTTCAAAGTTCTTACTTTGTTCTTCAAACATCTCCCTGTAAAATAGATAATTCTGTAATAGTATATGGGCTCAATGCTTCTTCCCCCATACATACCTTACACTTTGCACAGATTTGACTTTTGGGATGTTTAAATATTTCTCTACAAGAAGGGCCTTCTTGTAGACAGGAAATGCTATGAGCCTTTATTTGAAGGTGAAAAAAAGATTTTCTGGAATAACAGAAAACCAACAGCAAATGTAGCTGGACTAGAATCAAAGATCAGTGCCAAGCTAATTTTATTAACTTTCAAAGAAAAGTAACAATTAGGTCTCAATCTTCCAAAAGCAAGCCAAAAGAGAAATCTCAGCCTTTAGGTATTCTCACAAAGTTTATGATGTTCCTAGATGGATCTGAGATTTCAAAATTATTCTTATTTGAGTTACTTGGCATATATCAACAACAGGACTATTTGACACCATGTTCCACTCACAGTCTCACAGTGTTCTGATACAGTTAAAAGGTTCACTTCCACAGCAAAATAAAATGCAAATTGATTTCAGAACATTAAGCAGGTCTGTTATAATCTAAAGCTTTGGTATGTGTCAGGAATATTTTAAAAACTTCAAATCACAACTGTGTGCCTAGACCAAGTCATAGGTTAATTACTTTGAAGTCTCAGGTTGTAATGGAGTGGTCGGTAGTGCTATAAATGTTCATATAAATTCTGACTGATTCCAGAAGCTGTTCTAATTTAGACCAGATGCATAAACCAGTTTAAAGGGGAGGGAGGGGAATGGACAGGAATGCTTGCCTCTAGAAATTGAGTCAAACTTGTGGAGTTCACAGGCACAATAGCCTCAGGAAGCTATTAACCAATGATTGTCACTTCTATGCAAATTTCTGAAATTTGAAAATGTTCATTCAGGAAGTGATACTAAATCTATGTTACACTGCTAAAACAGAGTAGGAAAGCTAACTGTGTTGCCTTAGGCCAGGGTGAATTAGGTTTTATTCTCTTTTCTCTGTTAGTTAATTCCTTTGTGTTGTATCAGTAAATTACAGAATCACAGAATGGATAAGGTTGGAAGGGTCCAACCTCCTGCTCAAGCAGGGCCCTCTAGACCACATTACTGAGGATTCTGTCCAGATGGTTCTGGTTCTCCAGTGAGGGAGACTCCACATTCTCTCTGGGCAACCTGTGCCAGTGCATGTTCACCCACACAGCACAGAAGTTCTTCCTCGTGTTCAGGTGGAACTTCTGCCCATTGCCTCTTGTCCTGTTGCCCAACAGCACTGAAAGGAGCCTGGTCCATGATCTTGACACCCTCCCGTCAGACACTTACAGGCATTGACAAGGTCCCCTTCTGGATGTCTCTTCTCCAGGCTGACTGGGCCCAGCTCTCTCAGCCTTTCCTCATTTGAGAGATGCTCCAGTCCCTTAATCATCTGCTGGACCCACTCCAGGAGCTCCATGTCTCTCTTACACTGAGGAGCCCAGAACTGGACACAGCATTCCAGATGTGGCCTCACCAAGCTGAGTAGAGGAGCAGCATCATCTCCTGATTATAAGTATCTGTCAAAAAAATTTCCTTTTCCAGCAGTCTGTTTGGTATCCTCTTGCTATCAAAGCTTTCATACTGCTGTTCCTCCAAGCAAGAAACTATTTATAAGAAGTAATTTATTTTTACTTTTGTTTGTTTTTAATTTGCACTAATAACTGAGAATCTTCTCTCCCAGTGAAAGAATGTGTTTTCTGCAGCTCAGCTCATTCTGGCAGCACTGTGAGTGATTAAGAGCTTTCAGAGAGAGTTAATTATCCTCATAGGCTTCTTCCTGCCCTCACTTGAGACAGGTTAGGGAATTAGTTGAAAAAGGCACTTCAGTGTGATTATCCAATAGCTTTAAAATACACTTAGCAAGTGAAGTTTTTCTGAATATCAGTAGTGAGTGCCTGCTACCTTATTTCTGGTAAGCTTGCAGGTGGCCATAAGAAATACATGTACAGAGCTAGTTTACTGGTCTGAGTGGTTGGCTGATTTCTTGATCCATAGGAAATTGTATCTAATGCATAGGACAAGGATCAGAAAGAGCTATTTCTACTGTTTATTTTGTTACACACTTCTCTGTTATTTTTTTCAGAATCATGCTTTTGGAAAATTGAGAGCCAAAACCTTGTTACAAGGTTTAGCTTGCATATAAACCAAGTTTAAATGCCAAAAGGAGGCAATTTAGGTCTGTAGGCTTTGTCCTCCTTCCTTCCAAGACTGTGGATGTTGGAGGAGCCAGTTTGTTTGATCTCCTGCAGCCACATGCACCTGTCCAGAAGGTTTTCCAGGCAGTGCTGTGGAAAGGTAAAATCAGACGGAGGGAAGCATGTTACAGGTTATGACCTGGAGACATTAACTCCACTAGAAGACTGTTACACAACAGCCATGTCAATTTATTGATAAAACAAGGCTTTTCTGCCCCTACCTGTATCCTGCCTTATGGGCATTGTGGGCAGTGCCTTTCTGGGTTGTTAGATTCCCCACTGGCCAAAGGTTGCAGTGATGGGCCTCTTGTCTTGCTCTTCACTTACCAGCAAAGTGTAATGTAATAGAAACTAATGTAATTGAAAGACACATGCTGTTTAAAATTTCAAGGAGTATCTTTAATAAAAAAACTAATTCTTTCTTTTGGTAAATTGTTATCTGAACAGCTTAGACAAATGTTAAACCCTCATACAAGTAACATTTCAGGAAGTGCTAAACTTCTGGAACTTCAGAAGAGTTCTAGATTTCTTAATTTGGTTTTGAAAGTGTCTTTAAATTGGAATTGTACTTACATATAAGAACCACAAGACATGCAGCATGTAGCATCAAAACTGACAGGAGTTAACATGACAGAAGCAGAAGGTGAACGTGCTTGCCCTATCTTGATTTGTAATAGAATAACCAGGTAGGAGGTGGATCCAAACTGACTTTACCTTACTCTTTGATAGTTTTCCAACAGCTGTTTTCCAGGAGCCTTTTTTTTTTTTTGTCTTTCAGTAATGTGTTTTGTTCTCAGGAATGGTGTTCATCTTGTTACTGGTGTTGGATACTTTCTTTTAATTATGTATTTTTAAAAAACCTATGGGTGAGTTTCATGTCTAGAATCTTTGGTCCACATTAACGGTAACCAAAGGTTTTACTTCCCAGTTCAGTAAGATTTACTTGTATAACAATACAATGGGTTTATTTGGTTTTAATTTAAAATGTTGTATGTGGCTGTAGCTAATTAAAAGCATTTCCTGAAAAATGGTGGGTTTGACTGTACCATGCTAGAATTGCCTCTGCTGATCATGAAGAGTGGAATAATAGTCATTTGTCACATAGGGTGTTGACTCAGACACAGATGATTTCAATTCAGATGACAGAGGGTGTTACAAAACCCAGCTGTTGACTCTGCTTCTCTTTCCACAAGTTGCTTTTTCTGTGGCAGGAATGGCTGACCTATGAAGCAGTTTTTTGACAGCCACAGTTTCTGGCCTAATTTATTCAAGTAAACCAGTGGTGACTTTAAGTTGTTTTAATGCACTGGGTTGGCAACTCCAACACTTTAGGAGCTGTTTCCAGTGTAAATTGTCAGTGCTAGCATGGTAGTGGCAGCCTTTGGAGAAGAGTGAAAGCCTGGTAGGATGTTTAAGTTGCCTGTATTAGTGCATAAATTCTCTGTTTCTGATTCACAACTAACTTGAGAAAGAGTTTTTGCAGCAGTGTGCCAGCACTTGCAGAGCAGTTGCAGACAGCTGCTGGCAAGACACATTTTCTTGGCTCAAAATGATTAATCTCAAGCTAAGGCAATTTTCTTCAAGAGCTTTGGTTATTAATCAAATTTGGAGAAAAGACAACAAGAAACATTAAAACAGATACTCTTCTTTGAGGTTTCAATTGCGCTGAGTTTGGAAGAAGACTATTTACCTTTTTTGGAAAAGGTACATAGTGGGTACAAGAATATGAGCCAAGAAACTTATTGTCCAGGGCTGATTCTATTGAAATAATCAATAGGGTGTTAAGTAGGAAGCTATTGAGACAAAACTACCAGGTAGGCTGCTTAGGAAGGAAGAAAGAAAATGGGTTTGGGTAGTGGCATGGCTGAGAAGGGTGCCAATTTTCCTTGCTTTCCCTTCTAGGATAATATGCTGAGCTCACAAGGTACCTCTGGGGATTATGGACTTGGTTGACTTCTCAGTAGAGTCAGGAAAGCTAACATTGATAGGAGAGGGTAGAAGAGACATAATATTCTGTTAGAATAATCTGAAACTGAGGCTTCTTGTTTATTTGTATCTAGATACCTACTATGTAAACTTTAGATTTTTGCCCTTCAAGCAGAGTTATTTTCCAAGGAACTGAATTCTTTTTTTGGTTTTGATTATGCCTTCATAGCCTTTTTCTGGCATTAGAAATAGAATACAGATATCTTCTCTCTAATTATCTTGTGGACTAGATGCTTCTGTTGCCTTTTTTCTCTTGTAACAGGATTGAATTCCTTGCACTACAGCAACCCTGAAGTCATTACACTGCACTTAAAACAAAATACAGAAAGGAATGACCTTTTGTTAGGACTCTGTGTTGTTTATATCGCTAAGCCTGATCACCATCTCCTAGCAAAAGCCAGTTTAATCCTTAAACATTTGTACATATAGTATCTGTTCAGAATTGTCTATTGTTTGCTGTGTGGTTCTCATTGATTATAACGTTGTGCATCTGCACAATGCCCCTATTTGCCCCTTGGATCTTCGTTGTACAGGGCAGCTCTTCTCTTCCTTGCTGATAGCGTATCACCAATGGTACCAGTTAAGAGCTGAAAACACTTGTAGCATAATGGAAAGTTCCACTTTTGCCAGGATGACTCATTAATTAACCCTGGGATGGAGAGGCTTCCTGTGCCAACTTAAGAAAAGGTTACGGGAAGATACTGTTATATATTAAAAGATGAATGATTGGAAGAGTTTTGTCAGCCTTGTAGGAATTATGTTTTTTAATACTCTCAATCTGCCTGAAACAAGCTTGGAAACTCACTGAATAGATACTTTGGAAATAGTTTACTTCTTGCTTTGCTTTAGGAGCAGGCAGCCAACTGCTGAGAAGACTGGTACTAGCAGTGTTGGAGGCAAGCAGTACATCCAGGAGCACTAAATATCTTTTCTTTCCAACTGACCACAAGCTTTTGGCTTCAAATAGGCCACTGTTCAAATGTAGCTACCAAGTTGGCCACTTAGGAGGGAAGGAAGAAAATAGGCTTGGTTTTGGGTGGTGTCGGGGATTGGGAGGGCTCTTGGGACTGTGAAGAGGCCAGGGAAGACTTTGGCTGCTGTGCAGAACGCCCTCGTGTGCCTGTCACACATTGCTGAAAGTGAGTGGGTGGCTGGGATACAGTTTCACTGTCCCAGCCTGGTGTGGATGGAATGTCTGTAACTCAGGACTTCAGCAAATTTGTCCTGTGGACTTCAAGGAATCTTGTGATGCCTTCATAGTGCTGGGGACACGATTCAGTTTTTGTCAAAGAATCTTTGCCAGATCTGCAAGATAAAGCGTTGTGTGTCTGTAGCAGGCTTGAACCAAACAGAGTGGTCTCTTCATAAAGACATATGATGGCTGTAAATATCTCCAGTGAGGAGCTGTAACAAGGCCTGGGGGTGAGAAGGAAGCTCCAGAACTTGAGATTTAACTCCCAGTAGTTTCTGAGATAGAAAAAGCTTTTGCTGCAGAAATCTTCTCCCTTCAGAGCAGGGAAGGAGAAAAAAAATTTGGGGAGATGCTTCATTTAAGCTGAAAGTGTGCTTGGACTTGATCTATTAACATTTGGGCATTTCAGACTCGAGAAGTGGGTATAAAATGCCAATAGAGATATCTTTAATCTCCAGTAGAGCTGCTTCACTGATTTCCCCTCAGATGAACACATGTGCAGGGGTGACTTCTGCTTTTTGCCCCAAGGAGCATCTGTTTACCCAAAATACAAAAGGTTAGACAGACTCGTTACCTGATTGTCTCTTTTTGGCTGGTTATCTCAGTCTGCTGTCTGTCTAGGAGGAAAAACAGGTGCTGAGCTGTGACAGGCTTTGTAACCATGCAGAGTAAATTGCAGGGCATGAAGCAGAAAGGAATGGAACTTAGTACTAGAGACTGCAAGCAAAAAGAGATGAGGAGACTGATTTTGCTAAGAAAATGAGCATGCCAAGTAAATACAGGTTCAAACCGTTTGTTCCCTTGAGAAACTTTATGGTCTAAATTTGACATAGACTGTAGCAAGTATCCAAAGAACTGCCATATGGAGGAATAGCAGCTTGTGTTAAAATCATACACTTAACAGCTTAATTTCTAAATTTCTGTTGAGCAGTGTCTCAATTCAACAGTAGAAAAAGCATTCTTCGTAGGGAGACTTGAGTGAGAAAGGAATGGTGTGACATTTTTGAGTAGATCTTGCAGGTGCAAAAAGGAAGGGCTGGGAAGAGCTGTCTGTAGTGGGGAGTGAGACATGAATCCAGGTGTAATCAAAACTATTTCAGTTTGTTACTCAATAGGGAAGTTACTGCTGGAACTGACTAAATCAAATATTTTCAACATCTCACCAAAGAAATGACCAGTCCAAGGAAGGGTAAATAACACTTAAGTAAAATTTAAAATGTAAAAAAAAAAAAGTTGGACAGAAATTGAATTATTGACTGCAGTTCTGTACACAGTATAGAGTAGATGTCAGCAACACTCTTGTTGTGATAAACCCTTTTTCTTTTCCCTTGCCTCAAACTGAAGTTTAAGCATTAGAACAGAAATCATGCAGAATCCAAGCTCTGTAGTTTCTCAGTGAGGCAAGGTGATGTTCATGGGATGCTGTCTCTATGTCAGTAGCTCCCAGTGCTTCTCCCAGGCTGCAGAGATCACTGGGAGCTGCTGCCTCTCAGGAGACTGGAGCTGCCAAATCTCAGCCCTATTGCACACCGTTCAAGATCAGTCCACTTAGCAGCTTTGACTTAGAGCTGCAAGGGGCTGACACCCACTGGAAGGTGACCCGGAAAGCCTTACAGGAACAATGTACATGTCCATACAGGAGAAGCTGATATAAAGTATTTTCAGCTTCCAAATCTTTATGAGGATCTGCCTGAATCGAGTGCTGGGGTTTTTGACATCAACACTGTGACAATTGGATCTGTAATGGCAGAAGATGGCAGGCATTAAACTGTGAAATCTGAAAGGGTAAAAGGGAAAAGTAACAATCTCAAAGTTAGTGGAGAATATGTGCCCAAAATAAAGAAGGGATGGCTGCTTTTGTTTTAAATAAAGTCATCCTCCCTCAACTCCACAATAAAGCACAGGACGAACAATGAGAATAATATGTTAGGGGAGGGAAGGAGAATGGTGGGGGGAATAATAATCATCTGTAGAGAAAGTAACCACCTAGGATCCCACAATCCTGCTCTTCTAAACAAATGTTGACTTTAATTCTCTGTTTATGGATTTGGAGAGGAAAAATCTCTGAAATTCTATTTCATTTGAAGTTACTGGGGGAAATGCTGTTGCTGGATTCTCAGTACTTCAAACAAATCATGAGTATTGATACTTTGAATATTTCATGTGGAGACACGTGAAATATTGATAGATAACTATAACATTATATTAGATAAACTCCAGTGTCTCATCCTCAGCTCTGCTGTGTTATTGTGTGTAAACTCATGAGCTGTTTTTTCATTTAGTTGGGGTATATGTGAACAGCTCTTTGCCTTTGTAGAAAACAATTTCATGTCCTTCTGTGTTCACAGGTTTTGGATGCAGTCTGAGTCTGAGAAGTATGAAGAAGAGATGCCTTCTCTGCACTGGGGGATAGATCCTGTATTTTCTGCGTTTGCAAGACTCTATATTAAAGATATTACAGAAATGAGAGAATCTAAACAGGTGCCAGGTATGTATTTATATGTGCTGATTATGATGCACACAGTGTTATAATTGATTTATGTTGTGCTTTTTATCGAGGGATTGGACAATACTTCACAAACATAAGTAGTTTTCCATACCCTTAAGCTAAGTGATGTTACTGTCTTTTAACAGTTCTGAGAATAATCGGTTGTATGTTAAATGTACGTGAAAAGTAAAATGTGTTTGTTAAAATGGCTTTTTTTTCTCTCCAGAACCTCTTTTACATTAAGGTGATGATGTGTTTCCTCTGTGTGATGGTGCTTGTTGTATTCTGATAAAGTTGATTCTAAAAAGTGCTGGTCTTTTCTGGCCATATGTATTGTTATCTCTCCACTGTCTCTAAATTTTTTGCAAAATTTTGACAGTTTATGACATTGCCGAATGGGTTATTTTACTTTTTCCTATGGATATTAATACATTATAAAACAGATACAAGTTTTGAGGTTTTGTGTCCATAGTTTCTAGATACGATAGATATATGACATTCTTCATGCACTGGAAGAGCCTTATTGTAAATTCTGGCCTCCATGCTGGACCTTATCCCACAGCTGTCTGCGTTGCAGTCTGTGTCCTGCTGGTCTGCAGTGTCACCCACATGTGTCACCCACATGTGAGCTTTGGCTGAAGCAACACAGCTCTGACCTTCAATTGCTGTTTTCACTACACAGGCTTTAAATAGACTGCAGTGTGTCTTCTGCTGTGGAAGGGTTCATTACTCCCAACTTAAGCTTGACACAGTGCAAGATTATCAGGGAGGAACCCAAATAACTTAGAATTAATGAGGAAAAGCAATAAGCCCTAAGCACAGTGTTTGTCTTTGGTTTTGATGTTTTGTTTGTAGTTTTTTATTTTATTTTTTTTCTGTCCATGGAGACTAAGTACCCCTGTTTGTCTTTTTGAATATGCTTTGCCTTGTAGGTTTTGTTATTCTTCTTCAGTTTTCTTTAACAGCAAGGATAGCAGCAGTGCTATTTTTGGAGAAACGAAGGACTGGCAGGTTTTTTTTTTTCTCTTCTTCCAACTATTTCTGTGAACATAAGGACTTCACAAATCACAAATGCCAGTATATCTATCTATCTGTCTGTCTGTCTTTGTTATTTAATGGCAAGAGACTTTTGTCTTAAATCTTTGCAATAATTAGGGTACAGACTGTTGTTGATGTTTATCCTACAGTAAGTTTTATTTAGAGGCCTTTTTAAACTGTCTTATAAATGTCTTCAAGTAGTACTGGTGTAGGAAATGCATCTGGTAAAAACTGTTCTTCAGCAGTTACAGATATTATAATTGTTTTCAAACAAAATACTACAGAATGCAATGCCAGCAGAATTGGATTGTAGTTTGGATTTGAACATCAGTACATACACATGTGAAAATGTATTCAGAATAATTTACCTTATAAACACCAACAAACATTTCATGATAGCAGAAACAGTCCTAGAAAGTACAATCGTGCTCTTTTTTTGCCTCCAAAATACCTGAATTTTCCTTCTTACTTCTCTTCCTGTTCTTTTACTTAATGGATTTGGCTTCTGCTTCAGGAACTTTCAGTTTTGTTATTACCTTTGTGTTTTTTTCTAAGATGATCCTAAGGAAGTGGTGTCTGTCATGTCAAGATATCAGCCTTTACAGTTGGTACATTTGAGCTTTTTCCACTTCCTGTGCATCTGGCACTCTGCTTGCTCGCAATCCTGTATCATTTTCTAAACCAAACTTCAAATAAAATGAAATTTCCTAGAACCAACATCCTGAATTTTGTTCATTCTCCTGGTACTGTATATACACCAAACCAGACATTTTTCAGTGTATCTTATTGGTTGGCAACAAATGACAGCACAACAAAAATACTAACATTAATACCTTTTGGGGAAGGAAGAATGTAGGTGTTTGTTGTCAATGCTTCCTGCCTTTAATGGGCTTTTAAAGACCAGCTGGAGCTAAGTATATGGTTGGCTATAAATCAGTCATTAAGTAATGGTAATTAGGAATGAATGAGTGCAAAACAAAAAGTTCTAACTAGGAAGAATGGAAAGAAACACAGTCTGAATGTCAGGAAAAACATCCCTAGGATGATATCTGTTAGACCATGGCACAGCCTTCCCAGGAAAAAGGTGGGATGCCCTTCACTGGGATTGTTTATATTCTGACTGTACAAATTGCCAGGAATTTACTGTACAAAATGGTCTTGTATTGGCCCTGAGGAAATGGACTAAATGACCTAATGAGTTTTTTCTTTCCACTTTTAAGCATTAGGATTTGATGCCACAGTGACTAATCCCTTAAAACAACACAGAGGGAAGCAGTAAACCTGGCCAATTACTCTGCTGCTATAAATGGTGACAAGAAGGCTGGAAAACCTCCCAGATAAAAACAGCAATTGTGTTGTCTTAGCAGCCTTGCAATGAGAGTGGGTGTTAAACTCAGTTGTAACACATAATCACATCATGGAAATGAGCTTTTCTCAGAGTTATGCACCACTGCTTTGTGACAGCTTATCAACAAGGAAGGGAAGCTACAAATATATAAAAGGAGGTAATAATAATTAAAGGAATGGCAAACTGCACAGTAATGCTGGTACAGACATGACCAGCACTTGCCCTAGAGAGCTCTGTATCTGTAGCCCCCTATAGCACTGCTGTGGCTGATGTGGTAATGGCATTTTGCTCTGTGTGTTGATTACTGGGGTGTTAGGAACCTCACTGTATGTGTTTCTCCTTCAAGTATTTAGTATATATTTATTGCTACCAATATGGACTTAATTTGAACAAATAAACTGGCAGGAGGAATTTGCCCCTTGAAGTCGTCAAGTCAAACAACTTTTAATAGGTTAAATATAATTTCATTTTTCAAATTAATTCAGGTAGTTTCCCTGAGTGTAAGGGTGGAGTTCTACGTGAATTTATGGGGATGGAGAGAACCAGTTTTATTTGATCTCTGTCATCTGCCAAAACCCATCTTACTAACTGGGAAACAAACATAATAACATGTTGCTTGTTTGCATAATCAGGAGCTTGGAATCTCTACTCCACACTATTCTGAAACTAGCCCAGACCTTTTACAGAGATGTTGTAAGATTCAGTGAATGACTACATACACTGGGAGCATCTCCACCGGGGGTTTCTGTATCAGTGTTTATTTTTGCCCTGGTAAATGAAGTGAGATACAAGTGGACAGACCTGCTAAACATTCTCTATGCCAGACCTGACCAGTGACTGCACGATTAGTATAGCCAGATCTGAGATGATAGCCATAGATGCATCCTCAAAACATTCCAGTGGATTTTTATGAGCAAGATTTCTGCTTATGAGCTGCTTGGCTGATCACCTCTGATTTCTTCTGAAACTTTTGTGTTTTCTCTCTGTCTTGCGTGAAGAAAGTTAATTCCAAGCTCATTTAAGGCTGCTAGCTATGTAGGACAAGTTATTTTTGGATTTTGGATTTAGGGTTTTTTTTTATACAGAACATTTTTTATGACTCCCTTGCTGCTGTGTTTCCCTTTGTAAGAATAACACTTGCCATGGTGTGTGGAGCCAAATGTTCCCTTCTGAGTCCCTCAAGTTATCTAGTTTTCAGAAGACAGTTATTGAACATCCCAGATGGCTTATTTCAGTAAAGCAGCAGTATTTGAAAACTGAAGAAAACACATTCACTGAAAACTAGCCAGCCCAGGGTATATTTGGAGCTTATTGCCCTATTTTCCTGCTGCTGGTGGACTGTGAAGCCTCAGTGTATGATATTTACATTAGTGTTTGTTAACAGCATTTGTCACTCTCTTGAAAGGGATTACAGAGCAAGACAGCCTCAGTGCTGTCAGAGTCCACTGGGCTGTGATTTCTCACTGTTTCCTGGACAAGTTTCTAAGTGTTATTTAAGTTATCTTTATAGATGCACAAAAATAGCTTTGAAGGGATGTTTTTAGAACACGTGTTTTCAGAAACTGAAGTTCAGGATGCAGTCCACAGTGACTGCAGTAGTGTACTCTGAAGTCTGAGAGGGCTCTTGCTCTCCCCCTGCCCCCGCAGCTCCTGTTCTTCTAGAAATGAAAGACAGAATTATGTTAGTTTTCCTTTCGGAGGCTCTGCCTTAATCAGGAACAGCTGCATTGTGAGAAGCTCAAACTGCTTCCTTTGTGTTCTATTATTTATTCTGAAGCCTTATGAAGATATAAAAAAACCCCAAACCAAACAACAAAGCAAAGCAAAACAAAAACCTAAATGAAACAACAAAACAAACAAACAAAAACCCCCTAATGCTTGCAGCAAACAAACTGTTCTTCAGATCCAAATGTGCAGGAAAACAAGAGGTTAATAAGATTCTGACACTCTACAAAAGCAAGCTTTTGGTATCCTAAGAACAGCTGATACTTTCTCATTTTAGTGTTCCTAGTCTTCAGTGGTACAGGGGATTTTTCCCCTCTGCCTGTGTAGGCACTGTATAATTTAAGATATATTAAATATGTAAGAAAGTATGATTTTTTTATTGACAAATGTGACTATGTAGGGTAGGGTGTTGAAAGAAACATTTACACTAATCAAGCATGTTTTGTGTCTAGGTATATTCTTCTATAATGGACATCCAGTAAGACAGGTGGATGTTGTTGGGATAGTGGTTCAAAAGAAGGAGCGAGATGCCTTTTATAATTGTGGAGGTAAGGAAAATGTCTTTTTTTCTTCTTGCACTTAGCAGCCTTTTATCTTAGTTACTGTTAGAACTAAAAGGTTTCCTTATGTGGTCATTGTGTATTCTTGAAGCAAATGTGCTCTTATCATAATATAATGTATATCTACAGTTGAGATTACTTGGCAAATATAGGGAAGCTACTGTTTATCTCCAAAAACAGAGAATTAAATAGTTAATACAGAGTAATTGATTAATGTGGGGTCACATAGCAAAACTTAATTTTGGGTGTTGCTTTGTCACTGGATTCTGCCATCTTCCTCTCCTATTTGCAGTGCCTTTGGTCAGATGCAAATGTATTTGACAGTGCCCACAAATGGGAAATCACTTCTTCCATATTTGAACCTTAGAAATCTTTTCTGACTTTTTGTATGTCTTGTAATATCTTGGAGCCATCTTCTAATAGCAGTCAGGAGCTTGTTTATGTTTAGATACACAAGAGTTTTAACAAATTACCTCAAGCATCATAGTACCAGTCCTTGCCAACACCAGCTGGGAGTTGTCTCCTCCGTATTGCTTTTCCCAGTATTCAGTTTTATTAACACAGAAACATCTGATTGTCATTTTGTTCAGCTGTCTTTTACATCTGGAGAAAAAGCAGAGTGGAGCAGTGGTGATGTGGCAAGTTTCAAAAGGTGGGGGGAGGTCCCCTCAGAGTAGGAAGGGGGAGCCAAATGCACGGATCCTATTGAAGCCCTTATGGCCAGTGTCTTCCCTGCCATGGGTTTTCACCTGGTGGAGGTGAGTCACAGAGTAACTCTCTTTCCCAGTTCCCTTGTTTGTAAAATTGCAGTTCCCTGACCCTTGGGAGTACTGTGAAGATACAGCTGACAAATTAACCAGGTCCCAGGTTCCCCAGCATCAAACTGCTGCAGGGTGGCATTGACTGCAAATGCATTTATCACTTCATGAGAACAGAGGAAGACAGAATCAAGATGACCAAGACAAAACCAATTCTATAGGTAAGGGTTTTCCACGCTGCTCTCAGCATCAGTTTAACAACTAAACCTGTTGAAAATGTTTGACTGGGGCAGAAAGTGGAGGAGTAGAAATAAAAAGAAACTGCAGAGTAGTGGAATTAAGGCCTTAGATCAGCCGACCTTCAAGTGCGGCTCACAGTAAGCCTGGCTTCCTGCTGTCCTTTCACATCCAACTCCACTCTTTGTTCCAGCAGTTCCTGGTCTGAGTTTTCAGGCTACCTGCCAGGGTGCCCCTCCCCAGCCTGCCCTCCCTTTCAGGCAGGCTAACTCCTCCAGCACAAAACTGTAACTTCTTAGACAGTTTCCTGCTTGTAAGTTCTTGCATCTCTCAGTTCAACAGACTCTGGTGAGTCACAGGGGTTGCATCAGTTGGAGTGCCACACACTGCTCAGGACTTGCTCACTTTCCATCTGCTTAAAAGTGACTTACAAAGCAATTCCCCCTTTCTACTTTCCGTCTGATAGGGAACTGAAATGTCTTTGTGTCCCTGCCATGATCCTCCCCCCTCATTTCCTATTTGTCTGCTTCAGAATACACATCACTGACTTTAAACAATCTTAGGTCCTCTGCTGAAAACTCTACAGCCAGCACTGATGACAAAATTGTAATTGTAAAAAAGAGTTACTTTACTCTTTCCTGGCTTAAAAAATAAAAATTACATGCTGTGTAATATCTGATTTTGACACTTTGATTTGATTGTTTCCTGCTATTACTATGATAAGCTAGGAGAAAGATACCTAATTAAAACATAGCTTTGATCAAGCTCATATTTTACCCAATGCACCTGTCTGACCTCTTTTGTACCCTTTCCCTTTTTAATGAAACCAAACATAACATGTGATTTTCTTTGTACTCTAAAACTGACTTGAAAGGCTGAAAGGCAGTTGACTTAAAATCAAATTTAAAAAAATTCACCAGCATCTCAGTAGGTTCATGCAGGCCTGACAAGAGCCATACCCTTTTTGTCATAAAGAAATAAAAATTTACACAATTATCTCATTTACCAGGTAGCTTTGAGCTACCCCTCAAATAATTAAGCAAGAATCAAAGAAACCAAAGCCAAACAAACAAAAACCAGGAAAAAACCCCAACAAACAAAAAGTAAACCCACAAAAAACCCAAATAAACAAAAAAGTAAACCCAAAGAGATGAGGAAGGGCGGCACAGGGAGCACAGGAAGTTTTCAAAAGTCTGTAGACTCCTTGAGTGCATTTAAAATAGATCAACATTCTCTTGTCTAATTAGAATACAATTGCAAGAGTTCTCATTCATCTGCACTTCAGGAGTTACTTGTCTTTTTGCTCAAAGCTTTCATCTATGAAATTGCAAAACTTTGTTTCAGAATCTTGCTCTGCTACCAGATTCCTTGTGTGGTCAAGTACAGGTCAGTCTCTCCAGAGCTCTGTTTTCAGCTGTTACACTGAGGAGGAGGAGTCTGGCTCCTAATCCTTCAGTCTTACTTGGTTTGTTTCCAAGCCCTTCTTAGGAAGCCTGTCTGTCTTGGTTGGTGCAAGCTGGAACATCTAGAAACTGTGGGAATGCAAGAGTGAAATGTCATCTGCCCTGCTTCTTGTTGCCATTGCTGGCTTGCATGGATGGCTTGGGCATGGCTTATGAGGGTTCTGACTCCTACTAAAATAGTTGCTGTCTGTCTGTACCAAGGAGAAGAAATCCTACCAGCAGATTGTTGTCTGTTCTCTGGTACAAAATTAAAGCTGCTGAAATAGTTGTAGACAGAGCAGCTCAAAACAGAGATAGCAGAGAGGAGCATGCTTTTGTGATGGAATTTGGAATTGCCTGCATCTTATGAGTGCTGTAAGTTTGCTAATAGGAATGTGCAGCTAAAGTGCTTGGAAACAGGAAGGCAAAACAATAATTTGAATTTTAATTAGACCCCCCCCCAAACATATCTCCCAAACAGGGAGATTGTTTTAAAACACGTGAGACAATGCAAAGGTATTTTGCTTTGATGCTGTGGTTCCCAGAGGAAATGACTGCAGGTATCAATCAGCACCTTCATGGTAAACATTGCTGTTACTTTTTTAGTCATGGACCTGGTTTAAGGAGCAGAAGAAAATTGCAGGTTTCCATTTGTGAGGAGTGGAATCTCAGTCTTGGAGATGTTACATTCAAGAAGCAAGGTGCATTGGCTGGATGATCCTTGACAGACATTTAGTGTCTTTCTATAAAGTGTTTGTTGCACAGGCCATCTATATACAGTGCCTTGATCGATAGAAAATTGATTCTTCTGGCAGATTTTAGTTTCCTTTGAGATTTGTCTTTCCCTCCTGTCATCGACAATGCAGTGCCTGGAGCAGAAATTGTAAAACTTATTTTCATTGGACCCTGGCAAAACAGGAAAAACAGCTCCGTGCTCAGGAGAAGGTGCTGAGCCTTTCCAGCAGTGGAAGTGGCATGCATGCCACCAGCACCTTCACTTTGACTTGGGAATTGCTGGCTTAGAGCAGAACCACATGCATGTACTGTCTTCTGTCCTTCCTGCCTAGAGGAGATGCCTTTCTGCTCTCTGGACATCATCTTGTATTGGAAAGACCAGCAGACTTTGAGCATGATATTGGCATGGAAACCAATGCAGCTGCAGGTAGCTGCACCCCTGGTTTATTCACATGGTTGTATCCCCAAATGTTGAAGTGCTGTTTTCTCAGTGTAACAGTAATGCTTCTGTGGTTTCTGCCTGGTTTCCTGTTTTAATTTGGCTGACTTCAGCCTTCAAAACTGATTCTTCTCCTGACCTTGTCAACAATATTGAAACCCCTTAGTATCCAATATTTGTACTGAAGCCTCATAATTTAGTTAGGGTATAATCTTTCTTTGAGAATATACCTGTTACTTTGCTGACTACGCCCATAAGCACATCTGGTGCTGAGCTACTTCCATGTCTGAAACAACTGTGGAAATTATTTCAGATATATGCAAGTAGAGTTTGGACACCCACTTTACCTTCCAAACCAGTTGGAATGAGATGCCCTTGGCAGTTATCGCCGTATATATTAATATATCTTCACTTCTTGGAACATGACTGCCTGCTTTCCTAGTCTGTAATTCTTGCTTTTTTTTTTTGCAGTGGATGATAGTACTGGAGTTATAAATTGTGTCTGCTGGAAAAATCCCATGGTAGCAGAAACGCCTTTATCAGGTAATTTATCAAAGAAATAAGTCCTCTTTTGACTGTATGTTTTTACTTATGTCTGTCTTAAATAATTTAGGAAGTGATCAAATTTGCAGAAGAGTAAATTTAATGGTTCAATTTTCTTTTTTAATTTTAAAACCACCACATCATACTGCCTGGGCCAGTTTGGGAATTTTCTATTAGTTTTTGTGTTGTGTTCAAGGGTGATGCCAATAAAACCATTACATTATGTCCTGTCCCTGCCTTTTCCTTACTTGAGTAATATGATATTTCAGTTCTATGCTGTGACATTGTTCAGAGAATCTGCCTGTTAAGGTTCTTTCTGTGACTTCATCTAGTCAGGAGCTAGGCTGGAAATGTGCCACAACTTCTGTTTCCAAAGTCAGACCATTGACCTGGCTTTGTGATTATGGTTTCAGGATTTATCCTTGCTTTGTTTGTATTCATGTACTCCTGCTCATACAGACACTGTCAGCAATGAACTTGAAAGTAGCTTCAAACACAGTGGGAGGATGCCAGCAGTCTTTTACAATTTGGGCAAATCCTAAATGTGCAGTAATTGTGCATTTGAAATGAATGTATTATTGCACTCACTAGCAGAATAACTCACTGGTGTCTGGCTGTCTCTTTGCTTTTTCTCCCACTGTTTCTTGTAGATCAAAGTATAGAATTCTTTCTACTTTGGATCTTCTTGGAAGCTCATATACTGGATTGACAGCCCTAATATGGAGCTGATCAAATCCTACTGAAATAAATCTTACTGGTGTCATCTGCAGTGTTAGGGATACATATTAATAGAACGGAGAAAGGAAAGCTTGATGTAAAAGTTAAAACCTCTGATGTCTGTGGCACAAGCCCATTTATACAGACAGATAATTCATACTTATATTTAACAATCATATGACAGGTGGTACAAACAGTCCCAACTGGAATGTAGAAGACAACTCTCACTTTGGAGAGGTGATGATCTGGCACAGCTCTCAAAAAAAAAAAAAAAAAAAGGAGAAAAGGAGACACGCAATCAAATCTGTTTTGAGGAACTTAAATGAGGAACTTAGATGCATCAAAAGGAATTGCATGAAATACTGCTTGAAATACAATGAGGGCCAAGAGTGCTTTTCAGTCTTGTATTCTTATTTTACATATACATCAGTAGTGCTTGGATGGACACTATGCTGAGAATGGCAATTCATTCATTTGTACCTGCTAAAGAAAGCTCTTAGGGGGCACAAGAAACTTTCTTCCAGCCTTTTGTAATTGTGATCAGGGATACTTGGAGCAATAATCAGTTTTTAAATTATGAAGGATTTACTGTCCTACAAAGCTGTGTTACATAAATGTGAAGTTCTGTCAAGTTGCATTCACCTCAGTTGCATTCACCTCAGTTTAGACATCAAATTGCATCACATGAATGCTTTGGCCCCACCTCAGATGACTCATTCTTCTTTTATATAAAAAGTTCAACTAGCTTTTCTTTTCCCCTCTCACCTATCTTAGCATGACAAAATCAAAAAATGACAAAAACAATATCAAATTTATGTTTCAATTTTGCAACCCATCCATGACATTTTCAGTGGTAAATCAGTATCTTCTCCCTTTAATATTTTCCCCAGGTGAACAATTTAAATAAGTATAATGCAGTAAACTAACTTTGTCACCCAGAAGTTTTGCTACCCAGTACACATGGTGCCTGGGACCTTACCCTTTATTTGTAATATGACTCCTGTGGTGCTTAGGTGGATGAATGCAAAAGGACAATTAATGCATTGACTTTGGTGCCTGACTCCCTTTCCCTCACTTCTTGCAGGCCATCTAAGCACACCCAGCAGTCTCAGTGTGTTTGAACAGCTGAAGAAACTCCAAGAAACAGTAAGCCAGAAAACCAAGCTGGAGATTGGAGATGTTGTCAGGGTCAGAGGTCACATCCGAACCTATAGGCAGCAAAGAGAAATTCAGGCTTCATGTTTTTGTGAGTGTGAATCTGTGATATATGTAGCTAAGATGTCTGAATCTGTGAAAATATCTGAGCTATATGTAATTAATTGAATATTTTCCACATTATTTTCTAGCATCTCATTTTTGTACGGATTTTCCTCTGTATATCTTTATTTCAATTGTAGCAGCATAAGGTTAGAAGACGTGCTATGTAATGTGTGAGATTAGACTGCCTGTAAGTGAGGCATTCCTGGAAAAACTGTAAAAGCTGATTAGCATGCATACAAGAATACTGTGCAGATACTGTGATTGGGTGTCTGCAAGAGTGACTCGCTCTTCAGATTTCTCTGTGTTGAAGCAAAGCAGCCAAAGCCCGTGGGAAGGGAGCTGGTGACCTTCTGTGTCCCACTTCACCAAGGGCACTGAGGGCTTTGGAGAAGTGGCTGCTGTTTGTCACAGCCTGTACAATCCATTCCATGGGCAGGCAGCAGCATAAGGGCAGTGTCCCACTGCAGCCTGGCTTCTCCTAAGCTCCCTGGCTCTGCAGGATGAGGGAGAAGTGTTCCTCAGGCACAGATCTGCATGCAGGTGCTGCCTCTGTGTCTGACAGCTCTTTGAGCAGCAGGGCTCTGCAGCCCACAGCTCATGCTCTGGGAGCTTCCAGTTACATA
This sequence comes from Leptocoma aspasia, assembly GCA_013399835.1. NCBI lineage: Eukaryota > Metazoa > Chordata > Aves > Passeriformes > Nectariniidae > Leptocoma > Leptocoma aspasia. The sequence goes on along the minus strand of VXAX01001008.1, from coordinate 190,394 downwards.
ACTTCTCAGCTCCATGTCTGTGCTATTGTGTAAGAGTGGGTTTTCTCCAGTGAGATCTTTCAGAGACGATACTGAAATTATTTCTTTAGTGAAGAAAAGCCTGTCTTTTAAAAACCTTGTGTAAGTCAGATAAAAAGTCTAGATTTTTCAGCTCTAGCTTAAATTTGCAAGGGAGTTCAGCCCTCCTTTCCAGACAGAAGATTTATGAGTATATACAACCTATTCGTGGGTTGGTAATAATACCAAAGAGAGCCATGCAATTCAAATAGCCTCTAAATTGCTTCCACTTTGGCCCAAATAAAGCTCCTTACTATGTGTTAACTTCATTTAATGGATAAAAGCTGCTGAAAGGTAAAATAGAGATCATAAATTCTGTTTGAATAAGTTGTCAGACAAAAGCATAATCTGTAATGCACCACAACAGGCCATTTTACCTCTTTGCAAGCTGTAAAAGAAGGATTGGCCTTTGTGGTTTGTTTTTATAAAAACCACAGTGAACAAATTTTGCCAATTTAATACTGGCTTTGAAGCTCCGTTGTGTTGCCTCAGGTTTGCTTGCTTAAAAAATTGTATGGCAGTCCTGGCCAGGTCTACATGTTCTCATTGCCTCTCCAGATAAAGTGGATGATCCTGTGTGTGATGTCCAGATTTCAAGAATGCTGGAGCTCCCCTATCTCTATAGAGAAGTTTATGATAAACCTTTCAAGGGCCCTGAGGAAATACAGAGGTAAATGCAGTGTGCAGAACTGCTCCTGGGGAAAAGTATGGGATATTATGATTGTTTACTTGTTGTTGTAATAACTCTGGAAAAAGTAGAACAGGGTCTGACTGTGATTTAGACTGCATTAATATACAGTAGCCATCTGCTTTTCTCCCAAATAATTGGTGATCCATACAGATGAGATACCTGTCCATAATCTGAGGAAAGAAATATAATGCTGAACTAAAGTCAATACTAGGAAGGAAGTAAAATACTGTGTTACAGACCTCTTTCATCTAGTGAAAAAAGATGGGATTTAGAGCAAGGTTTGGGGCTGAGGTCAGCAGAGGGGATGGAGAGGTATCCTTGACTGATTTTGTTTTATGTGTAACGTTAAGGAGCTATTCCACTGAAATGCTCTCCTGCCCTTGTCATTGTCAAATCACAAACACATAGCCTCAATAAACTGAGTCAAACACCCACTCCTGTGCTCAGTTTCAGGGTAGCTGCATGCTTATTGGGAGGCCTGGTGCATGTAGTGTTGTTTCAGAGACTGCAGATCTTAAATTCACAAAACCATAACAGCAGATGATTGAAGAAGAACAGCAGAATGTTTATGCTTATAAAAATATTCTGTTTTAATTGAGGATTTAAATTCAAATTCTTTAAGGACTGTAAAACATCCTTTGACCTTTGAAACCAGTCCAGTGGACTGACTGTATGTAATTGTTCTAAAACCCATTTCTTACCTTTTGACGTGTTCTGTGTATCCTTGTAGTGGCCTGGAGGGTCAGAATTTCTCAATCCATATGCTGCATGAGAAAGTGCAAGGCTTTCTATTACAAAACAAAATCCAGACCTTTTACCAGCAGGAGTTGGAGACAGTTGATTCTCTGGTGTCTCTGGCTGGTGTGCATCTACCCAGCCCCAGCTGTCAGGAGGTGAGTGAATGCACCCATTCCAAGCTTTAAGTGGGGGGAAATAATACTGTGTACTTTTTTAAAGCATAAACAGATAAGAGACTGGTGCCTTCAGAGGATTCAAAAACCACTAGTGCTATAGCTTTATGCATTAATTATTTACAGAGCTCGAGGAAATCTTGTTACTTTAGACATATAAAACTGGACTGAAAAAAGTAATGTAAGAACATTCTGTTATTAGGGGTAATCTTGTGTTTACAGCTGAGCAGTCTTACAGCCTGCAACAGTCACTGTTTAGATTTGTAATTAGTAGCAGTGTCAGAAAAAGAGATCCCTTTAAGGTGCTTGAGTTCTTTGGGACAGAGGTTTGAGATCCTGAATCTGACTGGGAGAAGGGAGCACAAAATCTTTGTCTTGTTTCTCATTTGAAGCTCAATATATTAATAAAGATGCAGCTTTGAAGAGGAGGTTATGATGAGTGGATGAACAGTGCTCCCTGCTACATGTTTCTCACATTGGAAGTCCCTAACTATGACAGGCCATGTTTGAAAGGATGAGAAGGTGGGATTAAACTGAAATCAGTTTACAGGCAGGTGCGTGTAACCAAACTATTAAGAAACTTTCCAATGAGTTAGTAACCTCTTGATCAGCTGCAGAATGGGAAACAGAACAAAACTCATTTTGTAAAATGGCTTTATATTACTCTGTATTAGTTGAATAAATTGCAAACCAGATTCTCAACTGGTATGAAGTGATAAATTTCTGCAAAGCTTACAGTTGCATCTTTTACCATGAAAGCAATGGCAGTTGGAACTTAAGCTGGAGTGTTGTGATTCATTTGTTTACATTTTGGCTTTCTGTAGAGAAATAAATCCCTGGCAGTCATTTTCACCCTGATTCTGATGTGCACTGTAATGTTAAGTGCTATGTTATGTTGCCTTCTAATCTTTGTTTAATTCTTAAGAAACCCAAAAAAGGCAACACAAAAACCAATCTCTTGCAGATGAGGTCAAATAATAATGAAAAGTAGCTCTTTTCTTGTTGGCCTTGTTGAACTGCTGCTGCTAACTGTTCTTGATAGCTGGGTTGGGGGGTTTTTTGGTTTCTTTTTATTTAAGGCTTTTTTTTCTGGTTTGCTTTAAAACAAACATGGATATTAGCACTAACAGGAGTTATTCTCATTTTAGACAGAAAAGTTTGCTAGTACATTATCCAACATGGCACCTGGTACTTTCTAAACTAGCTGCAACAGTATTAAAAGTTCACAAACACTTTACATTAGTAAAGGAAGTAGTAGCCATTGTGTCCAATACTGGAAACTTAAATGTTTCAGCATTTATAGAAAGACCAAGATAAATAATTTACAAAGCCATTTAAAGTAGGAACTGGTGCAGAACAAACATACAAAGACCAAAAAAAACCCCCAAGAAAACTCAACCACAACAAAACACCAACCAGCCAAAAAAAAAAAACTAAAAAACCCCAAACCAAGAAAATAATGTAGCATCAGTGTTGTTAGGAGTCATGAAGAGCTATCATGATAATTAATAGTTGCTCCTGATCCCGAGGCACGGATGTGAGTATATGTCCCAGTAATGTGGGTGCAAAGATGCTTATTTAGAAATTGCAGCTCTCCTTATTGTCCTTTACTATTAATTTCTTGCAAATAAGGTTATCTGTTCTTGCATAAAAAAGGATCTGCAGTTGTCAAGTGGCATGAATGCCTAGCAATGCTCTGGAAATGTATTTCCTTGTTCCTCTACCCCGTTTCTAGAAGGTGTCACTTCTCATAATTGGTAAAGGGTCACGTACCCAGCTCTATCCACAAAAGTAAGTGTAATAGATCTGATTTCTGTCCCTCTTCCTTTCTTGTCTCTTCAGTAGTCTTTTGTTTTGCACTGCCCTCAAACCAAGAGGATAAATGGTGCTGCTGATGTGTAACAATATTATTTCAGGCCTATTTGACAAGGCAGGAGCTGCAGAGCCAACTCAGCTAATTAGGCCATGCCACAATATACACACTTGTTCACTTCTTGCACTTTTCCTGGATGTAAAAGGATGAGTTATGTGGATGTGTAGGCCATTTTTTTTATCCTGATTCCAGTGTTCTAGAGCACAGGTTGCTGTTAAACTATTTGTTTTCTTTTTCTTCCTTTCCCCCTTTCCCCCTTCATCTCTTTCCCAAATTTTAAAGTACTTGCACAGTGTTCATCTTAGTGGGAGGATGTCTCCCCATGGAATATTTTCTCCAGGGAGGTGATGAGCTGCTGTGGAGTCACTGCAGTAGAGTGGAGCAGAGGGTGAAAGTGGAAGGAGTTAGCCGGGATAGTTTGAGGTAGGCAGCATCTCTGTGCTGCTTTTCAGCATTACTGTGTAGCTGAGCTCTGTCCACATCCTATACATGTCCTACAATACCTTGTTCCAGTCCTGATGCCTCCCTGGCTGTGCAGTCTGGAATAAATTTCCCCCTAGCAGATGCATCTGGCAGAACTGAAATAATTTCCTCTTCTCAGACATATACTAGGGAAAATTTAATTTTATAGTCTACAAATTATGAGGAAGAGAATTTAACTACTTTTAGAAATAGTTAAAAATTAACTAATCTTTTATGAGTTTTAAAGCCACTGGAGCTTTAATTTGTATAACCAGTGCCCCATCTATCCCTAAGGTGTAGCCTTTTCCCTATCCCTTAAAACAAGTGACTTTTGAGGCTGGAGGGGTAGGTATCAGAAGGAAGACTACAAGTAAAACAAGAAAAAGTAATTTTGTGCTTAGAGAACCTCCAGAGTGTACTTGCTAGACTTTGGCAATTATGTTTGGCAAATGGACAAGCCTTAGGTTCCTTTTTTAAAGAAAGCTACATCTTAAGCAGATCCATCCAGTTCCTCAATGGAATTAAATGCTTTGAATCAGCCAGCCTTGATTAATAATATTTCTGCCCTTCTGCCATGCAAAAGCTGTAGTGTGTGTTATTTTAGTGCTACCATTCCAGTTCATGAATGTCACTGGCTTGGACACGTAACTTGAGTTGTACTTTCCAGAGTGTGCTGTTTGTACTTCTCTTGGTTTGAATATTATCTCAAGGTCACCAACGAGAAGTAGCTAAAGCAGGAAGTTTTCCAGTGTTGTTCACACTATGTCTACCCTGTACATTGTACTGTAGGTTTAACAGTTCATTCTAAGTTCTTGATGCAGTGTCCTTCTCTTTCTGCCTCTCAAGGAAGCTTCACCACTGCTTTAAATATGTATACTGCAAAGCTTATTATAGAACTTCAGGACTGACACACCCAGGATCACTATTACTATAATTGTCACCTGCCTAAGCCCAGGATTAAACATTATATGAGAAACTGCAAAAGGTGGTTCCATGATAGAATCACATGTGTGGTTATACCAGGAAAATTTAATACCATCAGGGTGTGATTCATAATGAGTCAAAGGTTACATAGTTCCAGTGTTTTGAACAGACTCACTAATTCCTGTATCACTTCATTTATTTGACCTATTATTGATTGTACAGAGAATTTGTCTTGTTTTAAAGATCTGAGAATAACTGGGTGCACAGCACCAGCCCACTAAGCTGTGTGAGGCCCATCAGATGGAATATATCGATTAAAGTACCAATTTAATTCTGGATACATAGATTCTTCTGTTGGCTTTGCTACAAAACCCTTGGCCACTGTTGGGAGTGAGAGTAATGATAGTAAAATTATTATTTAATAGGTGCTTCTGTCTCAGGTTACACACACACACACCCCCACACCCACACAACATGTATTGCAAAAGGGATGACTGATTCTTCAATGCTCCTATGTTTGGATGTACAGCTTAATTTGTTTGAAAAGGACCTGATTTGGAAGAGAGGGGGAAGACCCTGCTGTTACTGCCTCAGAGAACCTGAGATGGTGCACCCTGAAACTAAGGCATGCCCAAGGGGGGCACTTTGCAAAAGGAGGTGTGAACATTGTGAGAGGTATTGGGAAGAAGTACTATTGACTTGTGAATTTGCAGGATGAGATGCTGGAGTTACTTTGAGTGGACCAAAAGAGCAGAATAAACAATTTTAGACTGTGTTGACAAAGAAACTTAATTGCTGCTTTAGCCAGAGGAATAGAAAGGAGGAAGCATGTTCTAGAGCACACTAGGAAAAAATTCCAAATTCTTCCTGTCATTTTATGGTACTATTAAACACCAATGATATATTAATATTTTTGTATTAATAGATAATATGGTATTATTAAAGTGGGCAGGAGCCCTAATTTGTTTTTCAGAAACAGTCCTTCTGCCATGAAGCCCTTTTCCATGGATTCTGCAGCACATATGAGAGAGTGCTGATATGTAGCAGCTGCTTACTTATAATAAGGCCTCGCTGCTTTCACTCTGTCAATGCCTTGACTTGCATTCTTAGTGATTCTGTTTCAGTATCCATCCAGGCTGAGCTGTGTGTCAGTTCACACTGAGTCTGTTTTTAATTATCTCCCTTTTCTGACAGGATTTCAGTGGTAAGCCAAACTGAATAATTATTGTGCTTCTTTGGAAATATTTTTATCTTTTTTTCACCCCAAATGTTTGCTTTCACATTAAAAATTTATCAGAGTCTTGAGTTGGTTGCTTTGCTAGCAATTTCTTACATTCTTGGGGATTTATTACTGCATTTGAGTGAGAGGCAAAGTCTATATGGCTATGAGAATGTTCTTTTCTGTGAGCAAATATTCACTCTTCACTTAATCCTTCCTGCTGCATTTTATATTTGTTTCTTCAGTTCATCAGAAGAGGCACAATGAAAGAAATACCTTCATGGTATTAATGCTGTGACTGGAAGGGTGACCAGATGTATGGCCAAGTTTGTAATTAGAAGTAGAGTCTGTTGTTATCCAGATTGATGCTGTGGTGGACAGGAGGACAGACAAGGTTCAGGCACTGAATCCTTCAGTCTGAAACAGAGAAAACTGAGCTGAGAATAACAGCCATTGTTCTGTGTTAATTATCTTGACATATTGAGCAATTATTTTTACTGGTGATTTGAGAGGAAAAAGAGAGTTAGCTGTTGTGGGACAGAGAGAGAGATGTGATTATGGCCTGTTGAAATCCTGAGGGTTATCTGGAGGAACAGGAGGGAGAAACTTGTGATGCATGCTAGCACCAATATCCCTTTTGGATCCCAGAACTATTCCCAGTTAGGTACATCAGCTTCCAGGCTGCTGGAATGTCACTTGAGAACTGCAAATGGATTGAATGAATGTTTTGTGAGAAGATATTCTCCTTTGCTCCTGTGGTGTCCATTTTGCATATTCATGTACATTCTTTCTAGTTCATGATGATTGCCTGCTTCACTCCCGAGGCTTCTGAGCTGCTTCTGGTGAGTGAAGTAGGATATGTGAAGTGTGGTATTTTTGTTCAGAACAGGGTGGGAGCATTTATGGTGATAGTTGAAGCAATGGCTTGGCAAATCTTGCTCTGGTTGCTCTGGTGTGGTCCTAGTTATCACATGGTGGTTTGTGGGAAGCAGTTTAGCTCCCTTCTCAAAGAAAACCACAGGGAGCACAGTGTGCTCCCAACAGATGAGAAAACAGCAATTGGGGAATTGAAGCAGTCTGTGTAGATAAATGGGAGGTTGAAGGACACAGTAGGACAGATGGAGATGGAGAAGAGTAAATCATAGTCTTGGTCTTATCTACACAAACTTTCCCGTCTCCACAACTAATTATTTCCTTCTACTTCCCTAGCTGTCATTCCACTCTCTTAGCTCTGCTCTACTTCCAAATAAACCCTGTTTTTCCCTGGTTTTTTTCCCCTCCCTTTCCTTCCTTCTACTCTGTTAGATGTGTCCCAAACACAGAACCCTGTGTCCTAAATAACCTCAGTTATGGACTTCCAGACACATTGTTTTCCTTTCACAAGAAACTAATTTCCCACCTACCCTCAAAACTGAATCCTTTGTTTCCTTATTTCATATACTTGTCTTGATTTCTTGCATGCTCTTTATCCTTTCACTTCATGAGGCTATGGAGGAGCTCCTGAGAGCATGACCAGAATGTTTGTAAAAATTTGGAAACAAAGGGGGCAAGAAACAAATACCGGTTTTGTTAGTTTTCTCCTTTCCCTGAAATCAGGAGATGGGAATCCAGTCCTCAGCACTTGGATTCCTCCTGAATATCACCTTACAAAATACAGATTTTCCTACCTTCCTACCCTTACTTCCAGGAAAATTCTAAAAGTGAACAAAGCTTGATTAACAAAAAAGTCCAGTGATCTGCAAGCATCACAAGTATATTCCAAAAAAAAAGAGTTCTCAGTACATCACCAAAGAGCTGCTAATCACAAAGAAGGCAGTTTAGAGATTGTGGTTCCTTAAGGTTGGTACAAGCTTCTGGTGTTTGAGTTTTGTTTAAAGCTCAGAGATGTTGGTTTTTTCATACATAACAGATACGATTTGTGAGTTGCTAAATGAAGAAAAATGTGTAACAAAATTCACGTTAAAGAGGATCTGAAGTCATCTTCTTCTTGAAAGCATCTGGAGCTTTTGCTGGTAACTTTGGTTGAGCTGAGATTTCTCACCATCTGCTTCATTCCTTTCTTTCCATCCAGGTGAAGTCAAAAAGTAACTCCAGTTCCAAAAGGATTCACAGTGTTTTTAAGGAAGCAATAAAGATGCTAGAAGAAAAAGGAGTGGTTTTCCAGAAACCTGGCAGCTCCAAGGACTTATACTATGTAAGGAACTGAGCTGTGGTTGCAAACAAGTTCAGCAGTATGACTTTCATAATCAGTAAAAACAGTAAAAATATTGCAGAAATAGTAGAAATGTTTCAGAAAGAGAAGCTGGACATCCAGGTGCTTTCAGTTTACTCAGAAGTATTTTCTGCAGCTTACTTCACTGTTGGTTGTACCTCTGTATCACCCACTGAGTTGTTCCGAGTTCTGTCTGTGTTCACTGGGCTGCCAAACTGCTCTGATCCAGCTGAGCTTACTGAAACCTGGGGCCTGGGATAGTTCTCCTTATGGAAGTGGCTTCAAGCTTGCTGTTCTGCTGAGTCAGTGACCCTCCTTTGGGTCAAGCGTAGTTGTATCATGTTCTTCACCTTACTCATGGATGCTGCTAATAGTAGTAAAAATGTCTGAAGATTTGACGTTCATTATTAGTCTTGTAGGCAGCATAAAATGCAGAGTGTCATTATGACAGTGTTAGCTTAGAATACACCATGGCATTGGATTGTTTTTCAACAGCAAAGCCAGTTTCTTCTTTTTTCTTCAGGTGACTGACCATGATAAGGAGCTGTTTAAAGTGACCCTTGATGTGATTAAAGAAGACTGTCGAAAACCCAGGCGTAAGTAGCAGGGTGATCAAGCTCTGATGAGCTGCTGCTGATATACTGATGACAATATCTCCTCCTGCTGCTGGGTGGGATATGCTGCTTGTCCTCACCCTCGAATTCGAGCTGTTGCTGGTGTGGCTAATCAGTACAGCTAAAAGCAGGAGTGGAGGAGAAGCTTCCTGTGAGCATGGAGAGAGAAAGAGCAGGTGTGCCCAGCTGGAAGCAAACTTCTTCCATCTGAAATAAGCAGCCATTATCTTAGAGCTGTGTCTTTTGAGAATACTTGGATTTTGGGAGGAACCAAATGTAATGGAGTCAGGTCACCACCTAGCAGGTGTTGCTTTGCACTCTGGAGAAGTAGCAAATCTTGCTGGTTCAGTTTCTACAGGGGAGTTGACACAAAAGTGACCATGCAGAAAGGTGAAATCCCCACCTCCTTTAAGTCAACAATAAAACTTGCTTAACTCAGTAGGATATTCTTTGGAGATTTTAAGCTCAGGTAGAGCTCAGATGGTTTTTCTCTGTGGTTAAGGATTTCAGTCAAACAAATTCTATTTCTTTTCAGAAAATGTACCTCAGGTGGCTTCTGAGTTATCCCTGTCCCTCAAACTATTGTGTCTTATTGCCATAGGGATAACTTGTGCTTAACTTGAATGTGTTCTAATTACACAGGTACATTGCTACAGAATGTCTTTCAGTTCATGGGATAGAATGTGTCAGCAGGGATAGAATGTGTGCAGCAGAGTGCAGCTATTTGTGGGATAGAATGTGCTTTAGTACAGAATAAATGACTGACTGGAACATAAGGCATAAAATCTTAAGTTGCTCATATCCCTATACTATCATATACAATACAACTACAATAGCACTTGTAGGACCTGGAGTGTGATGGTTATCCTGCAGTGAAAAAAAGGCTAAGTGAGGCAAAATCAAGTTTGAGTTTTAACTGTCTCTCTTAAGAAGTGGTACAATTGTAGACAAGGTTTTGGGAGAAGAGGTTACTACTGGACATGCAGGTTAATATGGGCTTGTTTGCCTGAGGGTGTTTCAGTGCAACAAATTGCTGTATCACATTGTTTTATTCTCTTTTATCCGATTAACAAATACAAACATCATGTCTCTAAGAGTGAAATCATTCCTCTGCTCATTTTATACATCAGCTAGTTCTCTTGGTAGCCTTTTTTTAGTATAACTGTGCCACTATCAAGGCCAGAACCTCTATACATTTGACAGAGGCACTGAGTGACTGCTTTTTTGTTCCCTTCTTGTGCATTGCCACACTGGTAAAGTACTCTGTGGTCCATGAGAAGTTGGGAAGTTCTTTCGGTCAGGAAAATCAACAGCAGAGAGTAATTTGTAGATCAGTCACTGAAAAGACTTTGAAGAGTCTTGAGTCCTCAAAGCCGTGTTTTCCACAATAAGCAGTTTAAAATTAGCAACTGTTTTACAAACCTTCTTGTTCTCCTTGAAGCTTTTCCCCCTACTTAATTTCCCGCTGTAAAGAGGACAATTTCCAGGTCAGTGTCCCTTTGCTGGTTTCCAGAAGGACCATTTCAATGTCCTGGTCATTGGCAGTAGAAGCAAAGCCAAGAAGCTTCAATCGAAACCAGCAGGCACGGCGGGTGTTTGTTGTCCGGGGATGATGCAAGAGCGCGGAGCTCGGTGCGGCTGCGGCTCCCCTCTGCTGGCGGCAGCGAGCGCGGCTCCGGGCGGAAAGCAAGGACGTGGGCATTCGCCTCCAGGGCTTTTGCTTGTTTGTTGCAAGAAATTCCTACCCGTTTTCCTCCAAGAGTAATAGTAACCTTCCATGACAAGAAGGATGATTTATGATAAATCAAACTCTTCTCTCCAATGAGTTACTTTTCTGCCAGTTTTCCAGGCAACGCCTTGCCCCATTGCTGTAGTTGTGACACATTCCCAGGCCCAACCCAGCTGTCTGAAACTATTGTACAAATTAAAAAAAATCTTGCGTGCCTACTCAGAGCTGCACAAGCCCTGATCTGTAATGTGCGTACATGACAATCCTAGTCCTTGGCTCCACTTATAATTCCTGATCCTAAATGCACTCTCTTAAATGAGAGATCACTGTGGGTCCATCTAGAAACTTAGTATAGCCAGATAGCACATTTTGACTCCAGACTGAACTGCAAAATGGATTTGGGTTTTGGTTTTTTGTTTCTTTGTTTTATAAATTTGCTCTGTTTCTCTGTTTTATAAATTTTAGGCTTAGATCAGGCTAATGGTAGAGAGGACAGAAACCAGAACCACTTGAAGTTAAATTTAATATGTCAGAATGCACCCTGTGTAAGACATCTGCAGTGAGCAAATTGTAGCTGTTCTAAAACTCTGTCCCCTCTGATGCTGGTTGTCAGGCAGGACAGTTAATCACAGCCTGGCTTCCCTCAGCTGCTGGACAAAAGCAAGAACCCAGGATGTCAGTGAAAGAGGGACAGGAGTGTTTTGAGGTTACTTAATCATTGTATACACCTGCAGCTGCCCCAAAGTGCCATTTTCTACCAGCATCTAGGGGAAAATACACACTGTACTGTTAGGTAACACTTGAGTCATTAATGTAATTCATTGAAATTTAAGTTACTCTAGATCAGGGATGGGCAATTTGACCTTCTTATGACAAACCTATGACAAATGCAAAGTGCAGCTACCCATTTTGTTTGCAACAACAGTCACTACGACCACGTAGAGGCATTGTTCTGTTCTCTGCAGTTATCTCTCCCAGGGTAGTGACACATTTTTGGCTATTGGCCACAGAGGTCTTTTTATCATGCTGGATACTTCTGAGGAAGTATTTCTGCCTGATTCACAGCCTAATCAGAATTAGGCTGAACTGTTTATTTACCACTATCTACCAGTGACTTTTCTTAACAGGTTCTAAGGCAGCTCTGGGGCTCAGCAGATTCTAGAGTAGAGAATTAACTAAAAAAAACCCAAAAAAACCAACAAAATATAGGGCCCTCCCTGGCCTGTGGCAGTTTCTCAGTACCCTTATCAAACTTGCCTTGCATCATGTGAGCTAAGGAGAAGGAAAATAACTTGTGCTGATATATCTGATTTATGTCTGTTTTCCATTGTCAGCTGCTGCGGAGAAGTATGTTGTGGGCTTCAGCACTTGGGGGACTGGGAGCTTGCAGCACTGATGGTTACTGGGCTACAGGCTGTGTTGGAGGAAATGATGACTGGGACAGCTTCAAACAATGCTTCACCTGGCACAGAATAGATGCATGCATCTATGAAGGACCTCTGTGCTTGCCCCTAGCAAAGGGGTTATTTTAGACTTCTGGTCTCTTGTGCATTGCAGGGCTAATTCCACTTAAAAGGAGATAAAATCTGATACTGATGGTTCCATGACTTTCTACTCCCGTAGTTGTCTGGGTGGTCTGCAGGGCAGGGATGGGATAGCATTGTAAGGTGAATGCAGTTGCAGTGCAGCAATTTATCCACAAGATGCCAGCGTTGGGCCAGCGGTTACAGGCCCTGGCCACGCACCTCCCTGCTGTGCTAGAGGGTTGTGAAGTTGGGTTTCAGTAAAATGACTTTGATTTGGTTCCTTCTGAAGTTGCAAAAACTGGATGGCCTGCACAGTGGAGTGGATGGTGGACAGTGGAGGTACCCTTACATTATTAAACTCCCCATCAAGTTGTACTGAGCCTTGTATGTTAAGAGTTGGAAAGACTGAATTATCTTTCACCCTCATTACTACTGTTACAGCCCTGACATTTCCCGAAATAGTCACTGGGAACAGCTGATATTTGGAGAACTGTAGGTACAGACAGGACCTCTTTCTTCTGAATGCACACATCTGTTTCAGTATCTAGGGCTCTGGGTTTTTTCATGATTGATCTGTATTATGATAGTTCAAAAGAGACAGACTGAAATATTTCTTCCATGCCTGGCTGCATTTTCCTTTTTTCTGCAGATGCTGAAAAAGGCTGCCATTTCCTTCATATCCTGAGCTGTGTTCAGCAGAGCTACAACCCCTCTCTGGCTGAAGTGGTGATGCACCGTGTCTTGGAACTACTGGAGAGTAACAGTGATGTTGTTAGCACTATGGAAGGATATTTTATGGTATTTTAAAGAGAAAAGATAAGAAAGAGAGGTTAAGACTGTGAGAAGCTCTCATTAGTTGATGTCATCTAGATAGTGGATAAAAAGGAGCCTTTTGATTTTCCAAATGCTATTTTTGTTCAGCTTCAGAGAAATTGTTCAAATATTTGTTCTAATATTCTTGCTGACTTCCTTGCTATTCCTAGTGAAAGTGGTATCAAACTGATTTTGGACATTCTAATCTAGCAGGGGAATTGGAAAAGAAACTGCTCTTTCCTTGGAGTAGGATGAGACATTGATCATCCTCACATCTGCATCCAGTGGGCCTAAAGAAAAATCACTGCTAAAGATCACTGTTTACAGCAGTGGTCATCTCAGGAGATATTTTTCTGGCTTAAAGACTGATCTTGTGAGCTTTCATATGGTAATAACTGTGGATCTTTCTTTTTAGAAATAACACCTAGAGAAAGGACACACAAACAGGAGTATTTGCCTGTCCTTCCTAGCAAAGCTGGTGCATCTTTGTCTGTTTTCCTCAATGTATTCCTCAATCTGGACAGCTTTCCCCGTAGTAAAGCAATCCTCACCATTCTCTGTAAAGTAATATTCAGCAATGGGGTCCTGCATCCCTTCCCCATCCTGCAACCTTCCTCACTGGTTGTCAAGGATGTCTGCATTCCTCTGCATTCCCATCCGTGCTACTGATGCCTGTTGTTGAGGTTTCTCTTCAGACCAGAATTCTCAAAATCAGCTACTGTTTTGCTGTTTCAGTTGCTTCCTACATCACAAATGGTAAAACATAAATTAGATGCTTTGGAAAAGCAAATACACAAGCCATTGAGACCCACTGAAATCTCTTCTGCCTGTTGCTTTTTGTGTCTTTTATTCTTTGTCACTTTTGTGGTAAAATACTGCCCACATCTGTGCTTGGAGAAGAACACAAGGCATAGATGAAACAACATTGACCTAAAGAAGGTTACCATGCAAGATGGTTGATCTGGAATAATTATAACTCTGTTATGTGCAACAGTTAAAAAGCAAAGTTGTTAATTATTTATCCTTAGAGGGGCTTGTCTGTTTAATTAATCTGTTTAAATTATGGTGTGGAGGTGAGACCTTTAACTTGAAAAGAGTACAAAAGATTGAATTTGTTCTTCTTTCCTCTGCACCTTCCCTGTAACAGTTGAAACAGCAGACTCCCAGGAGGCAGCTGTAGTGGTAAAGCCCTATAAGGATTGACATAGCAGGGAAAAATAAACCAAATGCATGAAGAAAGCCAGTGAGTAGCCCCATGTGTGCCAGCTCTCTGGTTTGTTATATTATCTGTCTCACTCCAAGCCCTGCCTGCAGTGAGATACAGGCTAAGAGAAAGGCTTGACAAAATATTTGGCATTTGCATTCAGAGGCCCATGGAAAACTCTGGCCTTAAAGAGACCTAAGTTTGTTCGTAGTAGAGAGCTATGTATGAATCATTCATTTGCTGTGTATTCCCTACTTGCTGCAGGACTCAATAGTTGGTTTCCTCCCAGATTTCCCTACTCCTCATATTGATGCTCTGCTCTGACCTTCTAGTCAGATCTTAATATGGGCCCTGAATGGGTGGGGAAGGGATGTACCTGTGCAGAAGGAAATAGAAGAGGGTTGAGGAAGAATTGTAGAGTGTTTGTTCCCTGCTCCCTCTCCACGCCCTGAATATTTCTGTAAATCAGGGAAAGAAGGCAGATTCTGAGTGAGGTGGTACTGAGGGGAATTGAAACTTTAATTTATGCCTATGAGAAGATCTGGTTGGCCACTGGGGAGATTTGCTTTTAAATTCCTGCTCTGATTGTTGATAATTTTGAAGTGATGCTTAAAAAACAAGGCTATCTATGGAAGAAGTAGCTTGGAATATTGATTCCTAAATTCAAATTCACTTCAGGAACTGCCCACAATCAAGCAGTACATATGGTTAAGCTGCTTATTTGGCATGAATTTGAGGACATTTTAAAGGAAAGTATGAGGTGTTTCAGACCATTTGGAAGAGCATGGCATCTAATTTACAAGACTGTCTTGGCCATTTTCTTGAAATGTTCTGTATTAGCAGAAGCTTATTTTGCTGGGAAAGGGTTAAAGGAACAGTGCTAGCTCAATGGGAAAGGTGATCTCCTCTCTTAAGTTAGAAGAAAGACCCTGGTTCTCCTGAGGGTGACAGCTGAGTGTGTGGGCTGGATGAGTTCAGGGAGAAAAAGAGAGTTTGGAGATCATGTTGCTCTTTAGGATCTCTTTAAAATAAATTCATACCAAAATAGGATTACATCTTTGGGCTTTGCAGTTTGTATAGTTACATGTGCAAATTCTGTTGCCTCCAACTCTGGGGCTGCACTTACTGTGTTTTAGATGTGTTTCTTTGTGTAAAGTTTGCCTAAAATCCCTGTCCACTGATTTTCTGTGCTTGGAGGTAGAAAGGGCAGACACTTGTACTTGTATCAGTCTTGCCCCTGTTGCAGTTCAAAAGCACTGAACAACTGCAAAGCCTTGGAGATGAGGTGGAAGGAACTTATCTCAGGAAACACGGGTAAGTTATTATGGAAAGAACCTGTCCCTGGAAGTTTTTAAGTTGATCCTTGCTGGAAGTGCTCAACTCTTGTGATGGAGGATGTGTTCTGATGGTGTTTGCTCCTCAAGAACAGGAAAAAGGGGTTTTTCTCAGATGAGTTGTCTCAGGGAAGTAAGATGAATAAACACAAGGGAGCCTATAGTTTTTACAAGAGTGAAAGGTTAAGCTAAAGTTAATGGAGGAGCCTAGATTTAAGCTACACAGATTCTGACTATCTCTACAGAATAGTAAAGCTTGCATGCTTTATTTTTTCCACAGTAGCCACCCAGCCCAGGTTAACACTTACTCTGGCTGAGCGCATTCCCTCTTGCACCTACAGGGAACACAACATGCACATGCCTGCACAGCACTACCCCCAGGAGCTGTGGGAGCACAGAGCTCACTGTAGGCTGATTTACCCATTCACTCAGTATCTCTACAGTGTGCTTCTGTGACAGCAGTCTAGACATACCCACGTTGGTATAAGTCACCTTTATGTAAGTCAAACTACACACACTAGGGCTTTTACTGCAAATAAACTGTCTCTCTGTTTAAAGATCATATCCTTAACCAATGGAGTCATATCATGCACACTGTTAAAATTCTTAGACCACACCTACGAAATATTGTGCAGAGCATTCAGTGAAAGCATGCTTTCTTATTTTGTTTTCAAATTAAACAAAATAGGCAACACAATTATTACTGGTTCATTAAAGGACTTAGAAGGTGGCACTTTAATGTAAGACTGACAAGTGAGAATTCATGTTGTAGAACTGCTTCATGGCCAGTTCCAGTTTCCATAGCAACAGTTACGGCAGTAAAAGGTAGGTAAGGAAAATGGAATTTTTCAAAGCAGTCAGCATTTCTATGTTACCTTAAAAAGGTAAGTTTCCATAGAAATGCAGCACCTGAGAACAAAAATTACCTAAGAATCTCAATATTCTATTCTAGCAATATGCGTGGTGATTGCTTTTCTGGTGAGCTAGCAAAGGAACATCTTTACCATTGGTCCCTGCCCTCTGCTTATGTGAGAGAAGAGATGAGGTTGCTTCATACCTCAGTTTCCCCCTTCTGTAAATTGGGAATAATACAACTCCCTGTGTAGGTCATAAGCCTCAATTTTTTTGTAATCCTAGTCATTAAAAGCTCTATGGGAGCTATTAGAGAAGAACTCTATGGCTGTGTGGGAGAGAATAAATGGATAGATGCTAGAGTGGGACTTAGGAAAAGTTCCTCTTCTATTAGTACTACTAGCTTTGTATTTTTCTGCCTCTCTTTCCATGCATATTGCTTTACTTGTCTTCTTTCTCTCCAAGGCCTATGAGGCAATGATGGTCTCCCTGTTTTTATTTGTATCATATTTTTTCTGGAATCCTATTTCCTCATATGACTTCTTAGATGACTTCATAAAAATAGAAATCCAGATAAATGAGTTCTGAGTATTCTTGTTCTGAAATCTTTGAATTGTAAATTTGGACCCACGAGGATATGCTTTTTACACAACCTGCCTGGGAAATGAAGCTTTACTTTCAAAATAATAAATGACCAAGTTAAATATTGGCTACATGACTAAAAGCTGTTACTGTTTTGGATCTGTGTATACTTGTGTATTCCAGTGATGAACATAAATAGGACTTGCTAATTCATTATTCAAAGTGGGAATTCATCAATGAGCAGCCAGTGAGGCATGGAGCCACACAGAGAATTACGAGACAAAGTACTGGAAATCTGTTTGTCAAGGAAATGCAGTTTGGTTTACTTTGGGAGTAAGCTGATCCTGTGGGGAAAAGATGTGCCTAGCAAAGATTTGTATCTTTATACTTACCTCTAAATGGGAAGGGAGCAAGTTCAGATCCCATGGGCACCCTGAATTTTGAAACTTCCTGTCAGTGCAGCGCTGTGTTCTTTATTGCTGTCTTTCAGCAGTCTCCAGTCCTCCTGCCCCAACCCTCCAGGCTAGAGCAAAAAAAAAAAGGTTCAGCCACAAAGATAAAAGAATAGTTACAATAACTGGTTACCATCCTCCAGGAGTCCCAGCATTAGAGCAACATTTTTGTGGATCCTTGTGGGCAGCAGGGAAATGCTGAGCCAAGGATCTTGGGTTTCATTCCCAGCAATATACCCTGCCAGGCACAGAGACTTTCCCCCTAATTTCTTTCATCTATTCCTGAACTCCACTCTCCCCTCTGACTGGACTCTCGAGCCCTCCATTTCATTCACAGTCACACATCCTGTCAAAATCCCTTCCTCTATTTTGTTCTCTTTATCTTTCCTAACTCAAATATCCTTGTCAGCATTTGGCAATTGAAACTTTCAGAATAATCCCCTTGCCTAACTGACCTGGCACTGTTCACAGCCTGTTCTGATTCCAGCAGGCTGTCCTTTGCTCCTTGTCTAGGCACCAGAAGAGACAACTTTCTACCCGGTGTAGTTTGCAGCACGAAAGAGTTGCAATTTCAGGAAAACATCTTTCCGTCCCACCCTCCTGAAGATTTAGTAGCACCCTAAATATTCTAGTGGTTGTTTTTTTTGCAGGTATCCACGTACAAAAAAAAAAAAAAAAAAAAAAAAAAACATGTCTTGCCCAAACCTGAACAAGCAGAAGTCACGCCCCTGATTGAAACTATCTGCCTCTCCCTGCCACTTTCATGTCCTTGCAGATCTCATTGCAGACACGATCTGTAAAGCTGATGTGGACTTCTAGCTTGTGTGTCTCCCAGTTAGTGTGTCTCTCTTTAGCCTGTTTTTTTTCTGAGAAATTGTGACTCTGTTATGACGTGATTATACAGTGTGTCTGGGCATTTGTCAACCTCTGTCCAGCCACCCCAAGTGACTTTGGCTAGTTAAGAGGTCTGAAGGACCCTGAACTGTTATGGTCTGGCACATTTGTAGGAAATGGATGCACTGATAGAAGAGGGAAGCCCAATCAGTGCCTCCATCAAAGGGAAGGAAGAAAATCAGACAACACCAGAGAAACCACACATGGGACAGTCCCAAAGAACCTGTTCCTGTAACTTAAGCTGCCACAAGTACTTCTTCTGCAAGTGCTCTTTTAAGAAATGATTGGACAGTTTTTGCAGAAGTTTCCTCACAGAGATTGCCCTAATACAGTCATGATGGCAAACTGCAAATCCATTAAAATCTGGTAAAGCTGCATTGGGGTGCAAAGTTGAGCAACTGATTGTTAATGATGCCACCAGCCCATTTCCACTAATATATTTTAATGTGCAAAGGAGGCTATACTAATCTAGTCACAGCAATTTACAAGTTGAAACTAGCCCAGATTAACAAGATTGCCTGAGAATAACACAGCCAGGAATTTGCCAGTGAAAGAAAATATCCTAAAGGAACAATTTTCAGTGTTACCTACTGAACACTGCAGTGCCAGTTTACCTGGCACAGCATGTCCTACAGCTCTTGTTTTAGCTTGCCTTTTTGTTATTCACTGGAAGAAGGCATACTCCTTCCCTACCAGCTAGAACTGGAGCTCTCTGCCACCTTCACATGGCTCTGCTGGAAACAAGGTAAGATAAATAGCAAATGTATGTCACTGTATAGCAGCCAACATGGTTAAAGACAGTATGTGCCAAGTCTGTTATTGGCCTGTAAAGTTCATGGTTCCTCCCAGGAGTGGAAACTTCAGCCAAATATTACAATGATATTTGGAAATAGGAGGGAGGAATCTATTCCCTCAAATGTCTTCCCCAACAATGAAGTCTGGCAAGTCCTGCAGGCCTAACAGATTCTAACGTGTGCTCTTCTTGGCAAGGAACAAAAGTGGTACAGAAATTAAAAGAGTGCTTGGGGCTGGGTTTTTCTCTTGTTGACAATATTGGTAATTTGCTTTGTGAGTGTAGGGTCCATCCTTGTGTTCATGTAAAACTCTTCTTTGCTATATTGTCCACAAAAAAACCTCTGAGCTGTAACAAGCCAGCTGGTGTTCTGAACTACTGACTACACTGCTGATGAATCTCCTTGTTTTCTGTCCTCACCTTGTCTTTTCCCCCCTGCCAATAAAATCTCTTGAACGTAATTCCCGATTCAAAGAAGTTATGGTCTCTGTCCTCCTGTGAGTACAGTGATCCAGGACAAACATAACAGGAGCAAACTGATATAGAGAAGAGTTTTTGTTGGAACCCTGAATTTAGGAAAGGATGAGAAATACAGAGGAAGCTGAAGGAGGAGGTTTTATCACAAAGATGTTTGAAATGAGTCCTACTGAAAAAGGCTAAAGAAATAATTGCCCAATGTAGACATCTGTTTCAGAACAGGCAGCAGGTGTTGCATGTAATGAAAGCAAGGACTTGTACTGTTATATTTTCTGCAATTAGAAAGCAGGGGAGGAAATGAGGTCAGGAGAAATGGAGTAAGAGAACATTTAGCATAAACAGCTGGGCAAATTTACATAGAGCTTAGCTGTATTTGTATGCTCCTCCTCTGCCTTCCTTACACTATCCTTGAACAGGTCTGTTCTGCAGAGTATTTTGTTCTCCTAAAACACCAATGCCCTGAGTGGTCAAAGTTAGATGCTAAAGTGAAAGTTAGCCACCAACATGCCTTTGAGGACCAGAATGTTCAGGATAATGTAATTGTCACACAGATGTTGTCATGAACTGATGAGAATGATCCTGAAGGTAAAGCTGCCCTCGTCTCACAGGTGGTTTGTGTGCCTCAGTCACCAGAAAAGTGGCTGAGAAAGCATCCATTAGTGAAATGGTTCTTCAGGCTTGCATTCCTGGTGCTGCATGGCTAGGGCTTAACACAGGTCTGGATCCAAATAAACACCTGGAATTATGTGGATGGTGTGTCCACTGCTCCAAGCTGAAAGCACAGCTGCATCAGGCCCTGCTAGAGAAACTGTAACTTTGCTTTCCACAGGGCATTTTTTGTTTTGGGATGATCTCATTTCTTGTTACAAGCAATTAACATCCTACAGGGCATTTTATTTTTCAAGCATCTCCACTACTGCCCTACGAAGTCTAACCCCAGTCTAATGACTGGGGGAAAAAAACAAACTTTTTGTGTCTACCTATGGGATGATGTGCTGTTGAGGAGATCCAAAAGTGTTTGTCCTACAGAAGTCTCTCAGCTGGGAAAACCACTTTGCTTTTGCATGAAGATAACAAAACGTTAATGCACTCCACTGCTGAGTGGTAGAGGTTGGATGTTACAGATAATTCTTACAGTGCCAAGCTTGTGTGCTCATCACCTGTGTTCAAACTGCAGTTCCACAAGCAACTTTTCATCCGGTTTTAGTTGTACGTTTTTATAGTTCACAATCTATCAGTCAAACGTTTTCTGGTTTGGATATTGGCAGATAAATTCTTCTACTTTCTCTAGGGACTGTGCAGCCAAATAAAATTACTATTTGGTTTCAGAAAGGGTTGAATGACTAAAAATAGTGAATAAAGAAATTCAAATTTCAAAAGGGGTTGGTGGAAATTTTAAATCTCAATGTCCATGTATGTATACATAGAGGTAACATGGGAAGAAAATGCAAAGATACACTATTTCTTCCTATACTGACTTTATTTTAACAAGCCCATGTTTTCAATAATGGAGATTACCACATTTTTTGCAGAGGATAAAGCAGAAACCAGTCTCAAAATATGTTATTTTGAGAACGGTGAGCGTCCTGAAGTCAGGGATACCGTCCAGGAAGAAAGCTGAGGAATCCCCATCCAAACCTGTGATCAGTTGGTAAACTTCAGCTTTCTCAAACGTAAGCCTGACACGTATATCATAAATAAAGAAAAGTGTGGCTTGGGCTTGCTTTATTTTTTTAAGCGCTTCAAGAGATATCTACAAAGCCTCTGTGCAAATGGAAAAGTACAAGGTGTGCATGGATGAAAAGCAATGTGCTGCTGTCACCCAAAACACCGTGCAGGGCACATACCACAGTGGGAAATACTTCATCCACAACTGCTAAGAGAGGACTGAAAAATAACATTAGTTGTGAAAGGGTTACACTGTAAGATAGCTGCTTCAAGGAAAGGATAATCTATAATTTAAGTCCAGAGGGTGAAGCAGCTCTTCCATAATGTAAGTAAAAGCTGTTATGCCGTTGGAAAAGCATGTACACTGCCTGCAGAAGGAATGATTATTTTGGTTTTTCCATTATACTAGACTGCACACAGGGGCTGACAAAGCAGCACTCTGCTGAGGAGGCTGGGAGGGGAAGGGGAACAAAGATACTGTGCTAGAGGAGGGGGGACTTGCTCTGCCAGCACTGCTGCTGGTTCCTTCAGCTGCCTTCTACCATATCAGCTGGGCCTATTTATATCAAGAGTGAATTTCATTCGAAGAGCAGTAATCTCCCAAGAAGATGAAATGCAATTGGTTTCTAAAAAAATAAGAAAAAAAGATCACACCGTGCTTTGTTTCAGAGTTTGAGATTTGAATGCCAGGCAGGCTCTACCATTCCTGTCATTCCTATCAAAAGCTGTGTATGTTGAAATGCTGAAGTGGAAGGACTGCATGGAAAGCAGCCTTTTTAAGAAGCTGAGGTTTTGTAAGTACAGAAGCTGAGATGGGAGTGTAACAAAGGCTCTGTGTTGTGCTGTTGCACATCAGAGCCAATAAAACCCTAAGGGGCACATCTCTAGTACCATGTCTAGCAGATTATGCATGCAATTCCAGTTGCCAGTAATGAGTTGTGTGGCTAATCTGTCATGCACAGCACTGCACAGTTCCCCTTCCCCCAAGGGGCTGAGCTCATGGCATTTTACTTCCCCCCAGGGTGCTGAGCACCGTTAGAGTCTCTTCAGTGAGTGGGGCAGGAAAACACTCTGTTCCACCTGGCTGCCCAGCCAGAAAACAGAAAGGAAAATCATCTTTAACAACAACTCCAGCCACCACAGACAGGGCTGTTAGACCCAGCACGGTTAACATTCAGGGGCAGTTACCTATCTGCAGTGACATGCCATGAATTAATAAGAGACATAAGAAATGGCCCTAATGGAGCACTGTAAAGCCTGTCCCTTGTTTTATTTTCTCACTGATTTAACGATCCAAGTGTTTTCAATTTACAACTCAAATGCTTATTTACAAAAAATTTGCCAGCATGACAGAGTCCTCTTGAAATATGAAAACTCAAGTCATGCTCCAGCTCTGACAACATCACACACACACATTCTGTCACGCATCAGCTTTTGCTGTAATTGGAGCAGAGTCCAGGCTGCTGGGCTGTAGCTGCACTAGGTCTGTGAGGCTAATGTGATTACCTGCTTGCTCAAAAAAAGTGAAAGAAGAATCTTTGCCCAAATACCCACCTTGCAAAAGAGTAGAAAAAAGCTTTTAAAAATAGCTGGTTTATTTCAGCCTTCAGAAACTAAATTTCCCAGGGTGTTCCTCAGGTGAATTCTGTCAGAACCATGAGTCTTTGAAGGTGAGTTATTAAATCAGCAGTTCATACGTATATTAATATATGTGTTAAAATTGTTGTAATAGCAGTGATATTCCCATGCAATGATAGGACTTCAGTAATGGGGGCTTTAAGAAAAAAAATGTAAATACTAGGACTTTTAGCACTAAAATCTCCAGAGTTAGTTATTTTCCTACAAATTAACTGTGTCTCAGCACTGTGTTCATGGCCCTGGTCAGGTACAGGCTGTTGTGCACGTGGGGCTGGGCAGGCACCCAGCCTGCCGTGCTCCTCGCTGCCTACCCAGGGTTGCTTTCAATTCAGCCCCAGCAGCTGGAGCCCAGCTCTCCAACACAAGGCTGGGAAGTGCCATCAGCTTCAATTTCCCAGCTGCTGCCTAAGACAGGAGCAGATTTTCCCAGGCCTGCAGCATAATAAGGGGTTTTGGTTATTTTTCTGCCAGCTTTGCAATACTTGGAGATTGGACTCCCACTAGACTGGGTGTTGTACGTGTTTTAAAAGAACTATCCATGCCCCTGGCAACACACATTTTTCCTACATGCATGGACAGATGCAGCAAGCAAACAAGGAGAGCAGGAGGTGGCCGTGAGCACAAACCCGACAGATGATGGAGGAGGAGGGGGACAGAGGTGCAAAGGCTGGCCAGGCTTCACAGGTGGGGTGGGTTGTCTGGAGCAGAGGAGAATCTAATTGTGTTGAACAGAGGGAAGGTGAACAGTGGACTAGATGCTGTGAAAGAACAGGGTAGACACCAAAGAGCCACAAACCCCAAGGCACTGGTCTCAGATTTGGTTGAAAACAGAAGCTCCTTCCTCACAAGAGCAGATGAGAAGAGTATCAGTAAAAAGATGCCAGTCAGTAGGAATGTCAGGAAGGATGGGGCAGGGTGTTTGGAGGACGATGTATTTTGTCTCTCCCTCACAATGACATGTTTTGAAAGCTGTTTTGAAACAAACCCTGAGTGTTTTCAACAATGGAGGGGACCCTTTATTTATTTTTTTTTTTTTGACAGGGTGATAGGAGAAGGGGATGGAATGTGTGATGTATATTGATAATGGTTCAACAGGGAAGAGGCATCCAAGACCCGAAAGACTGGCCAGGAATATTTTTATCAATGGGTTATTTGAATATTTACATTTTGAAGAAAGAATCTTCTTTGTTTGCTCTGCACACCAGGGACTTCTTGGCCAGTCTAAACAGCAAAGGTTTCTAATATAAATAAGTGTTCTTCTGCCTTGTGTCATGCATGAGGATTAGAGGTGGGAAGTCCTTCAAAGAAGAGAAGAGGGTGCCTGGAAGAAGATAAGCCTCAAAAAGTGCCAGTGGAAGTGGGTACATGAGGTTTTCACCTCTGTAGCCCTCCTTGTCTCTTGTCTACCTGTGTACCTCCTGGGGTGGGATGCTAGGATTTTAGTGCTTTATGTCAGGTCATTTATTTTGGTAAACGATGTATATTAGCTGAGGAAGGAGGGAGGGAGGGAGGGAGGAGAAGGCTGGCTCAGAGCATCTGTCCTTGGCACTGTGCCAGCAGATACCTGGTTCCCACCTGGCAGTAGTTGATATCTTGTGCACTGATGGGGCTGCTCCTGNTCCTGCAACGTGACACTGCTTGGTGCTGTCAGGACACTGAAAATCCCATCATGGGGAGGTTCTGAAGCTGGTGTGGTGTCTGTGCTGCCTCCTCAGGTCTGTCAGAAGAGCAGGTTTAGTGGTTTGTTGGTTTTTTTTTTTTTCCTCCTTAAGCTGCTTGTGGAAACCTGTTATGTTTTGAAAACAGACACTTTTTAATGCCAGCCATCTGGCCCAAATAGCTAAGACTTTGTGACTCTGGTGTCTGTCTCATGACTATTGTTTCAGGGCCAGTAACATTGTAAAAGTTCTGACTCCGAAATTGTGACTAGAGCACGTCAAGGGAAATCACATTGAGATGGACTGTTCTGACTGTAAATGAGAAGCTTATCTTGCCAGGAGCTGGTCCTCTTTGCACTCCTGGGCTGGCAGGTCTTGAGCCGTCAGCAGCACTCTGGAATCTTACTGGAAAATCTGCACGGGCTGCCATACAAGAGACTTCGGAGGAAGGAGAGATCTTAGTAACTTCAGTTAATTTGGTAAATAGCTAATGAATGTCATAAAACAAGCTGAGGGCTGGAAGAACACATTGAAGTTCCCATTTCTGACGTAACTTTAACATAATCATATGCAAAGTAATGATGCATTATTGAAAAGGGAAAAAAACCCCAAACCACCTGAAATTTCTGGTGCAAACTCTTCTTGGAGCAGGACTGAGGAAGATGATATCCATTTACCTGTGCATCTATATACAAAGAGCTGAAATAGGTTTATAGCTCTAAAAGCCCTCATAATAGAGGGCCTGTGCAACCTTCCTCCAGGTGTGATGCCTGTGTGTCCCTCAGGGACGGGGCAGTGGGGACCTTCCCAAGCGGTGGCCTTGAGCTCCCAGCTGGAGCCTGGTGGGAGCGGGCTCGGCCCTTCACTCGCGGGTTTCCGGCGTGGCCTTGGCCGCCGGGGGAGGCATGTCGGACCCTTCCCGCAGCGATGGAGGGCCCTGGGGCATCCCGCGCTCCCCCTGCCCCGGGCCGCCCCATCCCGCGGGCTCTCCTGGAGGCCGGGCCGCGGTGTCTCAGCAGAGAGCGGGGGCTCTGCCCGGGCCTGGGGGCGCTCCGGGAGGGAGCGGGGCGCCCGGGGGCACCGCCCGCCCGCTCCGGCACTGGGGGGCGGTGGCTCCCGTCCCCTCCCGCCCCGTCCCGCCAGAGNGGCGGGCAGTGCGGCGGAGGGTGCTGCCAGCGCCGGCAGGGAGCGGCGGAGCCCCGCCGGGCTGCGCGAAGATGCTGTCCTACAGCGTGCTGGACGCCAACGTGGTGGACGTGGAGAAGCGGAGGAACCCCTCGAAGCACTACGTGAGTCCGGCAGGGCCCGGCGGGCGCGGGGGCGCGCACGTGTGCGGGGGGGACGGGCCGGGCGCGGAGCCGTGCCCGGAGCGGTGCCCGGAGCCGGGCCCGGAGCCGTGCCCGGAGCGATGCCCGGAGCGGTGCCCGGAGCCGTCCCTCGCTTCACTGTGGGCGAGACGCCGGCCCCAGGTGAGGCGCCCGCGGGGCTCCCCGTGGCCTCTTGCTCTGGAGGTGGGACTCTTCTTCCTCACCCTCTTTCGGCCCATTTGGTTCTTGACTCGTTTTAATGTTACCATTCTGAAGTTTCCTTCCCCTCGGAAGGTGGATCTTCCCTTCCTCCTCACTGGTCCCAGGGCAGGATGGGGCAGGTCTCCCGGATCCCCAGGCTGTCCCCGTCTGGGCCGGGGCGCTCGCTGGGGAGCGGAGCAAGGTTCGGCTGCCGCGGGGTTGGGCAGCCGGCGGTGCTGAGCGCATCTTTGCTCGTTCTCAGCCCTAAGTTACATTCAGACCTTTTTTGAGGGGCAGCCTATGTGCATGCTTACCAAGGCAGACTCAGCGTTTGGATCTCTTTTATCTCTCTTTCACCTTCTTCCTTTCACACCTTACTGCAAATAGCACAGCATTAGAGCAGAGTTTTTAACAATTTTCCCGGACGCCTGTGTTGCAGCCTGTCATGTGGAGGTGTCTTTGCCTGAGGGAGTTTGCAGCATACAGTCAGTAGCTTTTCCCTCTCCACATAAGTAGAGAAGTATCTTTTCTTCTCTCTCTGGTTGTTTCTGGGTTTTAATTGCACCAAATCCTTTAACTGTTTCCCAAGATACAACACGTATTTTAAAATACAGAAAGTTGGATTTTGTCTATAGAGATGGTAAATCTTCCAGCTTTGGCAAGGAAAAGCCTGAGGGGGTATTGCATCTGGTGTGAAATCGCTCTGAGTTTACTGTGTTTCCTGGCATTGTGTGTCTGCCAGATTTCTCCAGAGCTGATCAGCAGCTGAATGGATTGTTGAAAAGATAAGGCCAAAGATTGGACTTTAAACCTTTATATTAGTGTTGCATATCACTGAGCTTTTTCCTCTGAGGTTTAAACCATAATCCAGTTTAAGGCTAGAGGGCACTATGTTGCTGGGACATGCAGACTTGTAAAGCTGAAGCTCTCATCTACCATGGAATTAAACGTCTTGCGACCAATTCATAGGACTGGAAGTTTTAGGTCTTACATCCTCTCAGGTTGCAGCTGGACCTGTGCATTCAGTCTGTTATGCACTCACTGTTTCCAGGTGGGAAAAGCTTCTTTAGTTTTTGCAGACTCTGCTGTGAACTGTGGCTGACACAGCTGCAGGGTGTTATCTCACATGAAAGGTGGTGGTGATTCAGCATCAGAGAAGTACATCTGCCAAGCACCAAAATATACAAAAGAACTGGTAACAATATCTTCCAAGAGATTCCAGTTTCTTCCAGTCTCTTGGATTGCTGAGAGAAATTGAAACTGTTCATTTCTTGTTTGCTGGAAAATGACCAGAAAACAAGGATTTAAAACCTGTGTTTACAGGATTTGAAAGAAAATATTTCCTGTGTTTACCTGTAAAACACATCTTTTTCCTTGATGATTGTTGTCATTGCATTTTAATAAACAGTAACCTAGACTATTCCAAGAAGGTCTCTTCAATGCTTCTGGTGGCAAATTTGGTTTTTTCCCATCACCCTTCTCACTGTACACCTTAACTGATACGGTCTTCTGTACAATATATATATAACTATACCTCCGTGTGCCCCATTCTTGGCCAAAACCCCACGAACTAAATGGTTTGTTTGGGTGACTAATGGTGTGTCTGCCTTTTGTCCCACTTAGTTTCCATCTGTGGCTGTACAGTATTCAGCACAATGGGATCATCTGTCTTTGGCTGGAGTAACTCACTGAGTGTGGACCCATGCTTTCAAAGAATTTAATTCCCTGGGTCTGACCCATTGGTCACTGTTACTTTGGTTCTGTGCTCTATTTTTACATGAAACAACTATTTTCTTCTTAGGTTAATATAAGCATCACTTAGGATTTAGCTCTCTCCATTGCCTGTGGATAGTTTGGAGAGTGCAAAGCTTTATGTTCTTTGCCTTACGTGGCTTTGAAATATCAAAAAGCGTTTCTATCTCCAGCATCCATAAATGTCTTCATGCCAATCCTTCAGGCCATGCAAATGTGCCTTGGCATCAGATTAATGATGTGTTTCTCTGGTGGATGGTGACCTAAAGTACTGCAGGTGTTTTAAAATTACTCTCTCTCCTTTTAATTGTGATCTTTCAGGACCATAGTGGAACCTGGAGAGATGAAGGCACCTTAGGCATTGTGGGCACGTGGAGAGGGCTAAATGTGAGTAGCACATAAGCCCCTGCACTGCTTGGCTTAGCTGCCAGGAATCATTGCCTGAAGTAGGTGTCTTTCATGACATGAGCACAGCTTTTGTGGCCTTGACTCAAGAAAGTTAGAGAAAGAAGACAGCTTTACATATCCTCTGCTATGATCCCGTGTGTGTGAAACTTCTGAGGAGTTTATTACCTCACTGGAAGTTGAATAGGGCTCTGCCTGTGGAATAGATTAAAATCTTGGCTCCAATGCTACTTGATAGGAACCCAGCCAGCTCTCTATCCTCTTCTGGGAAATCCTTACTAGAGAAGGAGTCTGCAGTGCTTCCCTCTGCATCCTTCTTAGCAACTGGGTAGCATAGCACCACCTGGCTGGCTGGGGCCCTGGCTGGCAGCATGGGAAAAGATAAACAGGGGGTTGGATCAATAACCACATGCCTCTTGTATGTTATAGCCCCAACACAAGCTACTGCTGCTCTTAGAGCTTTTGACTTTCCAAATTAATTTCCTATTTCTCCATACTGATGATATTTTAAAAATTGATTTGCACTTGCTAGTACTTAAAAAAATGTTAAATCTCCTTGCTTTCCCCCTTCCCTTTTCTTTTAACAAGAACAATGTCAGGAAGGTCAAGTCTGGGTTTGTTGGAAAGACCCCTGATGCAATGGGGGTCACACATTGGCTGAGCAGTGCTGTAGTGAAGCTGGGTGGATTAGGACAGCACAGTTAGTGGTTGAAGGTGCCAGTTAATCATTCTGAAGAGAAAAAGCTGGTAGCAAAATCCAGATCCCTCTTCCGGCCCCTGCTAAGCATTAAACAGTCAGAAACTCTCTTTTCTCATCTGTTTATGGGGTAGCTTCTCTGGCTTTTGGTCTGAAATTGTGATTGTCTGAACTAAGCATGAAATGATCCCAAACCAGAAGTGCATTCTGTATTTCCAAGGATCCACTGTTGATGCTTACCTCCCTCAGACATGCACCGTGGAGGTAAAAGAGCACACCTCCCCTCCCCTCTCTCTGCTCCCAGCTTATCTTTAGGCAGATAGCTTACCCTTTACCCAAATGTCTGTCACCTTTAGCAGCCCTGCAGGGAGCCTCTGCCTACCAGATGTGCTTGATCTTGCTCCCAGGGAGATGAGATTGGGTTTGCACCTTCACCTGTTCACTGCTTTGCAGACCCAGGTGGTGGCAAACATTCATTAGAAGCCAGATGAACGGGATCCCCCTCCCCCCTCTCTTACCACTTGCTTTTCTGCTGAGGACTGAGCAGTTACTGATGTGCATTATCTCACCAGACTTTTATATGCTTGAGGTAATTTCTGAGGTCTCTTAAGTGTGCCTTAAGTGGGTTATCCCAAGGGCAGGGATGAATACATCAGTAGAGATTTTCTCTTTCAGCAGTGCTCTACTCCTGTTGCAATTGGGCTTTCTGTGTTTTTCAACTTTGTCCAGCATAGAAGTAAGGTAAAACACTTGGCTTACAAGCGGCTGCTCTGCCTCCTTCCAGTTAGACTGAGGTGCATTGCTGATTTCAGTCATCTGAGATGCCTGTATACTGTCCCAGTTCCTCCCCAGGGTAATTGTGTCTTAATGCCACCTCTGAATGCCTCGAGATCTCTTGTAGGAATGTCCCTGCTGCATGGATATGGTTGCTAACCTCCTCGGGGTACTGGCGTTGCTGACTTCTAAGGAACTGAGTTCTGCTGTGTAGGGTTTCAGCACTGCTCCCAGGAGAACATGAGTGGGCTTGTCACAAATGACCTGTTGTAAAATGTCACCATGCTTTGAAGAAAAATCTTGTACTGCTAGGGTCAAGCTCTGCTCCTTGTCTCTTTGCTGATCCTGCTTTTACTGCTCAGACTGGAGTAACTCTGACGTGATCAGGCATCTTCACGGCTGTATTCTCTTTGCTGCAAGCTCCTGTTTATACAGTGGCCAGCACTGATGGGGAGAGTCTGGACATGGTTTAGTGACATGGATCTTTGTTCCTGTGTTAGTATACCTTGGAGAAAGAATTGCTACCCTGGGAGAAGGAGCTGAATTCCCCCTGCTTGGCTCATCAAATGAGTTGTCCCGTGCAACTTGAGGCTGCTTCAACACAGTCAGGGAGCCCAGCAGATCAAGGAGCACTCCCAGTTCTTTCTTCCAGCAGAGCTTTGGGCTGGTAACATTCAGCCAAGGGACAGTGGTATCTCAGTTCAACAGTTTGCAAAGCAAATGGCTGTCTGCAGCCTTTGGAATAGATTATCTATCAGTAGAGAGACAAGGTAGTTGTCCTGATGTGTGGTGGTCAGGGCAGGATGAAATAATCCAGAGGCTTTATGTCCCAGCAGGCTGCCTGCACTGGCTCCCCTGTAGTTTGTAGTTGAGTGTGTGCTGGGAGGGCAGCCAAATGAAAGTTCAGGGAAAAGCTTTTAGCAGGTCCATGAGCTGGGGGCAACAGCTTCAAAGCCTCCAAGTTCCATTTTAAGAACAATGAAGATGATACTATTGACTTTCACTGGGACTTGGTTGCCAGGGAGATGATGTCCTAAGAGACCACACAACTGCTGTGGCTCCTGACAGCTGCAAGTGACCTCTGGCTTCACGAGAGCCCTGCCTGGGGTCAGTGTGTGGGTGCTGGAGCCCATTGGTGCAATTCAGCTTGATGGGTTGTAGTCAAAATTACACCAGTCTCACTGCTTTGAGTTAAAAGTGAGAGGAGCTGAGACACCAAATCATGGAGAGAGAGGTGTATAGACATCCTAAGGAAGTAATTGTTGGAATAGGAAAGGGAGCCCAGACTTCCTGGATCCCAGAGCAGCTTGTCTGTTCATCTCACCCATACCCTGAGCCCTTAAAGAGCCAGCTCCAAGGCATTGCCTCCTCCTGTCACTGCAAGGTAGGATTTGTGCTGGTACCCTCAATGGAAACACGAGGCAAGAAGTTAAGTGGTTGACCCAAAGCCACCTATGAAGTGTGCATAGCATTTTATGTTATTTTCTTTGGCTTTCAAAGCAGTCTTGCAATTACCTGATAAAAAGTACTCAATCTGAAAAAATACTACTCTCGTATTCAATCATTGTCTTCCTCAAAACCCATTTCCCATTTTATATGGATTAAACAGGAAGAGGGATTCAATGTGACCCTACCTGAGGCAGGAGGTGACGTAAGAGCTCTCTAATTTAGTCATTTGGGAGGAAGCAGCTGGACCTTCTAATGTGAAATGGTTTTCTTTTTTTTTTGATCTTCCTTTTTCTTGCTGTATCCTCTTAATCTGTGCCTGCTCACGCAAGGGAACTGGTCCCCAGAAACCACAGGGAAGGGCAGGATCATGAGAGGGGCTGGCAGCACCCTGTGTTGTGTGGCATTGTGAGGCTGAATGCTTTCATGTAGCCAGAGCAGACACCTTCTAGCCTGGAGCATGCTGTGTAAATATTGCATGGAGAAGGCAGAGAGCAGCACAGTAGCATACTCTTTGAAATTGGTGGTGTCTGCTGTTTAATCAGGTAGTGTCAAAGCCAAATACAGTCAAGTTGATGGGAAAAAACCCTCCTAGTAACTTTCCTGGGCTTTGGTTTACACCTTCAGAGAGCCTTTATTGAAAATTTTACTGAGAAGTTTGTAATTACTATGTTTTAAAATATAGTGCATTTTCCTTTGTCTTTACTTTAAAAGCAAAAATTCAGTGTCCAGGACCTGTTTGTTATTCTCTTCTGGGCAGGGACATCATCACATTTGGGGTGTGGGGACTAAAGCAAAAGGAAACCAGGTGATTTTCTTCACCTCAAAGGATTTTAACGTGGAATATCTTTCAGCTTAGTTAGAGCCTTCCCACTTTAGTGCTCTCAGTCTTTGCTCCACCTTTGAGATACATATACAGTAATAGTAATGATTTACTCCTTCAAGCTCACATTCACTAGATGTCAGTTATATGATATTCTCATTATATGTATTTATAAATGTGGGACAAGGGTTGGAATGCATAAGAGCATTTATTACAAAGCAAGGATGCTTTTGTACTAAAATGTGTGCGGACTGACCTGAAAGATGGTGTTTGCCCTGGGCTGTTAGGGACAGGCGATGACACACAGGGACAGGCAGGTGGGAGCAGTGAGACAATCTCAACCAGCTGAGCAGGTGATTGTCTGGGCATAGTGGTAACCCAAGCTACTGTCTGGTCAGCTCTTAGGCTTTGTTGCAAAAAATGGGTACGAGAAAGGATAATAACCTTTAGATTATCCTGGGGTGAAGGTAGAGAAAAGAAATATTCTATTCATTGTAGCACCTGTAAGTGCTTGAGTGTAGTGATGGTGTTAATCGGCGCTCTCATCCTTTTTGATTTTGACAAAGCTCTTTCTTATTCCAGCTTTTAGAAGAGGAGCTCAATGTGTAGATAGCCAACCAAGTCCTTGGACTGGGAGCATTCTCCTTTTGTAGGCAGAATACACATCCCCTGTGTTGGTGGTTTTTCACGGGCAGCACAGGACTGCTGGGAGACATTCCTTGAGCTTTATTGCAGCATCAGTCTCATTACATGGCTGAGACAGTGGGAAAATGGCAACAGCTCACATCTTGCCAGCAGCAGCCAAAGGTTTCTTTGTTACAGAGCATTTAAAAAAACTTTCTAGCCAACAGCATATTGCTAAAGCCTACAGACAGTTGTTCTAGCCAGTCACTAAAAGCACATGTACACCTGTTTTACCCAATGCTTGCTTGTATGCTTTCTGTTAACAATACACAATACTTCATGAATAAGCTTAAAACCTTCTACTGTCTTGCTAAGCATATTTTTCTGTAGTGTTAAGGTCTATCTTGGCCAAGCCTAAAACTCAATCTATTGTTTCATGTCCTTTCTTGCTGTACTTGCTGTAACTTTTTCTACTTTCAGACTTTGCAGCTGTAGCTAGTTCTAAGTTTTCTGTTCCTTCTGAGGCCTGCTTTTACAGCTTTCTGGAAGTCTTCTTACCTTTACTATTTCCCACAATCCCCAACTTTGTGTCTCCATCAGAATATCACAGGTTGCACTAGTTTGCTGCAGTGTATTCCTGATTGGTCATAGTAGTCACCGACTGCTCGGGCGTACCGTGGCTTCAAAATAAAGCTCTAAGTCTGTATTATTATAATTCAACTTCTTTAGTTTCTTAGAGTTGACTCACTGAATAGAATACAATATTTCTAGACTCTAAGTGTCCATAAATGCATGTGTGGTCCCACACATACAGTGTTTGAAACCTGGCTGGCAGTAATGATGTTTTGATACGTTGCTGGCACTGTTTCTCTGACCGATGGGGTGTGTTTTGTTTTTCGTATAAACCACGCTGGCTCAACGCAGGGATGCACTGGGCTCTGATGCTCTCAGTAGTCAGTAGCATGGTTTTATGGGCTTGATGCAAACTTGTTTACAAGGAAAACACCCCTATCTCTGTTCATAGGGAGAAACATGCCAAATCTCTACTAACTATAGCTGTGTTTAAACAGGAGCTCCACACTGCCATTCTGTCTCCTTTACAGAAGTCTTCCAAGTTGCCCCAGAAATACTGGAAGCGTGGTTCTCCACTGTCCAGGACATGCCTATAAATGCAAACTTTAATGCATGAAGTTCATAAATCACCCAGAAAGGTTTGAACAAACTCCAGTGTGATACACACAGGCCATTGTGCAGTGTGGTAGGAGAGCCTTTAACCAGTGTGGCCTTTAGGCTCTCTGGATCCCGGTGTGCTGTGCTGCAAAGCCAACAAGATTTACTCACCTTTTATAAAGTGTAAAGATGCAGGTGTTACCTCA
Organism: Leptocoma aspasia; assembly: GCA_013399835.1. NCBI lineage: Eukaryota > Metazoa > Chordata > Aves > Passeriformes > Nectariniidae > Leptocoma > Leptocoma aspasia. Next base: position 156,406 of record VXAX01001008.1, on the reverse strand, counting down.
GGGCTGACTGCTGGCATCCATTTTGAAACCCCCAAGTTTGGGTCATCTTCCTGTGTGGGCAGGGCTGCCCCTGGGAGCAGAGGCTGCGGGGTGGCCGAGCTCAGGTTTTATCCAGGACAGTGCTCAGCCCACACGGGAGCCAGTGGGGTGACAAGAGCTGCATTCCCCTCCGAGGAAACACACATCTAGGGTGCCAGCCATGCTTGTCGACTCTGAGCCTGTTCCCCATGGGCTTGCCTCCCTGTCTTGGAGTCCCAGAGTCTGTGAAGTATTTGAGGTGAAGCATGGAGTATTGTGTTTCTGGGAGCAGCCCTTGGCTGTGGGCTACTGGCTGCTGCTGTCTGATCTCTCCCTGGTGTCTCCATTGCCTGTCAGGAAAGCTCCCTGGCACAGGTGAAATCTTCTTTCCAGGCACTCTTGTACCCTTGGGGGTTTGATGCAACAGAGAGCATCTCAATTACTGCTTTCCTAGCTCTGTGAAGATGAGATTTCTAATTGCTCCCTCAGCATCCTGTGAGATTTTCCTACTCTTTGACTAGGGTTATTTATTATTTATACATTAGCTCATGCATGGGTTTTTTTGTGCCTAGAAGGTTATTCCTGATTTTCCCCTCTCCAGCAGGTGCAAGCCTGCCAGTAAACCCCTCTGACCCCAAGCAAAACACTTTGAAAATCAGTTTTAAGTGTTTTTCAATTCCCATGCCTTGCAAGTGCTTTGCTGCTTTGAGCTCAGTATAGTTCCTTTGCCTGAAAATTTGATGCTTTGACACCTGCTTCATCTTGAGCAGCCTGAGCTGAGGGATGATTTTTCCTGTGGTGGTGGGTGGTAGAAGAGGCAGCTGAGCTCCTGGTCTTCTGCAGAATCAGGGCAGCTGGCACAGCCCCTGCTAATGCCTAAGTGGGAGGCCTGCAGTTTCCCAGAGCTATCACTCCAGCAACTTTCACTGGCATTAAAATCACTTAGAATTTAAAACCAAACAAACAAGGATATGTGAAGTATTTTTCTGGAAGAAAGCCATGGAGAGCAGATTAAGTGCACGTGCCTCCTCCCATCTCCCAGACATGTCACAGGAAGACAGTTCAGCATTTTCCTCAGTGGGATTAAAACGGGCTCTGGAGCTGGCTTCTGGGATGGGACAGAGGAAAGCCAGCAATAGGAAGGAAGCTCTGTGTGTGTGTTTTATAAATATGTCTATATCAGGTGAAACTGTATAGAATCCCTGAAGCAGCACTGATGGTAATATGGCTTTTTATTAACAAAAAGGCTGCTTATTTTCAGTTAATAACAAGATACTGTTAGAGAAGAATAAAAAGGGACTGGTTCTAGAGGAACATCCGTGCTGGTTTTCCATGTACCAGAAGGTAGCAATCCTGTACCTTATGCATTTTACAAGCCCTGGATGTCCTTAACAAGTTCTTTTTTTTTTTTTTTTTTTTTTTTTTCCCTCCCTGAATTCAGCTAAGTTTTCCTCTAACCTTTCAGCAAAGAGTGTTTTATAAAGATGACCCAGAATGTTTTACTCAAAAGAAATCTAGCAGTAGCCAGCCTCTGGAATACTCTCACTTGAAGCATATGGAGGAGTGTTTTGGCTGTTATTGTTCAAGAAGAAATTTTCTGTTTAAACTTTTGCTGCTGTCTTTGTGGTTGTAGCAGTCTGTGTCAAAACTCTGGACTGTTTTGAAGAAGCAGCTTTCCACCTGTTTCTGAGCTGGGCAGCTGTAGCTTTAATACAGACATCCCCAGTATAAACTGTTCCATTTAAACTAAAAATATTGTCAGTGAATTTTCCAGGGGTAGCAACCCCTGGAGATTGCAGGTGTGGTCTGTGCAGGAGAGTCCATCTGTCTGTCCTTGAACCTCCCTCTGGCTGTAAGGACCAGTGGCCTTTTGAACAGCAAAGGCAATTTGCTGGTGGCACTGGAGGGTGACTGTGCAGGTGTGTGAGGCTCTGCTGTCTTGGCAGGATCTCCTGTTTTGAAATAACTGGGGCTGTGGCCCAAGGGAGCAGGGTGTGAGGACTCAGAGCTGGGGAAGGGAGCAAGGCACTGCTGCTCAGCCCCTTGGCCTCCCTGCTGATGCTGTTGGCCAAACTGCTTGGCTGTGATGGCGTTGGGTTTCCTACCACCCCTTGAGCTGCAAGACTGTACATCTGCACGCCCTGGTGTTGGCCAGAATGACCACTGGAGTTGCTGTTTTACAGAGTTATTCTCTTGTTATGTTGGGGGAGTGTGCAGGTGTTTGGTAGGGATTGGGGTTTTGATGTGAGATCTTTGTGTGTACACACGTGTGCTTTGCTTTGTTTTGACTTCTGTACTGCTCTGCATTGGAGCAAGAGGAGAGCATGGTCAAACAAATGAGGTGGAAAGGAGAGGTTGGCAATTGGTTCCATTAGAGCTGATGCCACAGTCCTAGCCAGACCTTAAGAATATTCTTTTATTCTTCCAATTTTTTCCCTTCCTTCTGGCAAGCTCTAGCACTGCCTGCAGCATGGGGTAATTTCCCATTGTCTTAATTCTGGAGTTCTAGGTTCTCTGCCAAATGCAGTAGTGCTGGACTGAAGAGCATCTTATGGGCAATCCCCAGATCCTTCCTCTGGGGTTTGAGGGTCTGTGGAAGACTGAGAGCATAGCACTGATGTTTTTACCATTCCTGAGGAAAGGTTACCCAACACTTTCCCTGTGTGCCAAGGACTCTGTGGGGCTCTGCCCATCATGTTACCCCTACAGTGATTCTGAGCCATAAGGGACCTGATTCATCTGGTAAGATGAGATTGTTCTCTATCAGGCACTGGCATTTATGGGGTTCAAGGTATCCTTTCTTGGGATCTTGTGTGGAGCTAAAACTTGGCTGTTGTCTTACTGTGTGTGAGAGGTGTTGGCTGGGTTATGATAAAGACTTTGACTCAGATGAGGGTGAGGGTGCAACTGGCCACGTGATTTGGTTCACAGGTGACTTGAAATGATCCTAAGGAGTCAGATGAAGAAATAATGTCCACTGTTTGTATTTGTAGAAAGAGGGACTTCAGTTAGTACTAGCAAAGGTCTGCCAGGCAAATGTGTGTTTTATCTGCCAGCAGCCTGTCCTGCCTGGCCCTTTATCAACCTTCTGCATCTGGGTAACATGAGCTGGAGCAAATCTCAGTCAAACTTCTATTGCCAAAAGGCTGATATGTTCCCTACAGCACGTTGTGACAGAAAGGGTTAAACAGAAGGTGGTGGTGGCTTCAGGCAGCAGCACTGCAGTAAATGCTGAGGTGACATGGGAACGCTCTTCAGCTGATGTCCTTGTGAGCCTCTGGTGACATCAAACTCCTGGACCATTTCCAGTGCAGTTTGGCCTTGCCCCAGTGACAATAGATGTTAATCTGTTGGCTTGTCAAAAAAACGTGTTAGTGGTTTTTTACAGATCCATTTCCAACCCTCAGATTTCCCTGCTAGTAAACACAGCATTATGTCATTGTTTTACCAGGAGCCAAGCACCAAAGCCAACTTTGCAGTGCTCTCATCAGCAAGTGTCCATTCACTTTGGAATTATTTGGCTTTATCTGAGTTCCCAGGCTTTTTTCCCCACTGTTGCCTGTGTTCTGGTCTCTGTGTCCATCAAACACCTATGATGGTTTATGGGAAATGTGTAGGATCTAACAGTTGTGGGTAGCACTTTCTGGTGTGTTTGTGTCAGATGAGGCTGCTGTACCTGCTTAGCAAAAAAGCCCTAGTTTGTAAACCTTCATCTTCTGGTTATGTTAGCCAAGACAAGCTCTTGGATTCTACATGTAAAAAGGTGAAGGGTTTTGCAGCCCAGCCTCACTTCTAGTTGATAAAATAATAGCCAAGTCATAGTCACAGGCAAGGCCCTGCCCATGCTAGATCCTGTTTGTTTCCAAACACAATAGCTGAGTTCCTACTAAAAAGACTGGTTGTCAAATTGCTAACATTATAAATTAACTTCCATAGCTTTCAGCAACAACACTCACCACAGATCAAATAAAACCATTTGTAATATTCTTGTAACTTTTGTTCTTTGGTTTGCTTCTAGACTTATTTCCAGCTGTTTCTGTGAAGGATATGAAAGAAAAGATTTGTAAAGTTACCTTCAGTGGTCAGGATCTAATCTGCTTAAAACAGACAAGCCTCCCATCCATATCTCTGCTTGGTCTTTCTGCGGCTGGAAACAGTCCAATTTTTCTCATACCAAACCTGTCTGAAATCATATCCCACATCAGCTGAAGTAGTATAGAAGCAGAGGAAAGAGGAGAGGGAGTTGCTCATCTGAATGCAGAGCGTGAATTCTTCTGATATAGGCACAGGTAGATAATGAATAGGTTCAGGCTCTTGACAATAGTGAGGAATTACAGCATTCTTGGGTATGAGGTGGAATACAATTAAGTTTTATTTATGTAATTAGGTTTTTAACACTTTGTTGACAAGTGATACTAAGACTGAAAGGACAAGTGGTTCAAACAAGGAATTGACAAATTTCTGGGTTAAAGACTGCTATTAAACATAGCAGTCAAGTCATGTGTTTGGGTCAGAAAGTCTGTTACCTGCCAGCTGCTTAAGACTAAGCACACTGAGTTCTCTGTGCTGCTGTTAAGCAGTTACCATCTAAGTTTATTAAAAACATAATGCTGAGCTCAGGTACAGCTTCATTCTGGCCCAGCCTGTATTTTCTGATTCCTTCCCGGGTGTCCCTTAGGTGTATGGCAGTAGCTCAGGCTGCTGAGCCTTGCTCTATGTTGTTCATAGCAGTGAGAGCTGTTGAGTCTTGACCAGATGAAGTCAGGAAGCACAGTGCATGCTGTGAGGAAGTGACCCTCCCATCATCACTTCCAGCTCCCTCCTCTACTCCATGCACTTCTTTCTGGATCCCACCACATGTTTATGGGCTAGTGTTGCACATCTGGGCTTGGCAGATCACTTTCTGTTTCCCAGCCTTGGGTCAAGTGGCAGTTTATTTTGTTAGAGATACCATGTCTGGTATTACTATTAATATATATTCAGGCTTTGTACTTACCTAATGCCTTTCATCAAAGGGTCCCCCAACACTCTGTACATCAGCACCTCTTTGCAAGGTGGGCAGATCAGACAGGGAGAGCATTGTGTTTGCAGCAGTATGTCTGTCTCCTGCAGAAGTGTCTTCTCAGAGCTGTCACGAGACTAGTGGACAATAGGGGCTGATGGAAAAAAGTGTGTCTTTCATGGCTGAAAGTACTGAGTGGGTCATGGAACCGTAGAACACAGACCTGGGACAAATCTAGGTCATTAATGCTGTACAAGCATATTGCATTCCCACAAAAGAACCTTCAGGGTGGTTGGGTTGGCTTGTTTGGAAGTTTCAAAGTTCTGTTTCAAATTTCTTCTGATGGTTAATGACTTCCAGTGCAGACCTTTTTTTATTCACAAGCATCCTGTTCTCACACCAGGTTCGTCCTTTTGCATAAACAGGTTTCTTCACTCTGTTTGATTCGACCTCCTGTCTCACTTCTCTCTACTACTTTCTACAGAATATTCATGTTCCTTCTTAGCCTTCATTCTGCCAAGCTGCTCTGGCCTCCACCCTCAAAGGCAGGGAGCAGACAGCTTTTCCTGCCTCACACTTCTTGCAGTCACTGCAGACTGAATACAGGTGAGCTGTTTAGCCCAGGCAGTGGCAACAGTTCAGTGTGGGTGACCAAGTGTGTGGTGGGTTATTTGCACTGCTGGGCACAGCCTTGCTCATGTTGGTAGGGGCCAGATGCAGCTGCCAAAGTAAGTTTGACCTTGATGGGGTGGTTTTCCAGATGTAGCCAGGTGTGATTCAGAGTAGATGTGCTCCTGGGCCTGTCCTGTCCCTGAACTCTGTGCTGTGTCAACATGAGGAAGGATGTCTGTATCTTGTGGATCTTTCACAGTTTCATTTTCCTCCCTTCAGGGAGTTTCAGAGCTAGTCCCAAACCCTTGCAAGTGACACTCCACTTAGAAAAGCAGAGGAGGGAAAATGTGGCTGATTGTGTTCTCACATTAGCTTTAATGAAGGTAATTTTAAGCAGATGGTGTCTATTTAATGTTCTGATAGCACCGATACACTGGTTTTCAGCAGGGCTTGGGAACAGAGTGGGAGAGAAGGGCATGGTTTTAGAGGGCAGCAGGTTGCCTGATGCCACTCTTGGCAGGGTTGCTGGAGCACTTGGGTGAACCCCCCTCTCACTTGGACAACCTCTGCATGTCCTGCTTGGGTGAGAGGAGAGGTGGCCTGCGGTTTCTGTCTGAGCTTCAGCAACAGTAAATAATTCCAGATTGACACTGTGGAAGTGTGCTGTTTTTGTGAAGGGAGGACAAGGGGGGAGCCAAACATAACAGGAGTTTCTCAGTGCTTGGGGAAGGGAGCCAGGGTCACATTTGGAGCTTGTAGTGTTGGCAGACACAGAAATGATGTGCCACATCATTTCTGATGTGAGAGAGCTGGGGCCATTATCAGCAAGCTCCTTGTAGGCTGGTTTGTGATGCTGGTGAACCAAAAATGATGATGGGATGTTTCAGACAAACACACTCTCCTTTCAGCTTCCATATCTGGTATTTTTAAATATTTTTGGCATTTGTCTCTGGGGTAAGGACAAGGCCATAGCAGCCCCTGGGATTTCAGTCCTCGTGAGTCTTAGTTGTGAGGTTATAGATCTACTGCCATTAAATTTAGTGTCACTTGAAGCTGTCCCCTTTACAAAGCTGGGCGCTGACTGTATTCCAAAGTTCTGAGCTCCTTGTCCAAAGCTGTCCTTGACCCTGGCTGTTTGGCCAGCTGTCCTGCTGGCTGGTGTCTCTCCATCCCCCTGTGATGGGGAACATTCCCAGGACCTGACATGAAGATTGCTCAGTGTCTTCTCTGGCACACTCAGTGCCTGTTTTTTTAACAAATCTGTCCTACAAGATGTGTCAGTGAACTAAGGAGGCTTTAGGATGGCTGCAGCCTATTTCATCAAAGCAGCCTGAGACTCATTTGCCCTTCAGATGTTGAACTCTGTCGTAGAGGCTGTTTTCTTTGGGAGACCCCAGAGGGGAACACGGTCCCTTATGTTTTAAGGCAGTTTTCACACTGAGCTTTGTAGTCTGTTTCACAAGTGCTGGTAGAAGTAACATAGGCTTTCTTGGACTTAAATTCACTGTTCAGTGGAGGAAAAATGTGCAGAGAGCACTTGTTAAAATGATAGTTGATAAATCTACACTTCTCCACAAATGTCAGTGAAACTACAGAAGCACTTTGGAGCCTGTGCTTACTGTGGCAGTGTCACCAATAGGTAGCAGTGTGGGGGACCATGAGGAAAGCTCTTGCTGCTCTTGAATGTAATTTGCTAAAGACAAAACCAGAAGGTTGCAGACCATCTTTCTGCATTGAGGGGAGCATTTGGGCTGGGATAGTGATGATTGTTCATTGTTAAGTTTCTGTCAAAAGGGTGCATGTGTAGGGAGACTAGAAATGGGTGGTGGGGAAGAACCAGGGCTGGTGAGAGTGCAGTGATGCTTTGTGCTTCCAGCTAACTGCTTCTCCAAGACTTGTGAAACATTCATACAGCCCTGGTGAAACCCATGCAGTCCTGCATGGAAATGCAGTGATCTTAGTGGGTGTTTTTTGTTCCTGCAAGGTGGGAGATCTGGCACAACTTCATGTTGTCACTGACCAGATCTTAGGAAAGAGTGGCCCCAAGAGAGTAGATTTGGGATTTGTTTGGGGTTTTGTAGGCCTGTCTGAGACTGTTTTCGCAGGACATGGTGAGTACCATGAGTATGTTAGAAACTGCACTGTTTCTGGAAGTTTTTGAGCTGCCCACACCAGCATTCCTTCAGCTGGTGCTGGCCAGTATCAGGTGTGACTCTGGTTTTCCACTGCTGCTCTGGCTGCTTGAGTATGTTCTGGGATTGTCCTTAGTAGTGTTTTAGGTGATTGCTGAACACATCAAGGAGCTCTTTGTTTTAGCTGCTGGCCTGAGGAACTGGGGTCAGCCCTCTGCACTGACCAGGGAGGCAAAAAAGCATCTCCTGGGCAGTTGCATGGTTGGGACCCTTGAGTGTAGAATGAGCCGTGTTGTGTCAGGTGCAGCTACAAGCACCTGGGTCAGGCAGCAGATGCCTGGCTCCCTCTCCAGCCTCCCCAGAGATGTTGTGTCTGTGAAGGCACAGAAACAAATTGTAAAGTAGGAAGGTGGGACAATGTTAATGATAACGTGCCTGAGGTACTGGGCCTGTTTCCTGAGGTCATATTGCCTCATTGGCAGATGGGGATTAACAGGAGTTGGGCTGGAGGGATTTGCCAACAGCTGTCACTCATTTTAGATAAAGGGAGGCTAACACTTAGCAGTGCTGCTCTGGCTATAAAATGCTTACTAGACTTTTTGTTACCCTAATACTTAAAGATTATACAAAGGGGATTAAAATTAAGAACATTTATCGCAAAACTCTTTCCTCTGAAGTTTTTTCTCTGATGTGATTTTTCAAAAATTGGTTAATTCTCTTTCACTGGGAGTGTGCAGCTGAGGAAGAAAACCAGCTGACTATCACCAGGTAACTCTGCCACATCTGAATTCCTCCTTGTGTCCATGGAGGTTTGCTGGGCAGAGGAATTGAGGTGCCTCATGCTTGAGCAGTGAACTATAATAATGATTTTGACTCCACATGCTCAAAACTGATCTTGCAAAGAGATGCTCTTGCCAAAATTGCAGGGGCAGGATTTGGTCTCCCTTTGATCTCCGTTCAAATCTCATGGGCCATTTACTGCAACGTAATAAGTAACAGTGCATGAGTAGTGAGGATGGAAAAAAGTTTCAAACTCAGTCTCCTCAAACTCACGGTAGAGCAAACTTCCTTTCTTTGTAGATAAACTGAGTCAAGTGGTCTTGCAGTGCAGGTCAAAGTTTATGCAAAGATGCCATGAATTAACTAATGCATGTAATAAGGTACATTACAGCACTTTGGTGATGTGTGTGATCAGTGTTGTGTGGTTTAGTGAGCCAACTGAAGTGGCTTCAGGGATTGGGAGTTTTTGGTTGTATCTCTTCAGTGCGGTTTGGTGTTTGCTCAATATGAAATGATTCATCTGGTGAATTAAGGGTGAATCAAAGGCTTCTTTTGCAACTCCCACTGCTTCACTGTTTTTTGTGGTGGGGAAATCTTTTCATTTCTGTCCTGGTTTAATAGATCTTTGTATAGTAACATGCTAATGATGATTCTGGCCATGGCGTGCTATGGATTTGCCAGCAAGAGAGTCTGTTATCACAATGTGAGATGCCTCCCTCTCTCAAATTACATCTTCTAATTTGATTTATTTTGAGTGTCTTTGTATTTCTACAATCTGTGGTTTTATTATCCTGTGTTAGTTGCTGCTGTCTTAGACTGTAAGGGTTTTCCTTCATGCTGGCAGGAGGAGAAACAGGATATAAAAACTATTGTCATTACTGTTGCTGAAAATAGGCCAAATTACAAACATACTAAGTGTCTTTCAATCTTAGAGATACAGTAATATTCCTTAGGATGCCCTAAAACTTCTCTAGTGAAATATATTGTTAACCCGCTAGAAATGTGATTTCCTAATAAATATGAATTTTTAAATTAGAATTCAGCTGCATGGTTAGCATTCCCTAGGTAGCACAAACCCCTGGTGATAGAAATTCCTAGGGCTGTCCTGTGCTGGGGGATCAGTTGTACGTGCAGGGACAAGAAACTGAAGCTGCTGCAGCATCTGTTCCTGACATTTTTGCAGAATGCATGGCTCAGTTTCTCGTGGGCTCTCAGCTGGCCCTGCAGCCGTGACGGTTCTTTGGCATGTCCCAGCTCCGGGGTGGCTCAGCTGTCAGGGGACAGCACCGAGACAGGGAGTAGCCCCTTACTGGCTCTGTGAATGTAGGGGGCTGCCCCAGCAACGCAGTTCAGTCTATTTTTATTTTTGGAAACTGGCTGGGTAGAATTCTGCTCTGTGCAGCCCTAAACTAGAGAATGAAACTGTGGCTGAGGGTTGTGTGTGTCTCTGCTCCTGGCGAGGAGGACAGTGGAGGGCTGTGGCCTTGTCTGCCCACCACTCCTCTGAGGGCAGGATGAGTGTGGCTTGCCCCAGGCAGTGCCTTCCCCTGCCTCCCGCTGGCTTGGCTGCCATTAATGCTGATCCCTGCCTTTCTCCACTCCTGGGACCTCACTGGAGAAAGGCCAGGTACAGCATGGGTGGCCTCTGTCACCTGGGCAGGAACCTGGGTTGGCGTTTGGGCTGCCCTCACGCTGGGTCTGCCTCTGCAGCACCCTGACGTGGAATAGAAAAGTTCTTTTGAATATGAAAGTGAGCAGCTTTTGGAAGCTGCTCTGCAGTGGGGCAAATACAAGGACAAGGGTGTTTGGGAGGGTGTTTGTGTCCCTGTTCTTTCCCATGTGCTGGTGGTATGAGTGGCTTCAGGCTGTCACTGTGTGCCTGGGTGCATGGTGTACATCCCTTTTTTAATTCCCCATGCAGCTCCCACCAGAGGACCAGATGGGTCTGGGTCCCAGAGCCAGTCAGGCTCCTGCTGTGTAGGGTGACAGTGCTGCTGAGCCAGGGGCAGCCCTGATCCTCTTCCCTGCAACCTCTTAGTCTTGGTGCTCTCTGAGACTGTGGTTAGCCAATTCAGGGAGCCAAAAGAGACCCAAATTATTTCCTTTTTTGGAAGAGAAGCTCTGATGTCGGTTGGAAGGCAGGAGCTGTGGTCAGGGATGCTATCCTGTGCTGGGGTAAAAGTGTCATCTCTTCCAGCTACTCCCAACCACAGGTCACATCCTCCCACAGATCCTCCCTCCTCCCAAACCAGTGGGGATTAACTGGAGCCCATTTCCTGAAGGGTTTTCCTCTTCTGTACTTTCAAGGGGTGGCACACCTGGTCCTTCTGGCAGATGTGTGGTGGTGGTAACCACAGGAGGGAAGGGGCAGCAGCAGGCCATGGTGAGCAGTGACCAGCTGCCTCCCACATCTGGCCAGCTGCAGCTCGAAGCAGACCTGACCCCCTCAGCTGGGCAGCAGTTCTGCCTCTGACTCACCAGGCTCTGTGACACACACGATGTTCAGAGTGCTTTTGCATATAGGAAGTAGTTTAACCATAGCTTTGCTCACTGCTTCAGCAAATTTGACCAGAGTCTGCATTGTTAAGTGTAAATGTCACACACACAAATATAAAAACATCTGGTTTCAAGTGAAGAGAGTGAGGAAATGGGTGTTGTGCTTCAAGTAAAGTCTGCATCCTGAAGTCACTCCTCTGCAGCTAGGTTTGGTTAGATAGATTCAGTGTAACCTGTAGTATCAAAACTCAGCTTGTACATAGAGAATTAGAGCAAAGCCTGAGTTTTTGCCATAACCTTGAACTTTCTGCCCAGGTCAGGAGCATTTGAAGACTTTTTTCCTGTCTCTGAACATCTTTTTAGTGAGTTCTCCTGCATGCTTCACTACCTCTTACTCTGGTGTGCGACCTGTTGGGGATATCCCTACTGACTTCAGATTCCAATTTACAGTTAGGATAAATTGAATCTCAGCCCACATTGAATGGGGCCCATTTATTAAGGAAAGACCTTGTAACTGCAGGCAGCTGTAGAAAGCTGCTGTCCCAGCACTCATGGCCACCTGCCTCTCGAGGAATTCAGTGCCATGTAGGTGTAGTTGGGTCATCCTCCAGCTTTTCCTGTTACTGTAGCACTGAATGAAACAACATGCAAATATATTTTCTATAGATCACTGCAACTCTCGCAGAACTCCATCCTGTTCTTGGCAGCTTTCAAAACTGTGTGCTTGCTCCAGATTTTTGGCCCTCTCTGGTGTCTGTGGGAAGTGGGAGAGAGTTTTTGATTATGTATTCTCTGCAACTGTGGATATGCTGTCACACGGTGCAAAGGATTAATGTCATTTTCACATGGCCTAGAAATTTTAACTTTGAAAACTAAAATGAGAAACAAGTAAACTTCTTTTTCATGCCTCTAGGACAAGAAAGTTGTGGGTGCTTGCATCTTTCTTATTAAAAACCATTTGATATCACTTTAAAGGATGCTGGACACGTACAGCGATTACGTATTTATCATTTGATAGAAGCCTTGCATTGCCCTGCAGGCCTTTTAAACTCAGCATTAGTTTGAAAACACAATATATGAAGCCCTATCAGTGCAGCCTATCAGGACAACTAAATATTATGCATGGAGCAAAATATTTCCCTTTCATTATGAAAATAAGTGTTCTCTGCAGTGTTATGCTTCAAGCGTGTGGTTCAAAAGATGTGATCAAGACATCAAAGAGAGGAAAATTATTAAGATAGCAGGAACTGAACCAGCTGCCTTTCCTTTGGTAATTAACAGACCATCTCATGCATTGCCCTGCTGAAATTGCAAACTTTCTTTTTTCCCCCTGAGAGCTGTGTTCTGAAGAGGGAGTCATTTTACTGCTTTTAAAATGAGCTGTTAATTTTATACTCAGAATAAGACTGAGCAAGAATTAAAAGTCAGCTTCAGCACTGTGCTATAACCTGGCTCTTTAGTCATCAGAACAATTCCAAGGGCCAGTACTGTTTTCTCCTCTGTTTTAGTTGGGAGGGTGGGACAAGCCATCAGTGCCCTTGGTCCATCTGACGTGGCCGAGGTGTGCACGCAGCTTTGTCTCACTGGCTGGTCTGAGTCTCTGTGAGAGGTGTCTGGTGCCAAAAGTATGATTGCAGATCTCACCTGGCAGTCCCCACACGCTCCCTGGTTAGGACAGCTGAGCCACCAGAAGTGCTGACCTGTCCTGTGGTGGTTCTCAGTGTAACTGCAGTGCAAAGGTGTCTGCCTGAGAGCCACTTCTTTATAGCTTGCCTTCTGCACTGCACCTGCTACAAACTCCATAGATGTGGTCCAAGAGGCAAGAAAAGAAAGTAAGTGCAAATCCTGCATGGACAGTAATTCAGTGCATCCCTCAGGTTTAGAGATCTCTGCCTTGGCACATTTGTAGGGTGACCTTAAGCAGCTTTTTGGACTCTCACATCTCACTGTGAATGCTAAGCGTTAAAAATCATAGTAAACATGAGAAAGAACAATCTGCTTTCAATTTTTTTTTACTCTTTTTTGTTCTCCCTATTTTTTTCTTATAAAGGAAGTGGGTCTGTGCCATCACAGGACCTTGTGCAGGTGTGCTGGAACTGCCTGTAGCCCTTGGTTTGTGTAGCTGGGACAGCACGGAACTTGGAGTTTTTACTTAATTTCTCATCCTGTATGTTGGGGTTTGCACTGCAGTATCTACCCTGCCCCTTCAAAGCCAGCTGGGATCTGCCTGTCTGTGTCTGAGTGTCAAGGCTGTCTGTCCCCATGCCATGTCACTAAGGTATTACAGTCCTTCTTTCTCCAGGATACACAAACTGGTCCACAGAACGAGAACTCTGTGCTCAAAGCCTGCAGCTCGGCCAGCAAGCCAAAATATGTTGGCTTTTCCAGAGTTTGGTCTGCTATGGGCACATGAAACTGGTTCAAAACCAATGTCTTCGTTTGTTAATGTCCCCCATTAAGATCGGAGCAGCACCATCTCCTTCAGGCTGCAAGGAGAACAACATGAGGATGGGGTTTCATGGAAGGGATCATCTGCTTTGAAATTTCAGCCCCTTGAAGTGAGGGATATTCAGTGAGAGCAGTTTCTCAAGGGAAAAAGCTGTGGTGAAACATCTCTCACAGTGACTCAAGTATCAGAAGACATGGCTTCTGTCCTCACCCTTGCTGCACACTGCTGTTGGCAAATCAATCATCATCCTTTTTTTTCCTATCTTTTTAAAATCAGAGTTTCAGAATTACCTTAATGAAGGCCATGGTGGCCACTGATGTTTTTTAGCTTGATGCAAGCTATTGTCTTTTCCCTGCTTCAGTTTTGGGGGGATATAGGGGCGTTTTTCCATCTCTGTCAATGTTTTCAGCTTAGCAAATGCCAGGTGCCTCTGTAGGGTGGTACAGGTGATCTGTGCAGTCACAAGGAAAGACAGGACTTGCAAGTTTAGTTCTGTTCCCTGCCCTGCTGTCCTTGACTGGGGATGTGACAGCAGTGACACCGGGGTTCTGGAGTCACGTGTTAAAGCAGCCTTGTGATTTACTAGATATGAAGTATATTTAAAGTATATTCTAGGGTAAGGCTACACCTCCTTTTCCGAGTGTGGTCAGACCTGTGTTCTTCCTGCTGATACCAGTTTCAGATAGGGAAGAAGGTCAAAAAATTTTGGTGGTTTTTGTTTTTAACTGCTTCATCAGACAAGCTGTAGCTGTAAACAAGGAAATTATTGCATATGCTGTTTGTGACAGGTTGTTGATTTATTCCTGGAAAGAAGTTCCTCTTTGCATTTTCTTCCCCAGAATTGCTCTCTGCTTTTGTGCCAAGGCAGGATACAGCCCCATCATCTCTCACAGAGGCACACTGCATCAGAAGAGGCATGTTATTGTATGGTGTTCTTTGAGTCTGGCCCCAGCCAAGCCTCACAGGTCAGACAGTGTCAGGAAGGAGGGAAGACAACACCGTTAACTCTTTAAAAATCTGATGAAGGGGGCAGATAGATCAAAAGAAAAATTTGAGTGGGAGCTGAGACTGCTTGGGGGAGCTAGAAATTCTTCATTAATCAAAATTATAGTTTGCCCGGGGCAGTCTAGAAGTGATGTTTGGTGCCATCTCACTGGTTTTTTTGGGGCTGAGTGGCAGCCCCAATCCGCCCAGTCTTGATGATGGAGAGAGGTGTGTGGGAGTAGAGCATGCTCAGCACTTTGTAGGATGACAGCTTTTTGTCAGCTTGTGTGAAATAAAGTCAGAGCTTAGGGACAGAAGTGATGGGTGGTAAAAAGCTTGAACGAGGGAGACCAGACTTTCTTCTTTCTGTTCACAGTCGTTTCCTTCCTCAGTGCTTTCCTCCAGCTGTAATTTTGTCCTTGTGTGCAAACTGGTCACAGTGACATGTACTTACCAAAAACTTCCATTGTACTTATGTAGTCCCCAAATTGTCCTTAATTCCTGTTGTAAGAAAGCTTCTGTCTGCAATGGAAGCAACTGGCTAGAATTGTGTATTTTTAACTGCTGTTTCAGTGAAATAACACAATCTTGAGAATTGTCATTGCAGTTAATGCTCAATAAAAAAGGATGCTTTTCCTGCTGAAAGGTGGAAAAAGGCTTTTATTTGAATTTTCATCTTCTGGAATAAAATACTGCATCTTGGGCAGAAACTAAAAGCACTGTTGAAAAATGCTGAATGCCATAAATGAGTAATTTTATTTAGTTAAAAAGCTTTTGTGAAAGGAAATCACTCGCAGTTTTGCCCTAGAAAAGAAAAAATTATCTCTATGTGTAACATAAAAGGGAGCCTAACCACTGGACAAAATAACCAAGCCATCCAATGTTTAAAGCAAACAACCCAAGCTTTAAGCTTCTCTCTGATCTACTACATTAAAATTCACTCTTGGAGATGATTTGATAGGGAAGCCTCCTGTCTCCTTGGATAAAAGAGAAATTCAGCTGGAAGTTAAGGTCTCTGTTGGATGCCCTGGCTCCATGGCCATGCAGAAGGAGGCTGCAGTGGGGGGATGAGGCACCGTGTCCTGCTGGATCCATTCAGCTCCTGCCGGGCAGCAGGGGACATGCCACCACCCCAGTGCCCCACCCCTCTCCTGGCTCATGTCTTATCAGGACAAAGGTGAGGGAGGCACCGGGTACTGATACCCAGAGGGTGAGAAGGTGTCTCTGATGGGTTTGAGTTCCAGGCATTTCAGCTCAGAGCTCATGCAACCCCTTTGTTCTCTGAGCTGCAGCAGTGCCAGCAAGTAGCACCCAGGTGTAGAACCATCTTGGAACTCTGGAGAGACCCTGCTGGCTTTTGGGAAACCAGCCACAGCCTAAGCAGGGCTCCCAAGTGACTCCTTCAGTCTCAGCTGCTGGCAGTCATGGACATGGTTTCCATGGGCTGGCATCTCCTGCTCTGCAATGAATTCCCTTTCTCAACATGCAGTTTCTGATGTAGCAGGAAGACCAAAGACTCTTTGGTCTTTCAGAATCTCTGATGCAACTTCTTCTGTTAAATCCCTTAGCACAAGTTGGCTGATTCCTTATTCTGAATAAATTAAAAAGATCTAGTCCTCCTTGTAAGAACTTGACGTCTACTCAGAAGGGAACCCTGCTCTTCTCCTGATGCTTGCAGGCTTCACCTGTGAGCATGTCATACCATTAGTGCCTAATGCAGGGGTATTTGGAAATATTCCACTGCTGTGGGGGGCAGTCCTGACAGGGGCAAGTGTCTGCATTAGAGGACTGAAATAGTGACAAGGGAAGGGCATGGACAGTGTGCTCTGCTGGTTGATGTATGTGACTTAAGACAGCTGCAAGCTCTGCTGGTGCTTCTTGGTGGGGATGGTTTAGAGATTTTGCACAAAGCCCTCCCCACCTGAACGGGCTGAATGAGAGGAATTTGGCACACAGGTTTCAGGCACGACTGCTGTCAGTGTAAAAGAACCAGACATGTTTTAAGTGATCAGAGGATCCTGTTCGGACCTGGTATCATGCTATTCACTTCAGCTGGTTACTAATCCCGGCACTGAGTTTGACCCTTGAGCTTTTTGTTTTTATCATGTGCTTTGATACAGTCATAAAAATACTGACTGGCTGGCAGAGCTCCAGGGCCTGGCTTTATATTTGAGCAACTGTGAAATGAATGTGCTTATCATGGTTTTATGCTTCAGGATATTGTCCTTTCCCCCTGCCTGCCCCCCCAAGATTACTTTAAACCTTACATTCCTTGCTCTGGGGACAGCTATGTTGCCCTCTGCACGTTGTGCAGGGCAGGTTCATCCCAGGATTGCCTTGGCTCTTGGCCTCAGACCTGGGTCTATGGAAACACAGGACTTCAGTGGAAATACTGCCCCAGGCACTGTGGGAGAGGAGATGGAGTTGGAGGTGGGCTGGGACCTTGGAGGCCCACCTTCCCCGTGATGCTGAAGCCTGTGCTCTCTCCCCACCAGACATGCTTGGTGTTTGAACTTCCTGAAGCATTTGGTACTGGGATATCCCATTCCTGCTGGGCTGGGGGGCTGTGTGTGTCCGTGTGCCTGCACACGGAGCGGGACGAGAAGGGTTCCAAGAGAAAATCCCCATCCCAAAGAGTCAGCAGGCTTTTTATATCCCACAGGACTTGAGTGTGCCACAGAGAGACTCCAGGGAGTTTATTCTGCTGCTGGGAGGGGCAGCTTTGGTTGCATGGGGTGCACTGCACTGCTGCATTTCAGCAACATGCCCCCCATATTAGTAATGAATTTAAATATAAATGTGCCCTTGATTCTTACTTCACAAAGGTGTTCCCTTCATTTCTGTGAATAACTGCCTTCCAACTCTTGAATTTTAATCTCTGCTCTCCTGTGCCCCTAGAACAGATTTTATCTGGGTTTAACTAGACCTTCCCTTACCATGCTGCTTCCCTATGGGCTGCAGAGTAGTTCAGTCTCCCAGGTACTGGATCCAGATTATATCTTCAGATTTTATCTATCTTGCTGATAGAGAAATGGACAGAGAAATGTTACAGATAGTGACAAATGATAGAGAGATGGAAGGCATATACTTTTTATTTGCTTTGTATAGGGAAAGTCCAGCTACTACTCTTCCCCATTCCTGCCAAAGGGCAATTTTATCATTGCAGAGGGATGTTGCACCATAGGTAAGTTTGTAAGAGCAAACTTACCTATGCTGGTGTGGATAGACAGGACTACTCCTTGAAGGCAAGTACCCAAGAGAGCATCTTCCCTAGGCCCAGGTAGGGCATAAAGTTGAGTCAGATGTTGTACTGACCTTGGGAATACATCATTCCCTAGAGCAGGCAGCTCCCCAGCATGCTCCCAGTAGACTTCTGCTTATTCTGCTGTCCAGGATGGGGAGCTGAGATGGAGACCTGAGTCCTGGTCCATCTCAGGCAGTGCATAAACAGCTGCTGGGCAGGGACTGAATCCTCTTGGATTCTGCCTGTGCTCTCTGTTTTCTTCCAAGTGCTGCTAATAATTAGTCAAATAAAATGATTACTCAGAAAAGGAATTTGGTTTATTGGAAGAATGTTCCAGGAGGGTTTTATAGCTCTGGAATAGTATCTTGCCAATCAAATAAGTATCACAGAGTGAAGAGAAACACAGTAGCCAGCTTGGTTGTCAGTAGGCCAGCACTGCCTGTAGCACAAGGCTTGAAATAAGCTTGGTATGAAAATGCATTTTATAGACACATTGCTCTTTTTTCCTGGAAAAAAACATTGCCTCCAAAACATTTTTTTCTTCTGTCTTGTGTCTGGCACTGTCAAGTTTACGTGTCCCAGCTGTGTGTGCAGGTACTGGTATTCTCAAGCTTGTGAATTCCCTCTGCATTTCACCTCCTTGTTTCGTGGGTCTTTAAAACCAAAGCACAAGATTTTCTCAAAAAGCAGTTCTTCCCTTGTTGGGAAAGCCTCTCCTACTGCCCTCACCTCCAGATGCCATCCCCTCAGCTTTGGGCCAGCGACAAGGTTGAGTTGGTTCTTGGATTGGAGCTTCCAAACAAGGCTTCCTTTCAGTCATGTAGCTTCAATTCTATTTTCTTCTGGAAACACTGTGGTTCTTTTTAAGGCCATGTTCTAATGTTTGGGAAACCACTCTTCAATGTTTCACAGCTCAGACTGGGCTTCTCTCAAGCTCCATCCTCACATCAATCCCACTGGCATCAGTGGCCCTTGGCCCTGGGCTCACTGGAGGGTAGGAGCTAAAGTCATTTTGCTGTTTGGCTTGGTCTGAGTCCTACATGGCTTTGTCATGAGGAGTTTGGTCAGATTGCTGGAGCTGTGATAGATATCCAAGTCCATTTCTACAGTTCCTTCTGGTGAAAAGATGGTTTCTTGGCAGCTGAAAAAAAATCACAAAAACATGAAGCTGGAAGAGAATTTCAGCTCATAGCTGTTACCAGGTTTGTTGCCTGCTAGGACAGAACAGTTGTTGGGAGCACAAGAGCTGCATCCCTCACACTGTGCAACTGAAATCAGAGTTTGCTTCACCAGAGCAGTCCTGAAATTGCTTTTCTGAAGGGGTTACAAAGGTACACACGAGAGCCTGGACGTGGAGGAAGCTTTGCTTGAGTTAGTTTCAGGAACAGATCTACAGACTGTTACTATAAATAGATATGTCCAGTCTGAGATACTTGTTTCTGGAGGGTTTTTCTGTGTGAGATAAGAGAGATGCTTTACCTTCTTAAAGGGAGTTGTAGGTTCATTGCAATCTGTCACTGTCAGCTGCTGATTTTTATGTGGCAGTGACAGGAATGGTATTTCCATCCCCCTCCTAGCTACAAGCTGATTATAGCAGCTGTGTTCCTCCATAGGAGAAGGGAATGGGAGTCCAACCAGCTCGCTGGAAAAATGTTAGGAGCCATGCATTAACTGACTGCATCCCTTCCACTCCCTGGGTAGGGAAAAGAGACCTCTGGAAAATGTGGCTGTTGGGTTTTCTGGGATGAGGGAAAACCCAAGGTTTGCATGCCAGATGTCCTTTCAAAGGAAAAAAAGAATAAAGTGACATGGCTGGGATATTATTTGGGTTGTTTTTTAATGTCACACCTCGATGGAGTCTGAGGTGGTTAACTGGGGGATTGACTCTCAATATTGTGGCCAGATGCAGGGGTTGGCTGAGCTCCCTCACTTCAGAGCTCACTTTTAAATCATGCTTTGATAGTCTACCCTGCCAAGGAGATTTGTAGTTCAGTGGTGTTTTGGAGTTAGTTTTTGAGCTAAGGAGGGCTCCCATGTCAGTGAGAAGGTAGTGGGGTCTCCATCCTCTCAGGTGTTTCCAAGTGTGCTGGCAGACCTGTTTGAGTGGCCACATCTGCAGATGGGAGTTAGTACTCCTTTCCCATAGATGGGATTTCTCTGAATTCCTGAAAAAACTTCAGCCTGTTTTGCCTGACCTGCTTCTTCAATCCATGGGCCTGCAATGGGTCTAATCAGGTAGAAGTGTGACATTTTTCAGTTTTCTGTGATTTCTCACGGTGATAGTGATTTGCTGACTTGGGGAGCTGGTGACATGCTTGCTGACTGTGGCTCTTTGTGGTTTCAAGCTAAGAGGCAGTGCAGTTGACAGACCAAAACCATGTGGCAGGCTCTCCACAGAGTCCTGGCTGCTGAGTGACTGCAGTCATGGCTTGGCTTTCTTGCCACCACGGAGGGGCTGCTTCAGAACCTCCCCAGGCTGCACTACTGTCAGTATGGCATCCACAGCTAGTGTGGTTTAACAAGGGTTGGAATTGTGTGTAGGCTGCTGCAGCTGTGGCAAGAAATGAGCCAATATGGAGAGGATTCAGTCATCTTCAGCTGAAAGTTGGCAGGTTGTAAGTGATGTGTGAAAATAGGGTATTGGAGCAATTCATGTGTGCTGGAGTTGTGGAGATGTTGGGCTGGAGGGTTCCTGCTCATCTCTGCAAGGCTGGAAAAGCATTGTTGCATGGGCTGCTTTTGGGAAAGCCCAGAATTATAGTAGAAGGATGATACTCAGCAAGTTAGGATTTTCACAGAGCCCCCAAATCAACAGTTGTAGAAGTCTAGGCACTGTAGTTTGTCAGTTCTTGGGACAGTGGGACAGAGAGGAAGACTTTGATTGTCACAGGCTGCAAATCAGTGACGAGAGTTAAGTGCAGGCTTAAATCCCATTGAAATCTCTGGAATTAAGGCCAGTTCTTGAAGTTTACCATGTCCTTCAGTGCTCTGGCAGGCTAAGTCTCCAAGGGATTGCTGTTGGGATCTCCACAGGCTGTTCAGTCTCTGCCCTAGACTTTCTAGGAAGATTTCCTCTGCTGAGGAGATGACATGTATCCATGGGACCAAAGCAAATCACTCATCTCGGTGTTCAGAAAAGGGGTTTTTGGTGACCATGAAGAACAGGAAAAGTCTCACCATCAAGTGAGGTGTGCCTCCTTATTTACAAGCCTTGAAGAACCTTTTGGCTGTCTTTGAGTTGCTGGTGAGAAGCCTCCCAGGCAGCTGGGGGAGCAGAAGTCTTGTCCTCTGGAGCACAGACAGCACGGGACACAGCCATGCAGCCCAAGTTGTGCTCTTGTACATCCAGGGCAGTCCTGGGCTGTCTGAGACACTCCTGGAGAATGCTGATGGGGCTGTGGTTTTGCCCTGTGGTCAGCCATGTCTCAGGGCTGGTGGTTATCCTCCACTAAAACTACCAGTCTGTTCTCCAACTGGCCTCCTTTGCTTACCCTCAAGAACAATTTGGATGGTTAACAGGGAGGAGAGACTGTGGGAGCCTAGTGGTGTCTCTCTGGCACCCAAGCCTGTGGCTTTCTCATCTGGTAGAGCTCCTGCCATCATTTTGTCCGAATTTTTCCCATCTGTCAAGTGAGGGCAGCCACAGTGGCTGTGTCAGACAGGATTTAGGATGTCTTGTGGAACACTTACTCCATGTTTGCTGCTTCCAGTGGAATCTGGTTGACTTGTGAGCAGATTTTTGCCCCAGATTTTCTTTTTTTTTTTTAATCCTTGAAATCTATCCTCCTGGCCCCTGGAGTGATGAATCACCCTGCTGCTCCACCTAGGGGATGTCCAGAATGTCCATTCCTTCTTCCTGAGGCAGACCAGGGCAAATCCTGGAGCTAGTGGTCCAGTGGAACTGCTGAGGGCAGGCCCTCACACTTGACAGTCTACATCTGCTGGTGTGTGGGCAAGGATTTATTTTTACCTGTGAATGTGCAGGTGGAGAGCCAGCTCCCATCAGTGGCCTGCAAACACAGCTGGGCCCATGGAGAGTGAACCCTGAACCCGAGACCTTTCCTTGCACCTCGTGGCAGCCCATCTGTTCCTGCCACAGATGGAAAGGGAGGCATTCTGCTAGAGCATGGGATGCTTTCCCTTTCAGCAGAGCCCACCAGCACCCATCTGTGAATCCAGTGATATTACATCCATCTTTTTGTTGTTCCAAGGCAACAAGTGTTTTATATTTAACAAGTATTAATTTTACTGAAGCCTTAAGGAAAGGCACAGTGGGCCAAGTCCTGCTAGTTTTGCTTGCATTTCACAGGGCTGAGGAGGGTGAGATTTGATCCTCTTTGGATGTACCTCGACTGGAGGGGCAGTTGTGGGGGAGAGGGAAGAGACAGGGGAATTACAACATTGGAAATAAAAAATCCTACGTCTGCCAGAAGCCGTTTTGCAATAAGACACTTCAGGGTGTGAGTTAAGATGCTGTAATTCACACCTCCTGCATTTTGTGGCATTCAGCCACATGACTGCTTCATGCCCTGCACATGAGGGTGAGTGACTTGGGCTCAGCTTGCCCCCTGGCTGGCCAGCCCTGGAGCAGAGATCGCTGCATGGGGATGGCTGCAGGGCTTGTCTCTCCCTCCACTTTGCCCATCTGCCTCATGGTAAATTACAGCAGTGCCTCTGGCTCCTTCCTGTTTAGCGCTCCATAAATTAGAATTTAGAATCACTCTGGGGACCCAGGTTAAAAACTTTGAATCTTTTGAATGAGGATTGGAGTCAGATCCTCGTTTTTTTTTAAAAAGAGTCAGGCACATGGAAGTGTTACATCACTATCAGTGATGCTGGGCCAGAGCTCATGTGCCCAGCAAAGATTTGGGGCTCTTTGTGTGAGTGAGCTGACTCAGCCAAGCTGCTTTGTTGATGACCATGGACTGATAGTGCTACATCAGAGAGGAGACACAGGTCAGTGTCAATTTGGGCATCTCTACACCATGTAGGACTTTACTGTACCGCCACCTTAACTTCAGCTTTGTAGACATTAGATGTCTGCCTGGATTTGTCTCTTCTGCAGGCAGAGGAAGAGGCATCTCTGGAGATGGATGTGTACCCTTGTCACCTACCTAGAGAAGGACCTGAGATGAGTGGCTTTGGCCAGTTTGAGATCCCAACGTAGCATTGCATAAAACTAGGACTTTTTCTCCAAATTCTGCCTAGCAAATTCCTGCTGTCTGCAGATGTTGAATGCAGCTGTATTAGTTCTTGAAAACCTGCTGTTACAGTCAGTGATCTTTCTAGGCTTTGGGTGGACAGTTCAGCAGATGTAATAGAGTTTCTGTCTGTGCAACATACATAATTCCCTTTAAGTGACTAAGATTGGGAGAACATTCAGGCTTGGGGAGTGAAAGGAAGAGGTTTGTTTATTGTTCTAAAGCACTGTAAGCCTTAAATTTGACAGAAATGTAAACTTATAAGTAATTTTGCTGATTCATGTTTTATTAGTGATTTTGATAGAACATATAATATGGGCATGGCCCTAAAAGACTTATTTCTAATAGGGCACATGCTGACTTGCAGCCACATACCTTCCTTCCAAAAATGAGTAATTCCCAGGGTATGTGAGGCTTGTGCCTGAGCTGTGAAACAAGAAGGAATTAGTGTAGCCACTGCCACCCTGGCATCTCTGACAGAAGCTGCATTGCCAAAGAGCAGTGCACGTCTCCAGAGAGGATATGGAGTTTTTTATGGGGAGAAGCTGTGCAAGTGACAAAGCCCAGCTTAGAGTGACTGAAAATCCCGGGGAGTGTTCTTCACCCCTACACTGAAAGAGTCCAGGCTCACAGCAGGAGCTCAGGTGGTGGCTTGTGCCAGCTATGAGCCAGCTATGGGGCTGGATTTGGTGATCAGGTCCTTTGGCAGTATGGTCACAACTGCTGATAATCACCACCTACCCTAATTTAGCATTCTTTTAGGGTCCCATCTCCTTTGTACCCCATGTACAAACTGCAGAGAAGCAGGTTGGATTGGTGGGCAGTGCAGGTCAGTAGGACAATGTTGCATGAACATATATTAAGTTTCTCTGCATGCAGGCCTGCAAAAAAATTCTTCCCATGAAAAAGCATCTTTTACTGTCTTTTTACTCTATATAAGTTTCTATAAACAAATCTCTAAACTGTGTTTAAAGACACAGAGATTTCTCTACCCGTCTCCTAATAATAAGAAATAGAAGTTTTCTTCCTTTCAACCTATGAGGTAAAAAGTTATCTCTAATTGTGTAAGCTATTCTAGCATTCCTTAAATAGAGCTTAAAGCAGCAACTTCAAATGCTCCAGACTGAACAAATAATAGCCCAAATCCTTTAAATTATAGAGTCATGTTAATAAATCACATTTAACCTTCTAATATTATTATCAAAAGTCCTTTATCAATGCACAAACCACAACAATAGGACAACTTTCTCCTCTGGCTGCAGTACAGCCTGGAGACTCATCTCCCAGTTCCTCAGCTGGGCTGAAGTAAGACAGTGTCACTGTCCTGTCCAGCAGCCGTCCCTGGGCCCAGCAGTTAAACTGCTTTTCCTACCACTGGGTCCAGATACTTGCAGGGTTTAAAGGGAGCAACATTTTGAGCAGAAATACCCAAAGCATGGTATTGCCCTGGGCTGAGAAAAGCATCTCTCCCATCTCTGTGCATCCCGGCAGGGCAGAGCAGTGCTGGCTCCTCCCGGTGTGCTGGACAAAGGCGGTCTGGAGGCTGCTGGGCACAGCTCAGTGTCCCTCTGCCTGGGTGTGGCCCAGGTTGCAAGTGCAGAGTTGGAGAGGGATGGGTTTGCACTGCCTGTGACAGTCCTGCACTGCTGGGGTGGGAGAGGGTGTTCCTGCAAGTGGCAAGGCAGGAAGCCAAGCGTGGGAAAAGGAGGATGATTGTGAGAAGAGTAGGAGGGAAGGAAAGGGCAGAGACAATAGTTCAGCTTAGCAAAGAGGCAGTGATTGAGGGTGTGAGGATTTGGCACAGTATCTTCCTGAAAACCCTGAAGGTCCACAGGAAGAAGGTAATTTTGTGTTTAATTGAGTGCCTTGCCCTGCAGGGAGGGAATCCATTCTGCACAGGACTCTTGCATCAGTTTTCCTGGTTTGGCCAGAAGGCCAGGGGATGAGGGCTGGAATAAGGAGGGTGCTCCATGTTTGCCTCTTAGGCATTTTGCAGTGCAATTCAGACATTGTTTGCAAGACTAGGATACAAAGTCATTTTCTTCTTTCACTCTTCTCCCCACAAGAAACATGGATTTCTCTAAAGCTTGGAGTCAAAGGTCACTACAGTGAAAGACATTTTTCCAGTGACTTCAGCATTGCATCTTTCTGGGGCTGTGGAAATTTGTTTCCTTTTTCCAGGAATTGGTTTTACATTGTCGGGATTGTTCTGTAGAGAACAAGTACATTCATTCTTTTATATTTATGTTTTTATATATATATATAGTCATGCAGTATAATTAAAGATCTATGTGCATGGAACGTTTGCAGAGTGGTGTTTATGTTTTGAAGGTAGCTCCTTTTTTCAGTTGCTCTTCTATCATTTTGCATTTAAAATGCAAATACAGTTTCCCTGGCCATGGCAGGGGGTTGCAACTAGATCATCTTCAAGGTCCTTTCCAATCCACACCATTCTATGATCTGTCAGCGTGTTATGCTGGCAGTTCTGGAATGCTTTGCTGGTTGATGTTGATTTACCTCAAGTTTTATCCTTTAGTCACGCATGTAGTTGCACAAATAGGATAAAAACAGAAGAGTTTGTTTCACATTTGAAGTACTGTGCCCCTCGATTCTGGCTTTGTGAATCTGAGGGTCTCTTGGTTTACATGAACTTTTTGTTTCCCTCTACTCAAAATGAGAAGAAAAAAAATCCCACTATTCTATGGCAAAATCCCAGGAGATTTCCATTATTTGGACTAAGAATGTCCCAGAGCTTTGTCATTGTTCTGGAAGGGCCTGGAGGAGTTTTGCTCGTTTTCCCAGGCCCTTGCTTTGCTTTTCCAGCACTGCATCTGGGGGTCATACGTAAGGTTACAAATCAAAGCCGGAAGATTTGCATGCTAATATAAACTACATGCAAGTGTTGCTGCAGAGCAGGAATCCTGGATGCTGGAAGCCAAAAGGGAGGCTGGGTTGTAGCAACAATGCCTCTTTGCACCTGCAGGGCAGCCTGGGCAGGGAGCACTCGCCAGTTGTGCCAGTGAGGGTGTGTAGCTGCAGCAGAGCTGCTCTGGGACCCTGTGTGAAATGGGCTTGGCAGTCCCATGGTGTGCTGTGCCTGCATGTGGCCACAAGCTGTGCCTGCTCCAGCACTGTACATGAGCTCCATAGCTGGAGAAATGCATCAGTCCAAGCCTGCTGGTACAATGTAGAAGGGCCCTTGTTCTCAGAGCGGAAAGGTGCTCCAAGAGCTCTCCCACAGGCACAAATAACTCGGTGCAGAGGTGGGTGAGACTTGCTGTTATGTGGAAAACAGCAATTTCCAGGTCATATTTTGTCTCTCTCTGTCTTGTCAATCTTGATAACTTAACAGTAGCAAGCAGGTTTTTGTTAGTTCTCATTTGACCAAGCTATTCCTGTATCCCTGGCCCCAGGGCACTGGATGACAAAGATCCCTTTGCCTGAAATATGAGCAAAGCTCTACTCGTCCTATTTTGAACATCCCTCAAGTCAATTCCTTTTGTGCCAAAA
Organism: Leptocoma aspasia; assembly: GCA_013399835.1. Classification (NCBI taxonomy): domain Eukaryota; kingdom Metazoa; phylum Chordata; class Aves; order Passeriformes; family Nectariniidae; genus Leptocoma; species Leptocoma aspasia. The sequence goes on along the minus strand of VXAX01001008.1, from coordinate 129,978 downwards.
TTAATTCAGCTGCTTCTCTCATAAGCCTCTTTGATTTGGCAGCATCCTTCTGATACTTCACCAGTCTTGCTTTCATGTGAGGTTTGATCCAGTACCATGAAGGGAATTAAACTTTTCCTGTTGGCTTCTGTGATGGCAGTCAAAATCGGATGCAGTTTGTACCCATTTGGACCAGGACTGGATTTAATAAACAAACATTGCCCTCATCTGAATGATCAGCATCACTGATGACAGCAGAGTGATCTCTTACAGCTGAAGACTGCAAGATGTGTTGTAAACTAAGGAGTGATTTTAAAAATGCTCATATCTGCCTCAATACTTTCCTGTTAAAACTCATTTCAATTGAAGGAGGATGAAGCCAGTTTTGAGTCAATTTTTAAAATTTGTTCCTTTATAGAGAAGAACAACAGGGAAATGAAATAATTTTGGATTGGAAAGTAATATTTTTAAAACTGCTGTTTCCCCTTGGTGTCTATCCTTTTCCTTGCAACGGACATGATGATGTAGGACCTGAGAAGTGATTGGCTTGGAGGGACCTCCACCTCACTTCCCCATCCAGCACTGGCACTGAGGATTTCCACATTAAGCTGTACTCTTTGGGGGTGATGTGTTTTATTTCAGAACAACTTCAATTGCAAATCAATCTCCAAAACCAGTTTAGTGAAATTTATGTAATTCCTGTATACAAAATTGGTCAGTGAAACTTGGAGGATTTAAAATTCTAGAGTCTATTTTGTCTATTGATCATTTCTTTTTCCAGTTCTCTTTTCTTGAATGGAGATTTTCTTCCACCAGGACATGCTCATATTTTAGGGTTGTCATGAAACACCAACCATCTGCTGAGAAGAAGTACGTAAGCATTGAGTTAAAATAGTTTAAAAGTCAGATGGCATCCAGATTTAAGAGGCAGTAAGCTGAAAAATCTTTACCTCCAAGTGCAGCTGTATTATTTTTGTTTGCTTGCCTTACACAGCCTCTTTCAGACCTGGGTAGGGTATTTGAGAAGGCCACAAGGGAGGCAGGTTTCACCGAGAGCCTGTATGTTCTTGTTTCCATTTTACATTTGTCACTCTAAGATTCTAATGCTCTGTAGGCTTAGATGTTCTGTTTTCTAATAACCTGACAATGCTTAAATGGCAGAAACTGAGTCTTGTGGTTGTTCTGCTTCACAAATAGTTCCATCACACGTGGAAAGTTAATGTAGGTGGATTGAGACAGACTGGAAACAGAAATATGAGTCCACATTGTGCTCCACACAGATGCTCCCTCTCCCTCATGCACACATGTAAATGTAATGGGTGGATGCTGTCCACTTCCTTTGTCTCCTCCCCTTGCAGGGCAGCTGCTGATCTGCTTCCAGAAGCTGGGAAGTGGTAATGGAGAAGTGACTGGTCTTTACTAGTCCTGTTTCTTTTTCTCTTTCCATAAGCTGTAGTTGTTGGATATGCTGGAGTCAAGATAGCCTTGACAGGTCTTTGACATGACCCAGGATATCAGTTAAGAGCAAACAAAACTCTGCTAATGCAGCACAGCTACTGCATGTCTGCAAAAATCAGACACATCATATTCTTCTCACACACCCCCAAGAATGAACTTGAAGTAATCAAACAAGCCTGGCAAGAGGCTCAGAGGTGGTTTTGTAACCAAGCTGCAGGGTTCCCAGCTGTTCCAGTTCTGCAGCTCTCTGGTCAAGTTAGTGCCACAAATCATGGGTGCAGATTCCACTTTTTACTTTTTTATGCCTCTCATGGTCATTTGCATGGCCATGCAGAGAAATACAGCAGGGAGGTTTTCTGCTTTTGGCTTATTGCTCTGATTGTGTGGGACAACTTAGCATCTTCTTAGCAGGAAGATGCTGAAAAAGCCTGAAGACAGTGTTTAGAAACTCAAGTTGGCAAATGCCAAAAATCTGAGGGGTAAAGTTGAGACTAAATCAGAATTTGAACCGTGGGCTTTAAAACCTCATCAGTGCATGAGAAAAATATGGGAGGGTAAGTACTGTCTTATTCTGCCTGAGTAAACACGACGAGCTGGATTCGTCATTCAGACACAACCCTGTTCTGTGTCTGGTCTGTCCCCCTGAAGCTAGGAAACCAGCAAAATCATCCAGCCAGGTGCCTCCATACTCAAATGAGTTCCTCTTCCTGTGTTCCAGGGATGTCTGCTGGCTGGCTTGAGGCAGTTGTTTGCTATTCTCATTTGTTTTTAAGTACTGGGATTTGGCAAAGAAAAACAGATTTCACCCTGGTTACTGCTCCACCAAGAGGAAGATCTGTGCCCATACAGGTTGCAGTAGTGGTGTGGTTTTCTAAACTAGAATGGACCCAGTTTGAGTCTTGAGAATATGACTAGATTAGGAGCTAGAAAGGAGTTTATTTTTTGTGTACTCAGAACAGATTTGGTGTGATATGGCTGAAAATAGAGGCAGCATTAATCCAGCATTAATCCTTTTACAATGTAGTTTAGAGCTGAAACAAGATCCACGAAAGAAATCAGTGGAGAAAAGGAAACTCTCGTATCCCCCCTCCCTGTTTTTTTCTTTCCCCTTGCTTGTATGTTTATTTTGACTATAAATTAGCTTGCAAATTGTGATGGAAACTGGAATTGCTATGTCCTGCTTTAGTTGCCTGTGTGCTGGCTGCTCACAGATGAGAACTGGCAAATGCTAGAGCTGTTCAGTTTACTCTCTCCCAGCATACTGTAACTCTGCTTTGCTTCCAAGACTTAGGTACGTGCAACATTTGTCCATGAGACCCCTGGATCATTTTGTCTTTTTCTCAGTTACATTTTCCCTATTGGTAATGGAAACATGAGCTGGGTAGAGGGATGTCTGTGAAACCACATCTGGTGCATGAGAAAGCCAGATGCCCCACACCTGTGTGCAGCCCACGTCACCCCCTCCTTGGGGCTGCTCTGAGGCGTCCTGCCCTGGCAGCAACCACCCTGCAAGGACCTTTCCTGTCTGGGGCTCCCTGGGTCTCATATTTCTTCCAAGTCTCATCTCTGTTTCTCAGCTCAGTCTTCGAAATCCTGGGGTGAGAACAGCTCTGGAGTGGGTTTGAAAATAGCTCTTCCTTGGCCCTGCCCCGGCGGAGCTGCGGTACCTCGGAGACCGTCGTGCTGAAAGGTGACCTCATTGCGTGGCACCAGTGATGGACTTACCACTGGCTTGGGGCTGAGGGTCTGACTTCATCTCTGTGGGAATTTCCCAGGTCTCACAATGCTTTTTAGGGCCTTTTGGATGTTAGTGAGCTAGGCAAGAAGCCCGTGCTGTGCTCAGTGAATCCAGAGTCAGATGTGATCCAAGCCAAGTGGCTTGGAAGGCACAGGTGATGTGTGCACGAGAAGGGCTTACATTCTCTGTGTTTATTCCTGGAGAATTCCACTCTTCCTGTTGCCCTGCTGGCTCTTGTATAGGGCAGAAATTGAGGACACTAGGGCCCCTCATCCTGGGCAAACCCCAGCTACTGGTGCCAGTGTCTTATGAGGTGGAAGAAGATACCTAAAATCAACCAAACCACATCAGAAAGCTGAACAGCTTTGCTGCTTTGGTCTTGTGGGTACCAAAATTCCTGTCTCTAGGCTGATAATCACTTCAAATCTGGATCTGGGCCAGCACCAATTTGTGCTCATCACCACATCCTTGACGTTAAAGTGGTTATGCAGTGAGTTGGTGCAGTGGATGTACTCTGGTAATTTGGGGCACGGATGTATGTTGACTTTGTTGCAGTTTAAGTTGTTTTAATGTAAACTCTGCCAGGTAAATGAAGCAGCTGAAATTGCTGCAAACCTTGCAGGAGCTGAGTTGACTTTGCATGGAAGTGGAGCAGGGAGCATTCACATGCTGAGCTGTGCTGGTAGAAAGATTCCAGCTCGCAGGCAGTGATAGCATCTGAGTACAGGGGAGAAGGCGTATCTTTTCCAACTCAAATCTGATTAATAGGAGGACAAACATCCAGCGCTTGAATAGGAGTCTTTGAAGAAGCTGACATTTTCCAGGATAAAAGGGAATGTCGTGATGGTATCTGCATACAAGCTGCACCATAGTGTTGCCTTTTGCATTCACAGAGCTCTCTTAATAGCTGGTATTTACTGTAATTACTTACTAGAGGTTAACAACACCTTCTCTAATGTGTGCAGGGATATTTCTGGTTTCTGCTTTTCAATCTTCCCTTTGTCAATAGCTCTTGTATTTGTGTATGTTCTTATCTTGGTCTCATCGGATGATCAGTTTCAGACATTCATCTTCCACTCCAGCTCATCTGGCTGTAGACAACAAGACATTAGCCTCTAAAAAAACAATTGAAAAATCGGTCACATGAGAATAACCTGAATTTGTTACTTCTGGGGTTTGTGCTGGCTAGAACTGGATGTTTTCCATTGAAAACAAGACAGTCAACAATAAGGTCATGCCCAGTGACGTTAGAGTGGATGTGTTTTGTAGAAGGAAGTCATCTCTCCTCATTGCTTGTGTAGGCAGTAAAGGGAGAGCAATGACTTCAGTTTACAATAAATTTTCTGCTCTGTGGCGGGTAAAGAAGACGTTTCCCAGAGCTGGAATTAAACAACAATAATTAGCAGCTGATAAAATCCCCCTGGCACCCTGCAACTTCTTTCATAAGCCATGAATATTAAGAGCTACTTATCAAGCTCAGTTCCTGATTAATATTCTACAGTCATTAAAGATCTGCTTCTTGTTTCTCTGAAGAACGATTTATTTTTAAATACAATAATACATTAAAAAAAGACTAGACTTGGGAAATTAAAACATGAACATTCTTAGTGGCTGGGGCACCCAGTGATTGTGCAGTGAGTTGTTTGTCATTTGTACTTCACTTTTCATTCATTGTTAAAGACCATTTGTTAAGGATTTTTAAGGTGAAGCATTTGAATGGCACCTGTGTTTTGACTCCTTTATGGTTATAAACATGGCAGATACAAAAAGCAGGTCTCTTTGCCTTTAGTAATTACTTACTGTAGTAATTTGGAATCTTGATTACAGTTTAGTTGTGTGTAGGAAAACACTGTACTTACATGAAAGAGCTTGCTCCAAGACATGTAAGGTACTTTGATTTTATCTTCTTTTATCAAGACAGAATGTGCCAAGGAGCTAGGACACTGTCGTGAGCAGGACCAGCTGCATGGCTGGAGTGCTGGTTTGTGTGGCTCACTTTTGGGGGGCTGCTGGATGCCACAGAAAGCCTTCCCTCGCCTCTGCAGCGGCTGCAGAGCGCTGCTGGCTCTGCTGGGTGTTCGAGCGTGGGATGACTCCCTATTTAGCCTGTATTTCCTGCTGCTTCCTTGTCCTCTTGCATTTGCATGACCCTGGGCTCCCCCAGGACTGCTTTTCTCCCTCTCTCTTGGGACATTGTTGATCACTTTCACAGCAACCCATTTTAAGATCTGAGAAAAAAAAAACCGGTGAGGTAAGCTGATGTGATGTTTGCTGCTCATGAAAAGGTTATGCATCTGAACAAGGCAGCAGAAGCAAATAACTTCCAAACTCGGATCTCTAAGGGAGAGAAATGTGATATCTAAGGCTTCTGAAACCTCTAGACCTTGCATTTATAATCTGGCATTTTACAAAGCTTTTTCAACCAAACCTCATTATTTTAAATGGTGGCTTTTGGGAAGCAATTTGATTTGGACAAACAAGCGAAAAAGATCAATATCTGTTTTAGGTTTTGCACCTGTCTCCCACCAAGCAGATTTTGAGCCCACTGGTTTCTCACTTCACATAGCACTAGGTTATGATTAAAGGCTTTTCTTGCTTCTGCTGTAATCTTTCCATGAAATAGAAGTCAGTGTATCTGCATGCTGCCCCATCCATCACTTACTGAGCTTGAGGAGACCTTAGGCTCAGAAAGATTTAATTGCTGTCCTAAATGTGCAGCAAAATCCTGGCTTGGCTGAAATCAGTGGCAGCTTCATTCCCACAGAGCCTGAATTTCAGATCTGGGAATGTATCTGCACCATGCAGTGGGGTGCTGCTCCTATACCTGTTCCTTGCACCAAATAAATCCAACCTCTTGCCCAGAATATCCCTGTGCACCCAACTCTGCCCCTTCATGTGTCATGGAGGTGTTGTGCCACTTACTGCACCACCAAACTGGAATTTTGAAGCAGGATTGACTTCTGCCTGGATTAGATTTCGATCAAGCAGACTTGTAGGCTGTTACAAATTTCAGGAGCTCACAGTTTTTGTGGGTTATGAAGAGTAGCACAGAGAAGCCTGAACTGCCATGAAATTCAAAGTGCCTGGATATCTGTGGCATATGTGTTTTGTTTCTAGTTTCTGAAGAAAAGAGGTATAATGAAAGAAAAATTATAATCTTTATTTACATGTGCAATATGTTTCTCCTCCTGTCTCATCCCCTTTGTGAGAACTCAGGGCCAGAATTACAGTATCTGAAGTTGCTTTTGGATCCTATTCAGCTCCCATCTGTCAAGATCTGTTTTTAATTGAATGGGTTTTCCATCTGAAAGTAGCTGTTGGATAGAGAATGAGTAGAAATATTTGTGTGTGAATTAGCTCAGAGTGAAGCTACAAACTTTTTTTCCCACAACAAACACATGGAAAAATATTCTTCAGTGTATTGTGGCCGGCCTGAAAATTGGCAACAGGAGCTTCCTTCCCAGGCTCTGACTCCTCTGCCTTGACTGCCTGGGTAAGATCTTTAAAGGGGACCTGAAATATTCATGTTACACAGGCTTATCTCCCCTCCATGCAGCAGGGCAGTGCTGATGTCACCCTTGTGTATATGGGCATTTAGGAAGGAAGCCGGGTGGTTTGATTTTCCATGAGAATTATGAGATTCAGCAGAGTAACCTGGGTTTGCTGAGAGTCAGGCTCTTACCCCTGGGCAGTCTTCCCTTTGTCAGCCTTCATGGTCTCTGGCCTGGTGGGAAGAGCAGATATGTTTGATACAATCATGGGAAAGGCCCCAGATCTGCTTAACAGCCCGTGCTCAGCATCTCCAGGTACTGAATGTCATGAAACTGGGCTGCAGGAGATGGGAGGCAGACTGCCTTGGGGACTGAATGTGGTTGTAACAAGCAGAGAGGAAAGTATGGCTGCAGGATCTCTGTGGTTTCTGGGAGGATACCTCTCCTACTGGGAAAGAAGAAAAAAAAAAATCCATTGGTGGTCCTTGGAAAAGTGTTGTTAAGCCCAATATTCAACACCCCTTCAGGGATTTTCATGCAATAATTTTTATTGGTAAAAGTACAGCAGCAATTGAATCAGTAGCTTGGAAGATGGTCTGGTGTCTTGGGGGAGATGGAGAAGAGGGTGATGCTTATCCAATCCCTCATTGCTGGAGACAGAGGGTTTCATTTCTGCATCCATGGCAAAAGGGAGAGCTCCTGCTGCAATGCTGTGGCTGAGGGAGGAGAAATGCTTTCCTGTTTCCTCTGCCAGATCTTTATCTCAGTCCATATGTGAAACCTGGAAATTGCTTTAAAGGCCCAGGAGCTGTCCTAGCTGTGATTTTCATTATATCGATGTTGTGTGATCACCCTTGATAGCTCCATCCTGTGTTTGTTGAAGTCTTGTTGTGGATCTGTCATCAAGGCAGCAGGACCAGCTTTGGCCTAAGGGCAAGTGTGTGAGAGAGCAGAAACTGGCCCATTTTTAACTTTTAAAAAAAATATTTTGGAGGTACCAGGGTAAAAAGGAAATATTTTTGTGTTGTGTATGTGTGTATTTATATGTATATGTACAAGTTTGTGTATGTGTGTGTGTATATGTGTGCATGCAAATAATTTTTTATCACAGCTTCTGGCAAAATGGTGCTTCTGTAAGGGGATTCTTTTGGGGATGGACTAGGGTTGGACAAGGGAAATCCCGGGCTTATTCCAGGCTTCTGTTGCTGTTTCCATCAATGAAAGGAAACAGTGTTGCTCTCACTGTCCGGATTTACATCCCCTGATGTGACTCAGCAAGAGCTGTGTGCCGTGACAGGGTTTGGTTTCTGTCACACACGTATGGGTGTGAGTAAGGAACTGTGCTGCATGGCTGTGATTCCACAGCACCTGTGGAGCTGCGTTTCCTTTGAATTTCCTGTTGAACCAGAGCCACCCCTTGCTTGGGAAGGGTGACAGCCACAGCTCCATATACAAAGGCAGCCTGGAGCGTGGGGTTGGAGACCAGCACCCCGTGATGAGCTGTTGCTTCAGGGGTGGAATAGCTCACCCAGCCATGCCTGTAGCTGGCCCTGGGCCCCTCCAAAGAGGACAGAAGGCAGGGTGTGCTACCACAGACCAGAAAATGCGGTGTCGCCCAATTAGAGCTTTTATCCTAGGCAGAGCAAAATCGGTGGGAGCTGCTGATGGGGATGTGTGGGAGAGCACTGAGTACTCCCCCAAGATTTCTGTTGAAGGCTGCAACAGGCTTTAATTTAGGCTAGTCCTGCTCTCAGGGCTATATTCCTCACTGTGAGTGGGAACAGCCAATGAGATCTGAAATTAACCTATATTGACTATTTTGCCTTTGCATGTACCATGTGCTTCCTGGCCCAGGCTGATTTGTGTTTTCTTTTCCCTGAACAGGTCTATATCATCAATGTTACATGGTCTGACCTGACTTCCCAGATCATCTACAGGAGATACAGCAAGTTCTTTGACCTGCAGGTAAGTCTGTCCTGTCTAACATAAAATATTATTTCTACTCATGCTTCTAGTCATGTTTCCAGCTGGATTAATAGTGCCTTTAAATAAGGCTTTGTGCTTGTTTGGTCTGTTACATGTCATGATCTTGAAACTTTTCAGACTCTGCCCTTGTAGGGTATAAGATAAGTGGGTGGTGTGCTCACAGTGAGTAACTTGCACTGTAAAGACATTTAAAGCTGACATTTTCATGAATGGTTCCTATTAAAGAGGGGATGTAGTTTTAAATACTTCAGATGCACTTAAAACAGAGAGAGCACTACATTTTGGGCCCCCAGAAACTACTTACCCAAGTAACTGAAAACAACAGAGCTTTTGCACACTCCCACAGCAGTTCAGTAATGGAGATTGCAGTGGAAACTTTCCAGTCTCTCTTCCTAACCATCCACCTAGCCAGCCAGTGTCTGGCTGCTGCTGTTTTGTACAGCTCCTTTGCTCTATTCTGTGCCCGTGTGTTCAGATTTCATCAAAAGCTTTCTTGCTGGATAGCTGCTGACCAAAGTCTGAAACCAGGAATCAGCTCCTTCATTTCAGGCACCTGCATGGATAGGGGGAGCTTTGGGGCTGGTGCTCTGTTTGGCAATAATCCAGATCCACTGATACTTTTGTATCATTGTAGCTTTGTAGGCAGCAAAACTAATTGCCTGGGGTAAAAGTAAAAGCTGTGGTTTGAGAGACTCTTGAATTTTGGGGAAAAGGTTGAGTTTTGGACTGGAGCTTGTGTTTGGAGCTGGGCTGAAGTTACAATACCAAGTGAGTCCTCACAGTCAGTGTTGAGGATGCAGCTGACTGTGCTGTGTCCTGAAAAGTAACACTGAGCCTTTTTGTGTGATAAATTAGGAAAACAAGGGTTCTTGTTTGGGGTATCTTAAAGAGCTCTGATTTCATCTTTGCTCCTCTTTATGTTTCATTTCTGGTACTTGGAAACCTGAAGTCTCTAGGCTGTTTTGTAAGCTGTATCAGTTATTATGGCCTCCTGGCCTTTTGGGTGAAATGTGACCATTTCTACAGCCCATCCTAATTTCTGTTTGCTGTGTGGCAGGAAGACAAGAGAGGGATGTTCTTAAGCTTTCTCTTGTGCCCATCTCCATTTCTAACTGGGCTGAAGTGCCAGGCCTGCCAGTCCCACTGCTGTAAGAGCATCTTCTCTGTGTCTGCTCTACCTGCTAAAGATGCACAGCTCTGTAGTCATAAACATTTCTTGTCAGAATGCAAATTGTGGCCAAAACAGTTTCTTTCTTTTTCTCTCTTCTTTCTCTTTTCACCCCAGTTCTGTTTTCATGTATATGTTGTTCTGGGTCTCCTGGCCTTTCCTGGTAGGTTTGAAAAGTTCCCATCAAGTGTGGAGTTATCAATGGGGTTAGTGTGTTGGACAGGAAATGATGTCTCAATCAGGGAGTGAGTCCTGAAAGGTCCCATTGATAAGTGCAAGGGGGCCTAGCCAGTGGAAAACTCCTGCTTGCATGACGCTTCTCCCCCCACGAGAAAATACGACAAGAAAGTAACAAAATTCCCTTCTTTAACCCTTTTCCTTCCCAGGGATCTCTGTCAGGGCCAACACTATATGAGCAGTGTCAGCCCTCTACAACAGCCTCTTTAGCTCTTGCAGCGTGAGGTGCAGAGTTACAGAAATTGAGGTCTTCACTTGAGATTTCCACAGTCCTGCCATGTCTCTGTACTATGTCACTGTGTCCATCTGTGCCTCAGTTTCCCAACTGTGAGATGGGGACAAGGCCCTGTGTGCTCCGTAATGTCCTGTGGGCTGCCATAATGTGCTTTTAGACTCCTAAAGGTGATAGCTGATTTTTTATTTATCCCCTCCTATTACTCTTTCTGGATTTTTGATTGTGCCTGAGCATCTCTTAGGTGAGGCAAAGGAAACTGCTTTTGATCTTGAATAGAAATTTGTATTTCCAGCTCTAATGAAGCCTGCAAAGAGAGCTGGAAAAGTAAATGAATGCTAAGGGTAACCCTTGCATTTTGGGAAATCTGTGGCTTGATGTGCAGAGATTCTTGCTCAAAGAGAAATTAGCTCCAGATCTTGGGATGACTTGTGCTTTCCAGGTTTTTACTAGAAGCTTGAACTTCTAACCTAGCACCGGTTGAACGTGGGGTTTGCAATCTGATACCATGTGTGGTAAGGTGGTCTTAGCATAATCAATCTACTTTGATAATGTCCCTGCTCATCCCCGTGGGGCACTTGTAGGAGAAAACCAAGCAAATTCTCAGGGAGTAATGCTCAGCCAACTCATGGGTACCACTCATGTCCAAAACAGCTGGAGTCCACAGGTCTCTGCCAACTCCGCTCACCCTGCTGTGTCAATGACAGAGCTGCACTTCAGGGCTTCTGAAGCCTGCACGTGTCTCATTTGCTCTTGACTGGAAGTGGAGGAACAAGGGCTGACTTGTAATGACTTAATCAGGGCTGCAGTGGCTGGCATTGACAGTGACACTGGATAGGGCCCATGGGGAAACCCAGGGGGCTGCCCAGGAGCAAGGAGGGAGGAATACAGATAATTAATTTCACTACTCCATTTTCATGTTTCTTTAAAAAAGAGCCCACCCTTCCCCAAACGGCTCTCTCTGTGGGAAGTGGCTCAGTGGTTTTGAGAGCTGTAGCATTAGTAGAAACTGCATTTTTTTTAAATACTTCTTTGCAAATGCTATTAGGCACTGCAGGCAGCAAGAGGCTGCTCTGTCCCAAGGATTCAAATCGAAGGAGAGTTTGGGTTTGCTATTTCAGCACTGCATATCCTTGAATTGGAAGTCAGGTTGTTTTTCAGTTTAGTAATAGGACAGTAAGGCTGGTCATACCATAGGATTTGTTGATTTGTTTGCCCCACAAAAGTGTAAAAAGTACAACAAACAGAACCCAAAGCAGCAAGCCAAGTGTCAGCCCTGTGCTGCTTCAGTGAGGGCTGGATATCTGTGAACACAGATTTTAAATTAAATTAGGGTATTGCTGCATCATTTAATTGTGCAACCAATCACATCTGCTCCTGAGCATGGGTCAAATGATGGCAGCAGAAGACATGTGGGTGCCAGTGTTTCAGTAAATAGGATTGAAAAGATTGAATTAACTCTGCATAGATGAAAGCATTACTATAAATTGCTTGTCAAATCAAATTATCTGTTGTCTTTCACCCTGGGGAGACATTTGCACCTGAGCACCATGTGGGGTCAAAGCTACCTCTTAATGTAATATTTTGAATGTTGTTCTCTTGGTGTTGCCTGCAGTGCAGAGCAGAGGAGCATGAGGAGAGTGATGTGAGCATCACCTGTCAGTAGTGCTGACCCTTGTGACAGGCTGGTGGCTCTCTGGGGCACTTTCCCTGGATGCTGTTTGAGGTCTTCCATCATCATCGATGGATTTGCTGGTGGTGGTTGCAGAATCCTGTCCTGAGGTGATAGTTCAGTAATGCTGCTGTTGTCCCCAATAAAGGACACTCCTTTACTGGGATAGCAGGCATAACTCCTGGTATTTCCACTGTGCAGTAAAAGACATCTAGAGATGTAAGGCTCGTGTTTTTCTTGCTGGAAAGTGCTTTTGGAGGCTAGCAGAATGGGGGTTTGCAGTTGAGTGTGTGCATAAATAATTGTCCAAAGCATCAAGTGGAGGAGTGTGGAGATGGGGACAGCTCTCACCCTCTTAGTGGCCATGCTGGGCTGGAAAACAACCACAAAGTTTGCAGCTGGCAAACTGCAAACTTTTTTTCCCCTCTCCCCATATCACCCTTGCAGTTGCCCAGTATCACCTTGGGCTTTTTACAGCTGTTATGACCCCAGCTGGGTGCTGGCCCCACTGCTAAGAAACCCCCTACACAGCAAAGTGAGCAGGGAAAATGGGGCCAAGGATCTGTGCCTGGTCTCTAAGCTTCAATCACCAGTGGTCATTGGTGATTGGCCTTTTATCCAGTGACTCCAAGTGCTCTCCTCTGATTCTATGCCTGTGCTGCTCAGTGCCTGCAGTCAGAGCAGGAACAGGACCAGCACCTCAGCAGAGGGACCAGACCCTCTGTTCTGTGAGGATGGCTGGGTCTCTGTGTGTGGAGCTGGGGGAGGATCCTTTCTCACAGCAGGTGTAATGCAGCTTTCTCCAAGGTGAAGCAGAGCAGCTGATTTAGCAGCGTGCCACAATCCCACGTTGTGTGTTTGGCTGTGCAGGAGCTGAGCAGCATCGCTGCTGGAGCCGCGGCAGGAATGTTAGGTGGGCAGGTCTCAGTCTCTCCACACAATGACACACACAGGCAGTTTGGCTGCAAGGAGATGTCTGAAATGTCACAATATGGAAAAGGCAAATAAACAGGGCTCTGTTCAAGCACTGGCTGTGTGTATCAGCCAAATATTATCTGCCCAACGTGGTTTGCTGATCTAAGCAGGTTTTATCCAAAGTGACACAGAAAGAGGAACTCACTAGCAGCCAATTAGAAGGTTAAAAAAGTAAAGACTATCAAGAATTTTATTAGGAAGAGGAAAGACAAGTAAGTTGTTTTCATCCTGATGATAAAACATCAAGAGCTTCATTTGCTTTGGCTAGGGTCGTCCTGATTGTTTATAGTGCTATAATGGAGTAACGGAGCATTGAAGATGACATTAAACAGAAATGGTAGTATAAAAACCAGTAACTGCAATCTGTATCTCTGCTTTTCTTACTCAGACTGGAGTTCACGTAAACACTGCTGCTATCGATCGTTCACCTGTTACACTATTCTCTAACAACACCCCTTTCTCCATTACCCCAAGCTGTATCAAACAGGGTAATGTCCACTCTCATTCCCAGTTTGGTTGTAACTGTGCCACGTGCCTGAGCACCCTGGATTTCACTGGGTCACTATGATTTGAAACAGGACCTGGTGGCTTTGGTATGCAAGCTTTCTGGGGCAGAGCAAAGAGAGAATTCTGTGATTCTGATGGAATTGTGTATATTCACTCCAGCAGTTAATCTGGGTTAATCGCCCAAGTGGAGACCTGCAGCCCTAATTCTGGTGGTCCAGTGCAGTCTAACTCAGTAATGATTGTTTTTGTAGGGCCTCTGATATTTCATGTTGTTCGTGCTTTTAGCTCTGCAGGAGTGGTGAATGGACAAGTTCAAGCATGCACTGTGTTTGGCAGTGGTGAAGAGTGTAGGTAAGAATGCAATGGGGCAAGTGTTCTCCTGTGTTTGCAAATGCTGACTCCTAATCCTCAACCCACCAGGCCTCTTTAGCAGGATGAGCAGTCACCCACTGGTCTTCCCAGCCATCCAGAGCAGCAGGGTCACTCTGCAATGGACCCTCTCTTCTGTAGGTGCCACCCTGTGTGGAGCTGGCACTGTGAGAAGGGAAGGGAGGGAAGCTGCTGCTGTGGCTCCATGCAAGACGCAGCTTGCCCCTCTCACAGCGTGGGAGGTTTGTGTTGAAAGGATTCCCAGCCTCTGAGGAGCTCAGTGAGGGTTTCTGTTGGGCTGTGTGTGTGCATCTGAGGGTGCCTAAGGAAATGGGCAGGAAAGCTGGAGGAGAAGGTGGGGTTGAATGGGGCAGGGGTGGAACAGTATGGCAGACGTTGCTGATCTGGCTGTGGTGCAAGTGCACAGTGAAATTGGTGTTTCTCCTTCTGGGCTCTGCATGTGCCTCCCTCTGCTCTGGGCTGTGCTGGCCTTGGCTGGCATGGTCTGGGTTGCAAGGATCAAGTTTCCTCTGTTCCTGTTCCCTTGGTGTGGGATGCTGGGCCTCAGCATCCTGGCCCTGCTGTAGATGTTTGGAGCTGCTGTGAAATCCTTCTCCACACCAGGGGCCTGGCTCCATATCTGACCCATCAGGTTCAGACCCATTGCATGGCTTCAGGACATCCCTGATAATCTTGGAAATGTGGGGATGGAGTTACTGCAACAGCTGTAGGGTTTCATTTATAAAAAGCTTCCTTAAGAGCATTATCGAAACTGAAACAAGACTGGGAAAATTCAGAGGAAATCTGAACATGGGTCTGTCAACACGTCTGTTCCCAGAGGTCAGTGCTGGCTCCTTGGGGAGAAATGGCACATCCTTTCTCCTGAGTAAACACAGGCCAGTTGTTTGCTGCTGTTATCCCAGACAGTGCATGGAGAAACTTGCAGTGCAAGGTTTGCAGGGGATGCAGAAAACCAGATTTCCAGGAGGAGCCCTGCACCATCTGTGAGTGCTGGCTGTGCCTCCTGTGTTTTGGCAGCTGTGCTGGAACTCCTGGTGCAGCCACGCTTGCAATACTTGGCTTCAGTAGGAGAGACCCCTCAATGCCTGCTCTCAGAAAAATAGCCCAGCAGCAAGCTTGTAACAGGCCTTTCCAGGGGAATTGAGATGCCCCTGGGAAAAAATTAATAGCTGACATGGTTGTTGAACTGAGAATGGTTGTCTCCACTGATTTAAAAGCTATCTAAATACCATTTGTCCTTCTAGCCCTCAGTGCTTTAGGATATCAACTGGCTTGGGGCAGTATCTTTGTGTTCAATGAATAAATAGAATTGTTTATCATTCTAATTTCCATCATTATTTGAATGTTTGCTTGGCAAAACAATCTGTTCAGCTTCCAGTATTTGTTTTTAAAGAGACTTTACACGTCAGACGAAGATGAGGGCCACGATGAGGAAATGGCAAAGTGCCTGCCAACCTACAATAGAGGTGCATTGAATGACCATGGCAAAGAACCCACAGCTGAGAAGATGACCCAGCCTATGGGAACCCTCCCTTTTGTACTTCTTCACTTGGGTTCTGTTGGAGCATAAAGCTGACATTTGAATATTGTCCCGAATCTGCAGCATGGGAATCTCCTGCAGGGTGGCTAAGGGGAAATATTTGCTGCTCAGCACCAAGCCACCTCTCTGGCCAGGACATGGGTGACCTTAGAAAGTGAGGTGGTGGCTTAGCCAACTCCTCAGGGTGTGACTGCAGCAAGGCAAGAACAGAGGTGATACCCATGCCACTCTGTTTCGGTGGTCTGGGCTCTATATGTAGTTAGGCAAATTAATTTTGTTTGCTTGGGTTTTTTTAAGAAATATTGGGAGCATCACAAAGAGGTTGTTGACTTCTTAGCTGTGTCCTTTTAACTGTACATGTGCCTCTAGCAGGCACAGAAAACTGAAATTGGTCAAAATTGGTTATTTTCTGGCATTATTCCCTTGCTTTTTAGAGTTTTGGTTTGTGTAAGTTGTTCTTACCATCAGTACCTGCATCCCCCACTTATCTCTGGCTTGGAGACTGCGAGCACATTGGAGGACCTGTGTTGTGGTAAGGGTTCTCCTGGATACAGCCACAGAGAGGAAAAGCAACAAGTTATTCCTAATGAACTGAATTGACTTATATCAGCTGTGGAAGACTCAGACTTCTGCTTTACATGTTAAAAATCCAATGTATCAGGACCATGAGTCCCTGCAAGGTTGTGGTGCTAATGGAAATCTAAAAACATGCCTGAAATTGCCAAAAAATTCTGAAACATGGTGAAAAGCTTTGGTATGGGGCCCAGACATGCTGGTTTTGTGCCTGGACAGTATCTCATACAAGGGATTATGCAGAATCATGATAAAAACTGGGCTGAAAGCCTTTCTTCATCAGAGTGCATAAAGGTTCAGAGTATACCTCCTGTGTTATCCCTCCTCCATCTCCATTATTTTGGTGTTGGAAGCTGTCCTCATAGATCTCCACAGCAGGACTTAAAGCTCAGCCTTGGGAGCAGCCCGCTTGTTTGTTACCCTTGTTCCAGGTTTTGTTTGCTGGAACAATAAAACACAGGAGAGTGGTTTGGCTGTGGGACCAGCCCCAGCCAAAGCTACAGCTCTGGGGCTGCTGGCCTCACACAGGCAGCAAATTCTCCAAGTGCCACTTTATTAGCATGTTTCCTCTTACCAGAGATCAAGATCATCCTTTTTATTTTTTTTTCTGGAACATCTGTGTGAAAATTAAATTCCTTGGCAGGATTTTTCCATGGCTTTTTTTTCTCTGAAGCACCCAAGCCCCGAAAGTTCAGGCATGACAATTCCACCCCCTCCACTATGTTGTCGCTCTCCCCTAATCGTACTCAGCTTTCAATTATTTATACTGCCAGAAAATTGCATGGAGTTCACACCCCCAGTCCTGAAACACAATTCTGCTTTTGTGCAGGGAATACAATCCTTCACTTTCATTAAGTGTGTGGAGACCAAGATGAGAAGTGCCTGTTGTGTTCGCATCCCTTGGCTCGGGATGAGAGGAGCTGGTTGTTTTCACAAACGTCCTAAATAGCCCTGGGAGGGTTATGGGGAGTTTATTTACATTATTGCATTTAAGTGCAAATAGAAAATTGCCCAGCCATAATGGAAAGTTTATGCAGGGCTCTGTCAGGGCTCTTTTCCATGTCACCTCACCCCTCCCAGCTTTCTGCTCTGACAGGCTCAGATGTGGGAAGGCCCTGTCTGGAAGGAGCAGTAGCTCTTGGTCCTGTCACACCATGGTTTTCTTACAGGACACAGAAAAGCATCAACTGGCATCTCCTCCACTGAGGACTGTGTACAGTCCTGCCTGCCATAAGGAAGGCTCCTGATCAGGCTCACCCCAGCCTGATTTATGAGCACTGGGTGCTATTTACTTCTTCCCCATAGTATCTGAATGACTAATCTTTTCATCATCAATGTATGGAGCACAAAGTCGGGAGTTTGTTTGCCCCCTGTTCCCTTCCTGCTTGCCTCGAGTCACAGCATGGTTCTCCTTTTCTGCAACCAGAGCAGTTCCATGTCTCGTGCAAATGCATTCCCACTGTAGAATTGCCTTCTGCAATTTCCACTTCCCTCCCTTCAGGGGAAGCACTGAAGTGGAGCGGTCAGGGCAGTAAAACCCGCAGAGCTGAGAAGACACATGGTGAAGTCACGCAAAAAGCAGGAATAGTGATGCTCTGGGGGAAGCACAGCTTTGTGCACACTCCTTCCTGGGTGCCCTGTTTGAACAGCATTCAGCCAAGCTGAGGGCTTTTTTCTCCACCTTTTGCTTTTGCATTTAAAAGGAGAGTTCTGGTCTGTCAGATCTGTGCAGGAAAAGAAGGACTTGAATTCTTACAGCACGTCAGATCCTTTGGCCCTGACCTGGCTGGCAGCCTGCTGAGTCCACACCTGCCATTGAGCATCAACCCACACAAATGGCCATAACTAAGGTTTTTTAAGCTATCCCATCTGGGACCCTCTGAGGGTGCAAAGGCAGCAGAGCAGGGAGTTGCAGTCCAGTGAGGAGGTTTGCACTTCAGCAAGTTGCTGACAAGTTCTTGATGGCAGGAGCTGTGAATGAGCTCACAAAGGAGTAAGCAGAGACTCAGAAAAGCATCACAGTGTGTTTAAGATAATTTCTGTAATTCTGTAGTACATTCAGAGCTTTCTATTAAAGCCATTCTTGAAGCATCAGTGTTGATGCAGGGGTGCCTCTGATTCACCAGGTCAGTCAAGGGCAGATCCTAATTGATTTAGTGGTGCTTTTGCAAACAGAGGTAACATCAGAGCCATGTGTCTGGGTCTTGATGCATTTGTTTTTTAAAGGGTGTGTTAAGAAAACCAGTGAGACTTGCTGAGCTGCTCCCTTCAGCCAGGTGTTTTGAGAGAGGTGAAGGACAAACCACAAAAACACTGTGAAAGAGGGGAAAATGGCAAATGAGAAGAAATTAAAAAGCAAACCAGGAAAGGACTAAGTAAAATGATAATAGGGAAAAAATATTTGAAAGGGCTCAGTTGAGTTTAATGATCTAAGTTTTATCTTAGAAGGGAATACACCTTATCCACCTGGACCAAAAAATTATTTCACAGACTTTTCCTTTTATCTGGCTAATCTCTGACTTTTGACAGCCCAGTAAGTTGGAATGTTGTGGCCTCTCTGTCATCTGGGAGTGTTTGACATCCAAGTCCAGGCTTTTCCTGGTCACTACAGTGATGTGCTGCTGCTTGAACAAAACTGGCACATGTCTTCCTGGTGAAGAAAGTATGTCGTGGCATGGCACATGCTGAACACCTGCGTCCTTGTAACAAGTCCAGGTTGTCTGGTAGTTTTCTGGTGTGTTGGTAACTGTTGGTGCAGCTTTGCAAAAACCTCTGTTGCCTTGTGCAAGGCTCATTATGTTACTGTGCTGAGGGTTAGAGGATGCTGGTTGCTTGCACATAAGGTAGGATTTAGCATTTGGTGCTTCAGAAGGTGGTAGAGATTCAGTTGCCATTGGATTATGGGAATCAGGTAGGTGGAGGAAGTGATGTGCTCCATGAAGGTGGTCCCTGGCTATCCTTATATAAAGGGAAAAGTCTGCAAAAGGTGCTTCCGAGGTAGAAAGGAGCCCTATGAAGTTTCAGGTTGGTTCTGGGTGTGGGAGAGGCCTGGATTATCCAGCTGAGCAGGGGTGTGCTGTGAGCTGCAGGAGCACTAGGGCTCTCAGTTCCTGCCTGTTGTCATTAGGAAACCTCATGCTGAATCCTGTTCCACTCTTAGGTCAAAATATATTTCATCTTTAGTGTAGAAATGTTTTTTGTGTAATTAGGAGCTTGGAGTCTGTGGTGTGGAAGAAGGAGGGGGGAATTTCTGGTGTGGCAGGAAGGTTATCTGGAAATATCCACCCATAAAATATGGGCTATAATCAGCCCTCCTGGAGAAAGTTTATTCATTAATGTTTGTAAAATGCTTTGAAGTCTTTGGCTTGGAGTGTTTTTAACAGAGCCAAATGTTAGCTGTATAACAGTAGCTAAGCCAGACCGTAATGACCATGTTCCCTCTCCTCCCCTTGAGCCCCCAGCCATTTCTGACAGGGTTTGGTGAAGAAGTGAAACTTCAGCAGAGTGACCAAACAGAAGTGAAGTGCTCAGCAGAAATATAAATAGTGCTTTTTGTTCTTGGGATTATGTCCTGGTCCTATGAAATCTTGTGGTTGGAAATGGAATTTGTAGAAGGGATGAGGAATTTATTTCTAAGCTTGTACCATGTTATCCCAGGTGGTAACTGGTTTAGGGTCCCCCTGAGTTAGGATGCACTGTTGGCCTTGGGGTGATTACAGTTATCCCATCTTGTCTCTGTGGGAAGTCACCTGGGTGAGACTGGCATGCTGGAATGGGAGGGAGATGCGGCTGTTGATGGAGTGCATGGGTGAGCAGGGCAAAGACTTCACTGGGGCAAAACAAGGAGGCCCCAGAGCAGGATGCAGGAAGAGCTGGTTTGATGGGCTGCTCAGCTCTGGCTGCCCCTAAATGCCCCTTGCTCCACGCCTGTCCGTTTCTTAACAGCACTGTGTCTGCCCTGTCAGTAACAGAATATCATCTGCCTTTTGTGTTGCTTGATTTCTGGTCTCAGGAGGTAAAACTTGGTGATGGCATTGGTGGTAGCAAGGATCATTCTTTTTCATGTGAAGGAATGGTGGGGGGATTCAGCCCATGCTGTGTCCCCAGAGTACCTTGTGGATGAGATTGCAGCACAGAGGCAGCAGGTAAATGGATGTGCTGGGAGTCATGGGGTAAGGACACATCCCAAGACTGAGTTACTCTTACAGAATTGTTCTCTGGGCTTGCAGGCATTTGCTCTGGGTGGCAACTAGGAACATCTCATTAGCATGACCTGGTGTGTCATGTGTTCAGACACAACCCATAGCTCTCCTGGCCATGTCTGACACTCTGGCTTGTGATGTATCCATTCCCTAGCCTCACCCAGGGGTAGGCTGGGATGGCTTCCTGCCTCAGAGACTGCATTGCTAATCTTTGCTTGAAGATTTGAGGTGCCCAGACATGCCTTGGTTTGGGGGAGGCTGCTCTGCATTGTTATGATGGTTCTCAACTGGGTGAGAAAGGAGATGTCTCCAGCCCAGAGGCAGAGCACACTTCAGGGTGTTGTGTGCACCCTGCAGCAGGGGTGCTGGGAAGGTGGCTTGGCAAAACAGGGGCACCAGCTCCTCGCTCAGAGACCTGATGTTTCTAGTGATCCGTCGTCCTTCGAAAGCACCCTCTGGTCATGGAGCTCACAGCCAAAGACTGACCCAGCCCTGGCCTCTAATCTCATCTTTCCTCCAAGAATCCAGTCCCTGGAAAGATGCAGCTCTCCAAGAAGACATTCCAGGGGGGTTTAATCACTGCACTCGCTCCAGCCCTGTTGCTCTCGTGGTCTAAGCACCTGCTATTTCATTTAATTAGCAACAAATGGGAGGCGTGGGTTGGGGAAGAGAGAGCAGCACCCTGGTGAAGTATTTGCTGCGATGTAATGTATTTTATTTTGGGTCTGGAATGGAGGCCATGAGGAACATTTTCCAGAGGGCTCCATAAACCACCTCTGTTCACAGGGTGATTATTTGAGGAGGGAGGCGAGTGTGGATTTAAATCCGTTCTGCTAATTTCTGCAAACAACCACATTATTTTTAATTCATACTCCAGACTCCCTCCACCCATGGCTTGATGTTGGGAGCTGTGAATTTTCCACATCATTACAAAGTCCCTCTATAAAAGAGAGCCCTTAAAATATATTTCAAAAAATGGATTTCAAATACATCAGGCTCTCAGATAAGTCAATATTCAGTATGGAAAATTAACTCTTTCCTTCCCTCATAGTGGCCTGCTCATTTATTTGTATTCCAGTAGCACATACCAGCTCTGAGCAGAGCTACATCTGTCTGGTGTTAGGGGCTAGAAAAGGCATGAGAAGCTGCAAGATAAGTTGAAAGATACAACGCCTTTGTTCACTCTGATTAGTTAAGCTTGGGAGCTCTCTGTTGAAATCAGTGTGTTATGTTGCCAGCGGTATTTTACCAGTGTAAGGAAGGGAGATGGGGGCAACTGGGAAGGCAGGCTTCAAGATTGAATCACTTGTGCTGGACAGTGGCTGTGTCCTGCCATTGGGAGATCAGCAGCCAAAACTCTGTGCAGGGAAGATTTTAGTCACAGCTTCCATGTGCTCCAGCCCACCTGCACTGGGGCTCTTTTTCTCTGTGGGGGTGGCAAGATAAAAAATGATCTCTTATACGTCTGCTGGTGCAAACTGTAATTCTTAGTCTAAAGAGACAAAATATATACTGGCCTTTTGTCTGATTTTCTTCAGGCAGTGAAAGCACCATAAGAGCTGCAAGGCAGGATACTCTAATTTTTCCCTGCCTTCATTAAAGCAGGAGAGTTGGGTTTTAGAGATTTTTCCTTTGGATTCCATGTTCTGAAAGAGTTCATCTCTCATGGATTTGAAAGGATGAGTTAACATGTCGCTGTCAGGTATCCAGATGCAACGGTGACTGTGGTCATGTCAAGAACTCAGACTGATAATTTTGTTCTCATGTGGAGTTTTAAATTCAGTCCTGGGTATCGGGTTCTGCTCCAAGGACAGTAAAGGTCCACAGAAAATTCTAATCATCTGAAATTGTCATAATCTTGAAATAGAGAAATTCTTGCTGTATGTCCATGCTACAGGCCTTCATTATTAGAACAGAATATTCCAGTTGGAAGGGACATAAAATTACCATGTAGTCCAGCTGCCTGGGCACTTCTGGGCTGACCAAAAATTAAAGCAAGTTAAAAGCATCACCTAAATGCCTCTTAACTCCTGAGAGGCTTAGGGCATCAACCACTCCTCTAGGTAGCCAGTTCCAGAGTTTGACCACCCTCTCAGTAAAGAATAAGCCAGTTTGTAGATACTCATTAACTACATAATCATTGTATGCTCACTGCTATCAGTGGGGCACCATAATGGTTCCTGGAGACTTCCCAGCTGGGGAGGCAAGTGTAAGAGAGGTTTTCCTGGGAAGGGAATTCAGTTGTGCCTGAAAATTCAGTGGCATCATGAAAAAACCTCACCTTTACATGAGTGCCAAAGCATGGAAAAGTGGCCTCTGCATCCTAGAAATCACTGATTTTACAGAAATTGGCTCTTTCTCTTGTTTTTTGGAGTAGTTACACTTTTTTTTTTTTTTAATCTGCTTGCAGGCACACAGGACACCTGCACATGTCCCAGAACTGTCAGACTCCTGCAAGTCAACATTATACTCAGAATCACCCCCATAACTCTCCAGCAGTATCTCTTCCTCATCTCAGCTTTTCCTTCTTTCTCTGTGTTCCTGTCTGATGATAGAAATAGGTTCTTTCTGCATGGATCAAATATGGAAGCAATACCTCGAGGGACTCATTCACAGTCAGGATATGAAGTCTGGAGTTCTTTTTCTACTTCTGACATTTGAGAGATGCTTTTAAGTAGATGAGATACTATTACAGTGTCAGCCCATCTGTTAGCAGAATTGGTGTTTGAATCCTATTCCTTTGCTCAGTTTTAAAAGAAAAGCAAGTGAAGCTGTCTGGCAGTTTACCTTGTTGTATGTCTCAGTATGGTTAGGACGGGAAATCTGTCCTTGTTTTCAAGTCTCTATTGTACTTGCAGTGTTTAATGCTGTTCAGTCCTACATTCAGGCACGGGGATCACCTGCCCAAGCTGCTCTTGCAGTTTCTCCTGTAATGGAGAACAGCCCCTTTACCTCCCCTTTCCCCTGCTGGTGCTTGCTTTCGAAACATGAGCGTCTTCCTCCAGCTTCAAATCCTTCTCCAGGTTGATACTGATCTGCAGGGTTCAAAGCAGGGGTGGGATTTCAAAGCCTGCTTGACTATTTTGAATCTGCAGTGTGACGCTCAGGCTGTGTTGAAAGTCTGAGTTTTGAGGCACATTTAATCACATCTCTGCACCTGTTAGGGTGGAAAAAATTTCTTCTGAGTTTTGTTTCTGTTGTTCCTCAGCCACTCTCAGGTTTTCCCTCATTCTTGGCCAGCACAATGTTCTCTGCCATCTGACCTCATGCAGAGACATGCACCAGTCCCAGATGAAGGGCTAGAAACAATTGTCTGCACCTGGCTCAGCAAAATAGTTATTTGTGTGTATGTGTGTGTCTGGTAGTGTAATTTATTTGGTCAGTTACTTGAGCCAAAGGAAGCCCTAATTAAACAAGATAACTTTGCATCTTGGTTGCTGGCAAAGAGCATTCTCTGTGCTGGCCGTGGGAGTGTAGTTGCTGCCCTCCCATACCTTTTCTGCCCATGTTTGATGACAAAGAGAGGTTGGCAGTAGCTGTGCTTTGATGAGGCTAGTGTCTTGCTTTCTGATGGAAAATGGGCCATGCTGTGCTTTATTTTCTTACTCTCAGCAGGGTGCATACGTGAAACTCAATTTTTGAAGTTGCTTGTGCCTGGTAGAAAGCAGTTGATGTGTCATTCCTCTTCCCACCTCTTCCTCACTTCACTTCTTTCTTGCTATCTTTTTCTTTTATTTATTTAATTGAATTTCTAGTGCTGGGTTCTGCAGATATCGGTTTTCTACACCTGACTGTTTACAGCCATAATGCTGAGGTGCTAAAGATAGCTAACCCTATGGAGGGCACAAGGATCATGTGGGCTTTCAAAACCAGCAGCCAGGTCTCACAGGGCAGTGCCATCAGACAGCTTGACTGCTGCTCATAGGGGAATTACAGGACTGGATATGGCTTGACTCTCTTTGATGCAAGTTAGTGTCTTCCTGGATACTTTCTGTGACAAAATATCTTAATGTAATTTCAGGAGGAGTCTGTGAAATGTTGTTTCCTACCTGAGCCAGGGGCTAGGGTGGAAGAGAGCTGTGTGGTACCTGCAGCTTGTTGGCTAGGCTTGGACTTTTCTACACATTTTTGAGGATGTTTCCAGGATCTGGACATCTTTCTGATGTTGCTTTATTGTGGCTTTGTGTGATGGAGAGGAGGGGAGAACAAACAAAGTGCAAATCCACAAGGAGGATGAGAAATAGTCCTGGATGTTTGCACAGTGCCCAGCAGGGCACAAATGACTGTCATGCTTGTTTGTCCTGCCCGTCTGCCCCATCCAGCTTCTAAAGCTGGTCACAAGATGTGGAAAGGCATAGAAATCTGCATCATCACTGCTGGATGTCCTGGATGGACATCAGCCTGCCCATCAAAGTAGTTTGTAGGTCACCTTCTTCCCCATAGAAATATTTGGGAAGGAGCTGCTGGATGTGATGAGTTGTTGTGGCTACAATTTCCTGTGGCTTGCTTTCCCCAGCACCCTTTCCTTGAATCACCCAAGCACATCTTTCATCAGTGCACACGCAGTGTGTACCCTTCAGCTGGCCACCATGGTTTGCATATGTGGCCAGGCAGGCTGGAGAACACTTGTGTTTTTGTTTTGTGACTGAATACATGCCTAGTTAAGTACAAACTGTTCCTGGTGCTGCACTGCTCCTTGTGTTACTGGAAGAGCCAGAGGAGAGCAGGCATAAATGCTCACTGACAAGCTGGACATGTACCCAACTGCCTATGAACCCATGGGTGCTGGTGCTCAGCCCACATGGCCCTGTGGCCACCCTTGGCTTAAAACTCTGCTGCTGCCCTGACAGGGATGGGCATAACAGCTCTGGCTTTCAAGGCAGCACTGTGCTGCCTGTGGTGGGAAACAATGTGCTGGGTGCCTCTTGCACTTGGTGCTGCTGACCACGCTCTCACCATCAGGTCTTGCAAATGCCACTAGGCAGGGATATAGGCAGGAAACCTCCTGTGGAAGAACAGAGCTGAAAGGGGTCCGTCTCCTCTGGATGCAAGCATCATTCTCCATGTGCTCTTTCTCCCTCACAACTTGTAGCAGTTTTCTCATCTGCAAGTTTGGAAAAGTCACAGCCCTGACAGTATTTCTTGACAATGTGCCTGTGCCACTTAAAAGCTACTGAGATAAAAAAAGACCAAAATAACCTCTGCCGTTGTCAAAGACCTCCATCGATGCTTTTCATACTCTGCCAAATATTACATGTGATTAGTTGGTATGATACACACAATAGCATCTGGTCCACAAGGAACACGTCCAGAGATGGATGATTTTTATCTGAATGGAAATCCCAGAGTAGGGCTCGAGCATGCAGAGCGTAACACAGAGGCCCTGTAAACACTTGGAGTGCCCACCCGGCTCTGAGCAGCACACACAGCCCCCATGGCCACCATCCAAGCCTGTCTACTTTCCCAGGGCTTGCTTTTGTTCTCAGTTAAATTGATGAAAGTCCTCAGGCAGACTTGTACTTACAAAAATAAGATTTCAGTCCTAGCCTCCCTTCTTAGGGTGCTGAGTCCTTTGGGACAGCTCTGGTCCCAGGTCCCCCAGGATTCTCCTTCTGGGTATTGACTTTATGAAACCAGATGTTACCTAAATTCCCCTTTTGCTTTTAAAGACAGAAAGTTGTCCATGCTGCATGTTGGGGCAGGGATCAGAAGGAGCTGGTGTGGGTCTGACTGTGCAGCTCAGGTGCCTGTGTTGTGTGGTTGTGCTAGTGATGGGAGGGCTTATTAAAACAGATTTCTGATACCCATGAACTTTGTCCTCCCTGTCCAGAAATAAATCTACAGAGAGAAACCAATCTCTGAGATGCCATTACAGTAGGCACCAGTAAAGACAGATTGCTGCAAACCTAGGTTTGTTCTCACATTGTATTCTAGTAAATCCTTTCCTCCCTGCATTGCAAGCCCAACTGGACAGCCAATGCTTTTGGAATCTGCCCTTCCCAGGCACTGACCACCTCTGCTGTCCCTATGTGCCACATGAGCATCCTGGGGAGATGCCAGCACAGCACCCAAGGCTGAGCTGAAGGGCCTGTGCTGGGGCTGGGCTGTAAAGCTGGCAGCTGCCTCCAAGCTCTTGGAAACCTCCTGTCCTGCTGGCTGCTTGTTACCTCCCTGGAGGCCTGCAGCAAGGTATCTGTTACATCTGTGCAGCTCTCTCTGCCCGCTCAGGTGGTGGGATTTGTTGTCTGTACTCCTTTCTAAATCCCCCCAAAGACGAGATATACATGTGTTTGGAACCAGATACGCAGGCAAAACATCTTGGGGTTTGGAGGTAGGGAGAGAGGAAGAAAATAAGACAAAGGAGTCTCCTCCCAGCATGGAGTTAAAACCTGTGGTTATGTTGTGCTTGGCACAGATTCCTCATTGTACTGCCCTGGGCGGTCGCTCTCCTCTGGCAGATGCTCTCCCCAGAGCTATGAGAAGTGTCCTACAGAGAGGAGCAGATACCATTTCAGATGGAGTTTGTGAAGTAAAATGTGCCATTGTGTTTGGAGCTATTGTTTCTGTTTTCAATATTGAAGTTACTCATGGTTTCCAGGGGACAATATATCAAGCAAAGCTAACAGGCTCTAGAGAAGATGTAGATTATGAAAACAGAGGGATTAAGTTTCATACATTTAGAGCTAAAGTCTCGTCTCTCTCTTAGCAGTGGGAACAGGGAAGTACTCTTGCAGACTCATAAAACTCTACCAATTGAAATGAGGATGTGTTTTTAACAGGGTTTAGTTAAAACTGTGGTCAGCACTGTGTGAGCAACTTAGAAGACTCTCTAAGGATGGATTCTGTGGGTGCATGTTCAATGCCCATCCAATGTATAAGTTTGGTTTCTGTGCCAGGCTTTGCACCAGTTCAAACAAAATCAGTTTGCAAAGATGGGGGTCTGGCTGTCTGGGTAGTTGCCACATAAAACACCCATGAAAATGCACTGCTATCTCTTTATGAGAGTGGAGTAAGGAAGGGTAGAAGAGGGCATTCCATGACCAATGTGATCCTCCAGCTCTTGACATCCCTTTTGGGGACTGCCTGAACCCAGAAGTCACTCTGGCAAACGAGGGGACCCTTTAATGAAGGGCCAGCCCCTATTCCCACAAGATGCCATCCTAAATCTGTCATGCTACAGAGCAGAGCAGGAGTTTGGTTGCCTGGATGATCTGACAGCACTGAACAAAACTGTGATAAAACCAAAACAGCTTGTAAATCATGCTGACAATATTTGGTGTGTCCTAACTGTAAGGATGCAAATGATACCAGCACTCTGCTAATGCCCCTTCTGCTGCTTTTGGGATACCTCCTCAAGCACCCTTCTTGCACCTGCAATGCAATGTTTAATGCTGCTGCCAGGGTTTTGTTTAAAGACCAGAGGGTTTTTGAAAGCCCTGCAGCCTCCTACCAATCAGTCCAGCCTTTGTGCTGGGTTAAGCTGAGTTGAGCTGCTCCTACTTGTACAAATTTAGGGCAGGCACTCTCAGTTTTTGCATTTTGAGGCCTTTAGAGTGGCTTGGTAAAGTTAGTGAACTGATAAATCCCAAGTCTTAGTGGGGCTACACTGTATTTCAGTCATTGGCTTGAAAGGGTTGAAATTTAAAGAAGGATGGAGAGTGAATACTTTTTACAATGCCCAAGTGATGTAGGAAGCAGTGATTAATGGAAGTGACCTTGGTGCTTTGCTCCCTTTCAGTGAAGCTCTTAGACTTGCCATTGTGTTTAAAACTGGAACCTCTCCTCTGACAGTCCTGTCAGATTCAGTTGTGCTGTCTGAAGGCCAGAGCTGAGTGTCCAAGGGCATTGTTACTGCAGTGTCTCTCACTGGGACACGCTGGTCTCTTGCTGCTTATGTGCAATCTGAAGGAGCACTTAAAGCTGTGGGTTTTGTAAGGATAAAAAAATTGCAGG
The DNA here is from genome assembly GCA_013399835.1 of Leptocoma aspasia. Taxonomy (NCBI): domain Eukaryota; kingdom Metazoa; phylum Chordata; class Aves; order Passeriformes; family Nectariniidae; genus Leptocoma; species Leptocoma aspasia. The sequence continues at coordinate 101,877 of VXAX01001008.1, read as the reverse complement.
ACGTAAGGAAAGATGTTCTTCTTTTGAAGTTAGCTCTTCTTCCAGAGAGGATTTTTACTGTGACCTGCAGTGAGCCTTTTAGAACATGCCTAGGGTGTGCAGCCTGAGCACCTGGGCTGGCTCTGGATGTGCCAGCTCCAGAAGAAAATCTGGCAAATTGCTTGCATCCCATCACAAAATTCTGAGCCTTCCCCAGAAGCTAATTGACCTGATGGGGCATGGCATCAGCATGGCTCTCACATCTCTGCATGACCCTGTGGTGCCACATAACTGCAGCATTCATCTCTCTAAAACAGGCATTGTGGTATGGCATTACTTCCCAAGGATGCTGTTGGGACAGATCCTCTGTAGATACCAGAGTAATGAGGGATGTATAATCACCATGGATAGACGGAAAAGTATGAAGTAGCCTTTGTCCAAGCATCTTCCAGTGTGGTTAAGTTGGATGAGGCCAGTTTAATTTAGCACTGGGGAAAGAAAATGCTTCTGGCAGGAGACTTCAATAGCTGCTCTGTGAAAGGACAGTGTGGGCTTTCTGAGAAGCTCTTCAGAGATGCACCAAGTGCCTCTGTCATCCCAAACCAGCACCTCAGAATGTTTTGCCAGGCTGTGTTAGCCACAAACGCTGGGCTCGTTCTGCGGAGCCTTAGAGAAAGCTGCATTTCTTTATGAAAAATAGCAAATGTCTCAGCTGGGAAACAACATTCCCTCTTTTGATGGATCATGTTGGGGAAAGACCCGCAGTCTCTGCTCCCTGTCTTCTCCCCTGGCTGTTTTATTTGGATACTGAGAGGTTTGTAAGATTTCCAAGATTTCTTGTGGAAATTTTCAGACCTGAGAAAGGCATTTTTCCCTTTGAGGATTACACCATGCTGTAAATGTCTGTTCTCTTTATTTTATATGCATTTTCCTGCTTTTGTTTGACTTTCTCACGGATTGCACTATATTTAATTCAGAACATATCCTATAATGCTCTAATTGTCAGGCATGTCAGCTGGTTATCCGGATGACTTTTTACTGTAATTTTTTTTTCTTTAAAAATAAAAGGAAAGCAGTTGCTGCTGCTTCTCAGGGACTGAATTATTGCACTTCTCTTGCATGCTGTGGCATCATGTAACACCACAAGGGAGCCAGTGTCACCGGCTGCCTGATATAGTTATTCCTGCTGCATTGTGGAACCCGTTACTGCTTTAGGAAGAGATGGAGTTCCACTTCCTTCTGCTGTGTAAGGTGTCAGTTCTGTGTGTGAGTGGCTAACAGATGAGCTCCCTTGGGCTCAGTCTGTTCCACGTCCTCACCCAAAGATCTTTTGCAAACTTTTCCTAGTTGGTGTTATGCTCAGGAACAGCTCTGCTCTGGCCACTTTTGAAGGGGTGGGAGTTAAGCAGGCCTCCTGCTGTCTTGTGTCTGTGACAGTGAACTGGTTTGTTGTTCCTGTGAGAGGGTGAAGCAGAGGAGAAATAAAAAGAAGCTCAGAGAAATCTAGAGAAAGTTCTCAAACAGTTGTATGCTGTGGAGGGATCTGCCCCAGCAGCAGAGGTTTCATTCCCTGCCATGTATCTCCTTCTGTCATTGATCTCAGCAGTTATGGTCCTGAGCTAGAGTAAATGAGGTCCTTCCACTTACATCATGGATGCCCCACTGATTAACCTTAGCAGAACACCTATTCTAAAACCAAACAATTGAAGAAATTATTCTCTCTAGACCACTATGTAGAAGGTGAATCTGTGGAGATAGTCTTTTGTGTTCTCCACTCTCTTGCTTGTTTTCACCTGCTGGCATTTAAATGTTGATATGTTACCTAGCAGCATGAGATCCATTCTCTGGAAATGGGGGCCAACCATCTTCCTTAAGTGAAAGATCCCTTTAGATTCCCTGGGTAACCAGGATTTGGAATATGCTATAGATGGACAAGCCCACAAATGAGAGGATAATCGTATCTGAAAACCACCAATAACACTTCTTCCATTTGCTTTTGTCCTGCTGGGTTTAGATGAGTGTAGTTCCTCTGAATTCAGTCTCTGACTCCTGCTCTGCAGCATAAGGCTCAGAGCCTTTGGTGGCTCTTGATAAAATCTCACGCCACCTACCTGAAATCTGTCTCACACTTTGCAGGTGCAAAACCAGAGACAGGACCAGAGAGGTGTATCCACCTGAAAACTCTGGCAGATGACAGAATTCAAACCCATCCTGGCCATTCCCTTTCTTCCAGATCACATGGTTTATAATGCAAAATATAGCTGATGATGCTGAAACCATCAATCCTGTCAGCAAGCAGCACAGCTGGTTTCCAACTTCAAAATGAAAGGAAATTACTGCAGCTCCTCAGGGGTTTAATTAATAGCTCCTATTCTGGTATCTTACCTTTCCTTCTCATCTAAACTTGTGTTATCTGCATTAGAGACTTTCAGTCTTTTCTGATTTGCAGATGCCCTTAATTCCTCTTGCTGACATGTAAATTCCATCATCACTAGTTTCAGATCCCTGGCAGAATCTTTGCTTTTCTTCCAGTTTCTTTGGCAGACTCTCTCAGAAGTGTGCACACAGCCCCATACATGCACAGATGCCTCATCTCCTCTCCCTTGTCTCCCAGTTGGCTCTAGCCCTTCTTTCCTCCTTGGGACTCTGAGATCAGATCAGCCTTGTGAGAAGGGATGTGTCTGATGCCTGACTGTCCTCATTAACTTCACCTTTCAAGTCCATCAGTGTCTAAATTAAAGCTATTGTCAGCTTACCTAATTTTTAATGAAAATGCATTTTCTGATGAGCACTTGGAAAAAGGGAAGCTGATGTGGCTCTTGGCATTCAGTGTAGGAAGAACTGCAGTCTTGGGACCACTTAAGTGGCCAAGAGTAAGGTGGCAAGCTGGGATTTCTAGGGGCACCTTGCAAAAACTCTGCTGCTCTTGGTCATGGTTTGATTTTCAACTGCTCTTTCTCTGGGACACAAGTAAATTATACCCTGGAAAGGGAGAGAGGCTCATCTCTCTCTGTAGAAGGTCAGAGTCCTTTATCATTTTGTAGCCATGGATGTCACTTTGGTTGCCAAAGTAAGGGGCTTGCATGAAAGTCATCCTCAGGATCTTTGTCTTATAAATAAATCTCCCCATAACTGCAGTGCTGACCTCCTGCAGAGCTTTGATTTTTATCTGTGCACATGGCAAACTTGCATCCACTTGAAAAGGAACCAGAAGTATTTCCACACTAAGAGGTTACGTGGGTGTCCTCATTTGCTCATTTTAATAGGAGAACATAATTCTTCTAACCAGAGGAATTAAAACTGCTGCAAGGAAAGAAGGGGAGGAGCCAACAGCCCAGCAGGAATCCATCTATAGTCTGTGGTATAAGGCATAGGTGGAGGTCAGGTAACTGTCTCAGTGGATTAATTTTAAGGAGTTCGATTTGGACACAAACTTCCAAAACCTCAAAACCAAACCAGGAACAAAGTTCCTGCTGGCAAATGCCACAGGGTCAAGCCATTGAACAGTTTATATGTTCATATAAACACTGGTTGGCTTGTAGCAGAGTAAAAGCCTCTCCTTCAAAAGAGAAGTTGCCTCTTAGTCTTGGGTGCTGTAAGTCCTTATGTGTGCAGCAGAAAGAAATGTTGTTTCATGAAAATTTAACCAAAATAGGTAAAATGTAGTAAGAAAATTATCAGGAAGCTGCTTGGCTTCTCATCCTCAGAGATGCTACTTGTAGCATCTCAAAGGGTGCTTGTTTTTCTTTATTAAGATTTTTAACCAGGTATTACCATTGCAAGGCAGAGAGGAGCGGAATCTTATTTTCACAGCAGAGCTGATGTGAGATGACCAGAGATGCTGTTATCTGGCAAACCCAAATGGTTCTTGTGTGCAGGAGTGGCTCTTTCTTCGTGGTATGTTTGCATTTTAAGTAAAGGTGGCCTGAAGCAGAAGACATGAGAAGGAAGATACCTGGGGAAATGGTTGAGTTGATACTCTGAAATCTTCCTATTTTGTTCTTGCAAGTCAAGTGATTTCATGGTTATGCACAAATAGAAAGGAGTGGAGTGGGCCAGTGCTCTTGAGTCTGCTCTCTTTTCAATAAGCAGCAACTCACATCAGTAATTCCCTTGATTTTTAATGAGATTAATTGATGATCATTTGCTGACCACTGCAAGGAAGTAATAATCTGGACCACAAGGTTTTATAGCAGGTCTTCTAAAGGAGTTTTAGGCAGAAGCAAGAAGGAAAGTGCTTGGAACAGAGGGCAGGACTGTGCAGGACTTCAGTAGGAAAGACGTCAACAAACCCAGAGCAGTTTGGAGAGGCAAAGACTTGGAGAGGCAGTTTTGGTGGTGAGTTATTCATGCATCTGGTGTGCCAGAAGTGAGAGTGGGATGTGTTTGTTCAGCCTGACTCCAGACATGCTGCCTGAATGGATGGAAAGCTCACTTCCTGGTTTCCATATACCCTCCCTGTTTCCAAAGGGATCCTCCACCCTGTGATACAGGGACATGGTAACATGTTTCTTTCTGCTCACTACACCAGTCATGCAACTGAAGGCTCCTCCTCATTGTAAGCAGATGAACTGAGCTCCTCCAGTTTTGCCAAAATGCACTGCCCAGCTGTGTTTTCCTGTCTGTCCAAAGCCAACTACATCCCTAATTCAGTTCTTTGAGCCTCTGCATCCAGACTTCCCTTCTTTGCCTTCATACTGGGATGATTTTACTGCAGGTGACAGAATTGCTTTCTGATTTAGCAAACTTTGTCCCTAAGTTAACTGTCACATATCAAAGACGTGAGCAACAACTTGTGGAGACTGCCCATGTCTGAGCAGAATAACCTGGAGCATTAAGGGAAGGGGTTTTTTTTCATCAATCACATGTGTATTTGCAGTTATAACAAGAATAACTTCCTTTAATGGAAAAACATTTGTCACAGACAAAAGAGTTAGGAGTTTTTGACTTTCTGATGCTCTGCAGATATCTAATTAAGAGAACTGAAAATGTGTTTATTGGTCTTTGTCTGTTAATCATGTGAGGAAAGGGCTGTGCCTAGCAGGAGGAGTTCTGGTAGTTCAGCCCTTAACTTTCTTCATTCCCAGCTACTCCCTTTGTCTCCTCTTACCAGAGCTGGGCTGAATGGGGATGTTAGGCATTGGCTCGGGACACCCCATCATCTTTGGAAGATTTGGGATGTTTCATTCAAGTCCACTGATGTTTTTTTTTTCTCCTGTATACATCTCTTTCTCATCTTCCACTTTGCATCCTTCTCTGGGTGGGAGGATACAGAATCCTCCTTTTTAGGAGTTTAGCTCTAACTTGCACTGGTTTGAATGGCAGAACTGGGTGCAGGAAAGTTCTGAGGATGGCTCCCAGCTTCTGCTGCACTTTATTTGACTTTAACATCCTGAAGGATCCATGGCTTCTGGAGTGCCTCTGCCTTCCCCAGCTCCCCCAGACCTTCTCAGTGGAGGCAATAGCTGGGGTGGAAGTGTAGTCTAGGAAAGTTTAGCCAAACTCTTCCAGCTTCAGTTTATTGTATCTGTTTTGCTGATATCCACCCTTTAGATAAATAGCACTAAGTTATACACGTTGTGGCTCTCTTGATGTGGTTAAAAAGGCTTGTATTAGCCAAGCTAATCTAACTCCAAGAATAACCCTGGGAATTTGACTGTATCAGTTCCAGCTTCAATCAGACACCACATAGTAAAGTGAGAATTGCCTTCCTGGCTAAAAGTGTAGCAACAGTGAAATTTCAAGTCAGTAGGTGGGGATTCCCTCCCCCTCTTTTTTTTTTTTTTTCCCTCTTCTTTGAAGGAAGCTCCTGCCCATGCCTGACCTCAGACACGCAGAGCTCTACCTACAAGAAAACAAAATTTCCCATTTTCAATAAAAAACGTGTCTCTGTAGGCAGAAAAGCGAGTTAGCTAACAATCCGCAAAGCTATGGTCTATTTATTTACCAGACTGACTCCCTGATGGGGAAACATGTGGGATCTTTTAAGTTCTTCTCCTGCACAGATGTTCCTTCTACTCCCGAGTTTCCTCTTGATCTTTGGTTTGCTGTGCCATATGGTGAAAACGCTGGAGATGTTGTATGTGGTGGAAGACGAGAAGGATTCTGCATGCTTAAAACAAAACCAGTAAAAAATAAAAAAAATAATTCTTTTTCCCCAAGTTAGCAAAAAAATATTTTTAAAAGGAAATCTGTCGAGCTAGCAAAACTGCTGTTAACTTGCACAGCCTCCCTGTTGGACACGTAGCACTGGAGATTAAATGCTGATTGACGAGTATCCCCTCCCTTCCCCCAGCTCTTGCTGCCACTTTGCATATTTGTACTGAGCTGTAGATCCAGTTGGAGTTAAAGAGGTAGGGGCTCTGCAAGGGCAAGTAACATGACTGCTTGCTTTTCCTTCCTTGCCTTCCTCAGAGATCACAGGAGCCATGGACTGTGAGTTGAAAGATGTCTCTCCTGGTCTGTTGGAAAGAAGCCCTGGGGCTGGCAGAAGCTTTGGAGTTTCCCCTACCTGAGGGAGCCAGGGCTTCTGAGTAGGGAGGTGACATTGAGCATCATAGAGACATCATGCATAGGAAACACAGGGAGAAATGAAACAGAATGTGAAGATTTAGGTCTCTGTCTTGGTAGCACCATGTGCTGAATGAGAGCAAAAGGTTGCAGAGGGTGAATCGGAGAGATGAGAGGCTCTGGCAATTTTCAGGGCTGGAGTTTGTCTTCTTTGGGCAAGTCCATGAAGGTGTCACTAGAGCAGGTGCATCTTTCTGTCTGAGGCTTTTCAGCTGGTCTTCAGCCTCAGTGGCACTTGTATATCAGGTCTCATCATCCAAGGATACATCATAGGGCTCCTTTAGGAATGTCAGATCAGCATGCAGCTTTCCTAGGCTAGGAAACCATGTGCTAAAGGCTACTAGGCTGAGAGCACACCCACCTTGAGCTGTGCTTTCAGGCCATTTGTGGGGCTGGTGTTCTGTTAGGAGGCTTTGCTCTCTGAGGCCTCCTTGTCTGCTGTACTCCATGTAGGGACTGCAGGGGAAGATATTCCCTAAAACCCCATCTCTGTCTCTCTGGGAGAACAGGATCTCTTTCTTACTGGACCAGGGCAGTGGGTCTTTCTGGGTCTGCCATAAAAGCAGAGCAGGTGTTTTATTAGAGATGCTTTAATCTGGTTGCTTGAACAGCATTTTTAGCCAGGAGGGTGGTCTATCAGATGGACAGGTAAAACCTGTTGCTCCACCAGCACAGGCAGGCTTGGTATTAGAGACAAGGCGTGTGTGTAGCAAAAACTGGGAGCCTAATTTTAGAATGACAGCAAGGCCAGGCTCAGCTGTCTGCTTGGGCCCTGTCCCAGCTCCCTTGCGCTGCCAGAAACTTGCCCTCCCTTTCTTGGAGTGAACTGTACCATACCTTTTTAAGTACAGGCTCCCCTCCAACAAGCCTAAGTAAGTCCTGCAGTTGCTTTTGTCTTAAACCACACACAAACCAAGAGATCCCTCGGTCCCTATGCAGATGGTCCATGTTTCCCCCTAAGATGTTTATTCTGCTTCCTTTGCAGATGCAGCTTCTGGACAAGTTCCCTATTGAAGGAGGCCAGAAAGATCCCAAGCAAAGAATCATTCCTTTTCTACCAGGTAATGCTGTGGGGAAAGCCCTGAACACGATGACTGAGAGCAGCTGGAGACTGCAGTTCCCCGGCCCCTGTCTGTAGTACTTTTTGTGACCATTCTTATAAATGCCTGTTCCCTGGGAGCTCATACACCCAGCCTTGTGAAACCAGACCTGCACCTCCTCCTAAAATAGCTGGCATGGTGTTCAGGGCTCTCAGGGGATCTTGCATCAGTTGTTCATATTCAGGTTGGCTCATGCCCTGTTACACAAAGGGATTTGATGGCTTCTGGAGGGCTGTGTCTTTGGGGTACAACCAGGCAGCCTGAGCTCCAGCCACCATTTGGGAGACCACTGGGGACCAGTGTCAGTCTTTGTCATTTCTGGATGCTGTGGCTCTGCAGACACTGTTACTGTACAATAAGGAATGAATAACTGGAGTTGCCCCTGTGATAGAAAGGAAACTGAAGGAATGTTAAATGCAAATAAGGATTTCTCCAAAGCTGGCTAAAAAGGTATTTACTTATCCTTTTAGCCTAAGCCACTGTCCCTCGGACACCTTTCGTAGAGGGCATGAACATGATGGATATCCTGTCCTCAGGGTAACAGCACACACTTCCAGCAGCAGCTGCAGGGATGGCATGGGGGAGATGAGCCAGACCACAGCATGCTCTTGGCAGTGCAGGCTCTGGCCAGCTCCCTATTGTCTTACTGCACGATTCTGGCTGTTGGCTTTAAGTTTGGCTTGCTGCAGTGCCTGCCAGGATAAATGGAGTGTTTTCAGCCTGTTAAAAGGTCTCTTCTGTCTCTCACTATAAAAAGGAGATCCCAGCTCTTCCCCTAAGGCTTGTGAAGAGAAGCTGGGATGGGAGGGCTTAGTCCTCTCCAGGAGCTTGCTGTGGTCCCTAACGCTATTTGCAGGCAAAGCAGCTGCTCCAGATGTGTGGTGAGCACAGCTCCAAGGCTCCTGGGGAGTAGGGACTTAAAAACCAGCAGCACAAATACATGACACCAGCATCAGAGCCACAGCAGGGCAGCACAGCTGCCTGGCAGTGTCTTGGCAGCCTCCATAGACCTTGTGGAAGGCAGTCCCAGGCTCGGAGTTTGCTCTCTGCAGTGTTCTGTGCTGCATCCAGATTCTGCATCCACATTCTGTAGCCAGAAGAAGGTGGCTACAGAACATCCATTTCCTTTCTGGGATGAGAAGTCTGAGAGTGGGCTCTCTTTTTAGCTGTATCAACAAACTCATAGCCAAATCACTTTATGAAACCTCTTTGTGATATGAATGGATACTGCTGGCCTGCTTTTCTTTTTGAGGTCCTTGAAAGCACTGTACAGGAGTGCAGATGGCTTCACGTGAGGTGCTGTAGGAAAATCCTGTCTGCAGGTAGCATTTGTTCCTCCTGTATTGACTGTCACTGGCCTCTCTATTTTCTCCTAGAAAAATGTTGGCTGACTGCAGGTGGCTGCTCCTCAGCCTTTGTGCAGATCTTAGTGACTGGATGTCCTGACATATGGGTGCGTGATATTTCCAGAGTGTGAGATAAACCCCATATGCCCATTACAACACTTCCTACCCTTCCCACCCTCCAGGAACATGAGGGAGATGGTAATGCCACATGTCCTTGAGGGGAAGAGTTATATCTGGAAAACATTTGGGTTGACTTAGTGTCCCAAAGAGAGAAGCTGCCAGAACAGAATAGACCTCAGCTGTATTTAATTTAGAATTTCTGTGATATATGTTCTACTTTTGATATTGAATCTCTGCCTCTTTCTTGTTGAACTGCTGAACAGCCCTTGTTGCTTTACCCAGGAACAAGGTGACTCAGCTAAATGTCAAACAATGTCAAACCCTGTTAAATAAACTAGCTGCCAAAATTAGAATACGCATGGCATTTCTGCAGCTGGAGCCGTGGATTACGGAAACGAGTATCTAGCTATAAACTCCCTTAATTAAAAAATGGCAAGGCAGATGTTTGTACTTAAATCCTGTTTTATGAAGATGTTATGGTCCTGCTTGCTTATTGTGGGCCTGATTCAGCCAAGCTGGAGTAGCGCTGCATGCTGTGTCCTGAGTGCCCAGGGTTTGCTGTGCCACTTGCAGGGTAGGACAAATACCCCCATCAGCTCTGGCTTAGGAAGTTGCCATATTCTATCCTGGAACTCCTGTTTGTTGGTGCTCTCCTGAAATAATAATTAGTGCTTGACTGTGCTGGAAACCTTTTACCTGTAAAACCAAGAAGTATAATGGGGTTCAGAGCCTTGCCCCACAAGGAGAGACTATACTGGGTTCAGCAGCAAGAAAGTGCAGTTCTTCTTTCCTCCAGCCATCTTTATCTTATTTTCAACAATTTCTTCAATTATGTTTAACCTCACTTCTCCCTTACACAAATAAGGACTCTACGGCTTTCAGTGCAATGAAGAAGTGAAAGGAAATTATAAACAGTCCCAGGTAGTCCTGTATAAAATGTCCTTTGGACAATTTTCTAGTTTTGTTTTACTTTTCAAGAGTGATTTCCTTGCCTTCAATTTTTTTGTGATTTTTTTAAACCATATTGAGAGGCCAAAAGTGATATTTTTTGTCTCCTTTCCTCATTTTATCTTCTTCCCGTGAGTTTTTTCCATTCTTCTCTCTGATTTCACTTTTTCATGTTAGAAAATCCTGCATCAGGAGGGGTTGTGCAGAAGAAAACTGCATTAGAAACACTGTGGATTGGCCAGAGAGTATTTTTGTAGCTGGTGGTAGGAATTTTTTTATTTGGAGGGAGACTGTGGAAGAGCCAGAATAAAATTTGCTGCAAAAAACTCTCTCTAGAGCAAAGACAGTTTGTTGCTCTAAGAAGACATGGATGGCAAGTGCTGTTTGAATGTGCCTGTTTGGTTGAGCCCATGTGCAATACACTGATTTCTCCAACACCTCTCCTGCTGCATATCTGAAGAACAATCTTTGGAGTGTGGATGAGTAGTTTTTCTTCCTCCCTATCAGGCACTTTTACATCTGTGTCAGCAGAGAAAAGGGGTTATGGATTTGGGCTCCCTTTTCCAGGGATCTTGAGGTAATTAATGAAGGAATTTCAGCTGGAAGAAGAAGACTCATCTGCTGAGCTTCTGGAGACCACAGTGGCAAATGAAATGGCAGAGACAGGGCAATGCAACTCTGCGATTAACAGTTTTGCAGTGGTTGACCCAAGACTCCAGGACTTGCATTGTTTTTCATTTCTCTTGGCACTAAGTGGGAGAGCCATCTGGAGACAAAGCTGGAGGGATGTCAGCTCTTCTTGCTCCACTGTGTCTTCCAAAGTGCAGCCCTGGGGAAAACGCACTGCATGGCATGGAATCATTGTGTCATGCTGGCTGCTGGGCTGCAGATCCCTGCCTTGGAGAGAGGCTTGGGCTTGCCATGGCATGGAGGGCTGGCCGTTGATGATGGCAGCCCCTTGCACTTCCCACACAGATTCCAGCTTGATCCTTGCTGGACTTCGAACCACTTTTGACCCCCACTGAAGAAACAGGAGGGTTTTGCATAGAATGTGCCAGAAGGGTAAAATTCTCAGTGGGTGTCTGCTCTGCAACTTCCATGCTGCCTGGAGAGGGAGACATCCTGTTCGAGGAGACTGCTTTGTGTGCCTGGTTTTCCTAACTCTTGGGAAGCTGAGTGCTATCCCAGGGGAGCAGGATGATCAGTGCAGGCTGCCCTACCAGCTTGGTCAGGCAGCTGGAGGAACAACACTCCAGCCCAGCTGCAGTCCCTGCCTCCAGTGCTTGGAGCCTCTACCAGAGAGGCACCTTCTCTCTTCTTTTTTTTCCCACTCAGGTTTTTCTCCTCCCTTCACGATGGCAAGGAAAGAGGAAATTATCCATTTTGGGGTGTGTGCTGCCAGTGCAGCTTGGTGGCCGTGTCCCAGGACACTGGGAGGGATGTCAGCATGGGGGATGAGATGCCACCCAGCTGCTGTCACCTCACTGTGCCCCACTCACCTGCTTCACCCCTGAGAAGAGAAACGCTCTGGCACCATCTCAGTGGGGTCTCTGGGACTTTCTCCTTCGTGGGTAGCACAGTGTGCCTGGCTGAGGCGTTTCATGGGCAGGCAGCAAATTCAGGGCGCAGAGATCCGTGCTGGTAGCGCGAGCTGGGCCGTGTTTCTGCTCCAGAGCTGGGTGCGAGCGGGGCGGGCTGGGCCCTGCCTGGAGGCCGTGCCCGACTGCCTGATCTCAGGGCAAGGCTCCCTAGAGAAGCCCCAGCGACTCCCAGGCCGAGGTTTGCTGGGGGCAGTTCCTGCGGCAAAGGGGAGTCGGAGGAGCGATGTGTGACTCAGGAGGGCGGCGGGAAGGGAGAGGTTGGCTCGGAGAGGGCGCGGGCGGCCATGCCAGCACCGCCCAGACACCTGGGGCTGCCGCCGGGAGCCTCCCGTGTGGCACCATGCAGCAGGATGGGGAATAACCTCTCGCCAATGCCGCCTGCGACCTTCCTCACCTCCGCTTCTGCCACTCGCGGGCTGCAGCGGGGAAGGAGATCTACCGATGAACTGCATCCCAGGTGCTTATGTTCGCTTTTTGCTTTCGGTTTGAGGTGTTGGGTTTCGTTTTTTCCCCTCCCCTTTTGCAGTGTTGTCTTTTGGGTAAGACGAAGCTGAGGAAAAGGGCTTCAGTAGGTTTGCAACAGCAGAATTTTGTCCGCGGTGATGAGAGAAGGGTTTGTCTGGTGGTTTGGGGTTTTTTTGTTTGTTTCTTTGTTTGTTTGGTTTTTTCCCTCTCACCTTGTATATTCCAGCTTTTCGCCTTTTGTTTTGCTCCGGGCTGGAGGAGATAGCAGAGATATCAGAGATACGTGCTAGAGCAGAGGGGATGGGTTCATCCTCACACAGCCAGCACCACAGTGACCCTCAGATTCAGCCATTCGTGTTCTACCTGTGGAAATCGGGACCAGCATCAGCAAAATTCGGATTTGGCCATGTGTAATTTTGTCAAAGGTGCTGCATTTCAGCAGGATACAGTGCATGGCAAATGCTTTCAACATTTATTCTGCCCACCTTGGACGGCAGTGGGATGATGACTGTAAGACACACACTGACTGAGGAGGAGCCTTAGAACTTTTAGAGATATTTTTATTGCAGGCTATTTTCTCCCTTGGAGAGCTGGTTGCTAGCAGAGCATTTAAAAGGAAATGCATTCCCTGTCCTAATTCTTAGCTGTGTTTTATGTGCAACTTTCAGATTTGTTTTTAATTTTTGATCATTTTGTCCTTCATCAGTCTGAGCCAGGGCAGCAACTTATTAGTAAGTGATTTAAACTTTTTGTGGGAGTAATTTTGAATTCCTCAGAATTTCATTTCTGACCTACTCAGATATGAACAGTATTGCAGCAGTTCAAAGCCAGTCAAAAAGTAGCATAAACATAAAAAAACCCAGGAGAGATCAGATAAAATTCTCTTTATCAAGGCACATCTTATGTTTTAGATTAAAATATGAATTAAGTTATTTGAAACAGTGTTCCTTTAATATGCAGAGGTAGCATAGGCAGGCATGATAGGCATACACACACTACAGAGTCTCAGATGTCTGGTTTGCTGAGCCTTACCTGTGTAACATCAATAACGAAGAAGTTCTGCTGTGCTTTTCTGAATATGAGGCAACAAACTCCCAGAAGAAAGAGGGGCTCTGCCCTCATCCCCTTCCACCACCTGCAATAAGGCAGCATTGCAGTCCCCTGTCCCCATCTCTGAGGAGCTGCCAGAGGGTGGAGAGGTGACCCGTAGCACCATGGTGTGAGATGCTGTGGGCTTGAAGAGCTATGGAAATATTTTGGGGGGCCATTCCATAATGCAGTGTAATTTCATTTTAATATACGTATTTTACATTTTCCCGCCTGTTCTCTGAAAGGGAAGAGTGCTTCGAGGTTTAAAACCAACTTATGTTTGAGCCTGGATATTGTGTTAGCTAGACAGCTAACAGGTCCTTGGCTTCTTTCCACTCCAGCTTATTTAGGACTTGGGTGATGCTGAGCTTCTGGTGAGCTGCCCTTCAGCAGCTCCTATTGTTTGAGTTCACAGTTTCTATTGTGTCTTTCTATTTTCTGCCTTGCTAGGAGAGCTATTGTGGAAAATTCATCTCCTGTCTCTCACAAGAGGAGAATGGATTTCCTGTCGGCTCTGGGCTTGAAGGGAAAGCAGGGGCTGCCGGGAGGAAGCGGCTGTTCCTCAGCCGAGAGGATTGATGATTTGGAGGGGAACAGGCGTGTTCTTTTCTTCAGGCTCTGTGGAGATATTTTTAGGGTTTAAGTGTTTTCTGGTTGAAAGACAGGTCGTCAAGTATGAGGTCATAGGATGCCCTAAGGCTGCTGCCTATTGAAAAAGCTGTGGAAAAGGCATGGCCAGCTTTCAGAGCTGCCCACTGAGGAGGGAGCTGCGAGGAGTCCCCCGGCTGGAGTGCGGGGGGCTGCTGGCTTTGCATGCTCAGTCTGTTTCACAGGTCAGGCCTTCTGAAGGTCTTCAGGCATTAACAGGGCATGAATCAAGGGTCTGATTCTATTACAAAAGGAAAAAAATGTGGGGAAAAATAATGCTGGTATCTGCCCAAGTACCTGGTCCTCTTCTCTCAGTCTCTTCTGAGTCCTTCAAATCCAAAATCCACCAGCTGACAGCTGAAATGAAGGGCTGGAATAGAAAAAAGCTACGGAATCTTTTTCTGGGGCTTGTAAACCCACTCTTCTCTCACAGGTTAAGAACTCATGTTTTGCTCAACCAAAAACTACCTCTGGGCACAAATCAGCATATGCAAAACATGACGTGCCTCTCATTAGACTACTTGAATCTCCTGATAAGGATTTTGTAATGATCAAGCTATAGTTTCTAGGGAAAACAAAGAATGAAAAGGGATTTGGGTCTGGGTTTCCTTGAAGCCAGTTTTTTGTTTGTTTTTTTTTTTTGGTGTTTTGTTTTTTGTGGTTTTTGTTTTTGGTGTGGGTTTTTGTTTGTTTTTTTTTTTTTAGCTAGCTCCGGATGTTAGACTGACAGGCCAAGGAAGGTTTTCAGTGTAGTCTAGCTGCCTGAAGTCCTTGGGGAAATATACAGACCTTTTTACTCAAAAATTAGCTGGATTTTGATTCTTGTTTTAAAAGGCAATAAATAAACACGATTATAGACTTGAAAAGCAGTTTGAGCTGCATTGGGCTCATCGTTTCCTCAGGCAGCCATTCCAGATGAATGTGCCCTCTACTACTATAATTACTTTTTAAAAATAACTCTGCAAGTCTGTAATCTAAAGTGGGTGGTATGTAGCAAGTCTGAGAGCATTCTGCATTCATCCCACAGACTGGGGAGAGGGTGACTTTATATAAGGGTTTGCTTGTCTTCCTCTCTGGTCTGAAATCTGACTTTTTCCCACAATCCATCAACAAATGGCCCATACAATGAAAGTGCTTTTTAACACAGTAGTCAAGCTTGCCAGGGACTCAGATGGCTTTGCAGCCCCACAGGCTCTAGATATTCCCTCTGGATATTACTTATCTACCTAATCTTGTCTTTGTTGTGTTCAAATTTAAGTTGCCTAGGCAATACAGGAGAGAAGAGCCCAGCTGAGATTCACAGCTAAATAATAGTCTAGACCTATGTTTGAATCTGTTTTCAGCCCACTTTGCCTTTTGGCTGGGCCAGCTGATTTATTTATATACTCACATGCTTAAAATAGGTCGCAATTATTTTTTTCCTGTAGATTGGAAACAATGAACCTGGGAATTTGCTGCTTGATTCCTCCTACTTTATTTTCTCTATCTATTGAGCTTTTTAGGTGGTGATGTTCTCTAGTGTGGTGTGATTGCAGACCTCCCTGCACCACAATGCAGCTTTTTCCAGGCTCTCATGAACATTGTCGTTACTCATAAGGAGATCTTTATACTCAGGAGCAGAGTGAGGGGATACTGCAGGCAGGGATTTGCCAAAGTTAATCTATTTTCACTATAATGAAATAACCCATGGCCATGTCTACTCCCCTGTGGGGTTTCTTTTTTAGAGTTTAGTCCTATTTAAAGGGAAAGCTGAGGTAGAGAGAAGGAAATAACATGGCAATAAGAAAGAGGAAACCAGGGGTAGCTAGATGAGGAAAGGAAAGTAAGTCCTAGAAGTGGGAAATTCAATCCTCTTGAGCTTCTTCCATTCAGAGAGGTGCTAATACAGCCCTCAGGCTTGTAGGCAGGATTGAGGTAATTAATGTTTGCCCTCAAATTTCCGTGGGTCTGAAGTTAAGCACTTGCACCATGTCGTTTTCTATCAGGGTTTTGCCACCTCTAAATAAAGAGAAGAAAATTACATTCCTTCTGCTTTTACATCCCAAGCATTGGCCAGTTCAGGCTTGCAGGGTGCTTCTTGTATTCAGGGCTCTGAACAGCACAGGGCTGACCTGGAATAAGCAAAACATTGACAGTCTGGTTTGCCCATGATGGGATTTTATTGGTGTTCAGGCTGGTGGACACACTTCACTTTTTTACTGAGTGCACTGTTAGATGTGATTCCCACCAAATTCTTCCAACTCTTCTCACCAATTCTAGGTATCATCTCAGGCAAGTAGTAAAACCATCAGACTGGTGTACAGGAGAAAGGCATGTGGGCCTATTCCCAGTGGGCAGTGTCGTCATGGCTGGTCTATTTAAATCGTTAGATGCAGAGAGCAGAAGGAAGAATGTTCCTGTATTAATCCCGCCTCCTACAAAACACAGCAAATGCAGATTTGTGTGTTTAACAGACTTCCTCTTGGGAAAAGAAGTCTCCTATAGATAATAATCCTTTTAGCAACATCTCCAGTGAACGAGGCTTTGTCCAAAGAACAAAGAAGTCGCAAGCTTGAAATATGCCTGAATTTCCTGAGTGCACTCGCCGCTGTGTGCAGGCAGGAAACTCTGTTGGTCTGCTTTGGATGTTTGCTCTGAAGCAGCATAAACAGAGTGTTGGGTCTCCCGGGATCCTGATCTGACCCATAGACCAGGGAATAGGGGCTCCTCTAAGCTGCAGCTGTGAGAAGGACTGCCACGGTCACAGGCAGCTCTGTGGCCATGTTCCCTGAGCGTCCCATTTCCCCTCTGGCCATATCCTCCGAAGATTCTGGGTGGATTCAGGGGCCAGCAGCAGAGGTGAGTGGTGCAGCTACAGCAGACTCAGCACACGTGAGTGTTAAGCTGCCAGCCAGCAGGGAACTCATTTCCTACACAATTATGGAAACAGCTGATCTGTGACATTTTAAGAAGGGGGGAAAATACAGGGTAGGGGAAGGAAGGCCCTGGCTATGTAAATATTTACTCTTGCACAGTGCCCCAGCCACCGTCTTCTTCCAGGGTCTGGGAGGAGAAGGGGTTGCTTGCTGCTGGCTCTGGCACATGGTGACAGGGGCTGGGGAAGCCACCAGTGGGTTGCTTACAGCTGGAAGGAGGACGCTGGCTGCCAAACAAAAGCTGCTCTGCTGGAGTGTGATACTGCCCTGCTTGACCCACCTGCTCCCTGCTGCCTCCCACAGCCAGGGATGTGCTGCTGGACCACTAAGAGCTTGCTTGAATCACCTGCCTGAGCCTCCTTTCCCATTTCTTGGTCTAACAAAGTCTAACAAAGCCAAGGTAGTGAGATACCCCTGCTCCTTCCCAGAGAGCAGAGCAGCCATGGAAAGGGTGTTTGGGAATGAAGGCACAAAGCATTCCAGGGTAATGCTGCTGCAGGCAGTTGAGGTGTCCAGGATCTGGGGACTGCCGCATCTTGTGTGATGCCATTCCACGTCACATGCCCACCACCAGCTGGGTCTGAAGCAGACATGAGCTATGTTGTGAGCACAGGAGGCACATTGGAGGCACATCACTACATCTGATTGAAAAGGCCCTTGGACACAAGTCAAAAAAAAGACCCTCAGAGACAGGAAAAGGCTTTTCTTGTGGTCACGGCATTGTTCAACCTGCTGTAATACTTGTTTTCAATTTCTTTCCCTCACCCTAGATAAAAATGCTATTTTTTCCATTCCTGTCAAAGAGAGGGTGAATTGACTCTCTTTGGTCTTTAAATACTGCTGAGTTGTCCTTGCATTAGCCCCCCTTGGCTGTGGTGGTGGCTGCAGTGGTATCAGAGCACTGGGGCATTTCAGAAGTCTCTCCTGTGTGTACCCAGCAGGTGAAGGGAAGGCTGTGGTGTGCTTTGCTTTGTCCAGTTTGTGTTTGTAGCCAGGCCTGCATAGTCTAAGCCATGTTTCTGCAGTGCAGCAGCCTGAGGTGACTGTCAGCATGGGGTGATGTACGTGAGGAGATTCGGTGAGTACCAGTAGGAGTGACACCAACCCACTGGTTGGTCTTGCTGTAGTCTGCTCTCTCAGAGCTGTCTGAGAAACCAGAGGAGTTGGAATAGGTGGGATTCAAAGATTTGTTTCATGGAAGTGGTTGATGTGGTAGGAGAGGTAACTCCAGCCTGTTGCCCTCCACCCCTTTCATCAAGGAAATACTGGCTAAGCTCACTCCCCAGAACACGCACCGTCACTCAGTGAATAAACACAAGGGATTTGTTGTGGGTTAATTCTGCTGCTGGAAATCAAACCCTGTTTGTGGTCAGATGACATCTTTTTTCTTGGAAAGGGACCAAGGTTAAGAAGACAAGGAAGGCAGGTTAGTTAAAATATGTCAAAGTCTCTTGGGTGTAAGTAAAGACTATAAATAAAAGCCTTTTAACTTGGAAAAGAACTTTAGAGTGATACGATCAGGCTCAATTTAGTCCAAATATTGCTTTATGCCATTAAGCTGTTATCAGGTTTTGGTTCAACTGCAATAGTTTTATGGCTTCACTTCAGTGGGAACAGTTGCAGCCTTTATGCAAGTAAAGCATTTCCCCTGAAACGTTTGCAGGGAAGACTGCTGTATTGTGCAGGAATCTGGGAGTGAAACTGCCTTGAAACGAATAGCTGGGGAGGTCACCTCCTCTAAATGTTTTGTTTTGGTTTTTTTCTCATTCCAATGTAACTACACAATCTAAGGATTTATACGGTGAACAATGAGGGGATTTAAATGAGGTTTAGTTTTACATTCCTGTTAATGAATCCTCAAACTTAGTAATAGAAGCTGAACATTTTTACTTATTTCCTCTTAAGCTGCAAACATGTCTGATTCAGCAGTGTCTTGAGATGATTTGTCAGGATGAGAAAGTAAGTCACACCGCTCTTCCTCTTGGGATTAATAGAGGACAAGAAAAATCCTGTACCCATAATATTATTTCAGTTGGGCTTGCATAATAGCCTGGAAATGGTTATGCACAATGCAATGCTCTGCAATAATGATGCTTCATCCTTTGAAGTTAGGTTAGTTCATGTCCCAATGTCAGATCTGCACAAATAATAAAATACACACACCCCTCCAGTTTTTCTTGACTAGCCTTCATTTTCTGGACCAAGTTTGCTACAGTCAATTAGAAGAGAGTGGATTTTAATGCTGTTATCCAGCACCGTCACAGCCCAAAAAGTCCTGTCTCACATTTGGTGTGTTTGCATGTCAGTGTGCGGCTGAAGATTTAGGAAGATCATGATGTTTCTAAGAAGTCTTGCTGTGTGCATGCCTGTGCTCAAAGTCTCTGCAGAGCATGAGTAATTCCACCAAAATCATTGTAACTGACCCTCTCCATGAGCCAAGGTTTTCCATGGATCTGGGCTCTTATTCCTGGCTTTCATTAAAGAAAGTGAGAGAAGTCAGGCCTCCCATAATTACTTACAATCTGTGAGCTGGGCACATATGTAAATATTTTCAGGATCACAACTTAGCTCTTTACTTTTAATATACTGTGTTATTAGTAATCGGTTTTGAAGAGATTGAAAATCCCACCCATAAGTTTCTGTAGTGTCAAGCCTGCTCAGCCTTGACCTCTGCTCCCAGTGGTATCATTGGATTTACTGTTGACTTCAGGAGGAGCAGTCACAGCGGGTCTGAGTGCTTTTGAAAACCTTTACCTATGTTTTTCTGTGTAAAACCCATCACTGTAGCTGCCAGATTATATGATACTACGGTTTAAAATGACTTAAGAATGAAATCAAACTAATAAGAAGGCTAAGTTGTAATAAAGCTAAGCAAAGTAAACTTGCTTTTTTTCTAAGACAAAGCGGCTTTCAGAAGGTTTTAATTTTCTCTGGCCCAAGTGGAAAAGCAGTTGAGTTTGGTTCACTGTGTGCATGTGTGTGTCGACACTGCTGCAGCAAAGCCTGAGATGACATCCTGCATCCACTGCCATGCAGGCTTACCCTGGGCACGTGGGACCAGGTGAGCAGGGCTGGAGCCCACTTTGGAGGCTTGGTTTCAATTTCTCTCTGCCCCTCTATTACAGGGTGTGAACTTGGGAATCACCAGTTAAGCCCATATTTAGTTACTAATTCTGCCCAAGATGTATCACTAGTTTTCCCCACTGCCAGAAGTTCTTTACAAATAGGAAATAGAAGATCTGGGGGGTCAAGTAGAATAAATGGGGTCCAAATCTACCCCCAGATTCTCAAGACATATTGTACTAGGGAAGAAGAGAGACAAACTAGAACTGCCGTGTCTCCCCATGCAATAGAAGAATAAATCCATAAAACACTGTATGCACTCAAATACTGCAGCAGTGAAGTCCTTCTGTAGTTGCCTATGCCCTGGTGGTGTTGCTGTGTTAAAAGCCTCCTTGCTCACATCTGTTTGCAAAGGTCCTCTGGAGCAGGGTGGTCTCTTGCTGTAAGAGTGATGATAAATACTTAGCTTTTATGGATTAGATTATTCCTTACAACTTGTTCTCTGTTTCACTGGAGGTCGGCTGTACTCATCATCTATTTGGATTTTCTCCCCTGGGCCCACTTTTGTTTTTTTGCAATTAAACCATCCTTTTTTCTGTGTGTCAGCAGATAGGAGTGTTCCTCCAGGCAGCCGTGAAGACAGAAATGTGTGGGCAAGGCTGTTTCCTCTCTGTAGCTTTCTGCTCCTCTTCTCCCATCAACAGCTCCCTGTGCACAATACTCACTTCAAGCGGTGGTTGTGTCCTCTACACCATCCATTTCTCAGTTCACTTCCCCTTGAAAAGAGAGTTTATAATCCTCTGGTAAGCCCTAAAACTGGCAGGATTTTTGTGTTTGTTTCCATCCTCCTGTTTTATTTTCATAAGCCTATAGATTGACTTTATTTCTCTTAAAGGTCTCTGGGCTGAGAGATTGCTATTCATCCACTTTTAATTAAAGCAATATAGGGAATTAGGCCTTTCACAGGGGTGGTTCTGGTGATGCCTCTGACTGTTTTTGTTAGTTTTTCTCCCATCTGAGCAAATGCTTGGAAGTGTGAGTTGGAGCCTAAGCGTTTTAATTACCAGAGAGTGAAATCACTACATTATGGTGAATCGATTCCTTTGCAAAGGAAAAACTGTTTCTTGGCTGCTGCTGTGGGCACTAGTGTAACAAAGAGAGGAGGGTTCAGTGCTGCAGCCTCAGAGGATGGGAGGATGGTGGCTGCAAGGAGGGAGTAAGGATTTGGCATGAGGGCACTGAGGCATTTGGTGGAGTAGCTCAAGGTGACGGGTGATTTTTGCAGTAGGATTTTGGAGGGGTGGAGGTGATGGGAGCCCAGTCCCTCATCCTGGCAGTATCCAGCTGTTTCCCACAGGAGTCTGTTTTAGATTAGGCTGCCAAAGGCACAGTTTCTCTTGACATTGGTACCACTAGAAGAGTATGGTTGTAGGACTGAGGGTGTCCGGAGAGCCAAGTACTTCTCTTCCCAAGTGATTTATAGTACCTCATTCCCATTCTGTTCTCCTTCAAAGCAATGCTCTCAGGCTCATAAAACAGAGCTTCTGCAAGCAGAGGCTAGTGCAGACACGGAACCTCCCACTGGCATATGGGGGTCACAAACTGGTCTTTTTCTGAATCTTGGGGAAGGCAGTGAAATTATCCTCCCCAAGAACGTGATTATTTTGGGTGAGCAAGTGAAAGATCTCAAGAGCAGGTCTCAGGCTGACCTAGGGAAGCAGCTGGCTTTTCCGCCTGGAGTGCTCAAATTATTGCAGGGTAGTTTTACAGTGTGAGAGGCTCCAGCAGGAAATTTTCAGAAGAGCCCAAGTGTCATCTGACCCTGACTCCTGGTTTCTGAAGTGTCAGTGTGTTCCTGGTGTGTGTTTGTGCATGTGTTTGGAAATTCGACTTCTGTCTCAAATTGGTCAGCTATTTTAATACAGTGGAAGGAAAGCTATCACCTCAAGTGGCAGAACGCTTGCAGGAAAACCTGTATTTACCCATGGACCCTTGGGGAGAGGGGGTAATCCTCTTCAGTCTCATTAACTTCTGTCTCTTGCTTCTGTCCTTGCACGTAGCTTGTTTCTGGCACAAGGACACAGCTTCTCTTGCCTTCCTCAGCCCTGTGAGCCTCACACAGGTTCTTGTGGTGCTGCAGAGTGCCAGTGCAGGTGTTTGTGTCCCTTTCTCAAGTCCTTTGGGTCCACCTCAATGCCAGCACGTGATGAAGGGACTGTCAGACTGTGCCTTCTGCACTTGTCTCTTTTTCTTGCTCTCATCTGTGGCTGGGGATGGTTTGCTGTCCCCCAGGGGCTCACTGGTGCTCCATGTGTTTCTAATCTCGTGGCACAGCCAGGCTGGTTTCTCCCTCGCAGCGATGAGACGCTGGCTCCGATGTCAGTTTGGTTCTGATCCATACGAGTCCTGGGGCCAGACCCTGTTCTCATTAATGGCTTTTTCATTTGGAAATACGTGATTCCCTTTCCACAGTGTTTCCCTATTGCAATGTCTGGAAAGAGCCAAGAAAATTTTTTTCTTTTCCCCATTTGCAATGCCTGGGGTTTGCTGGGGGCTCTGGGTTTATGCTGTGGTTTGTTACTGATGCAGGTTTCCTGGGGGTTATAAGGTGATATAAAGAAATCTGACTGGTTGAGCTGACTCAGAAGTGACCCTCCTGAATCACTCCCAGGCAGCTGAGCTGTCTCAAGGTCTGACTGCAGGAGATTGATCTGCTTGTCATTAAAAATAAAATGTTCTGTATGTCCTCGAAATATCAGAAGTTTGTTAAAGTCTTTCTTTTTGTATTTCCAAAAAGCTCATGTCAGTGCCCTCTTTTTCAAGTAATAGTTATTAAATTAATCTCCAGTGCAGTATCTGAAATGCACCTGTCTTTCCCTCCTGGCACATGAACAAAAATTCATAAAATATGAGCTAAAATAAGCAATGTGGAAAACAGAATCATGCAGAGAAAAATTTTAAAAACCTGCCCCCTGAACAAGACAAACACCTGTGAAAAAGATCCATCTGGTACTTTTTCTGGATAAATAGCATAAAAAATAAGGTGGTAAGTAAGACCTAAACTTTTCTTCATGTCCTAAATGTACTGAATATGCATCCTCCTTTCTTGTCATAGTGCAATGGAGAGGTGATTTTGGATAGCCTGAGGAGGTGAGGACTCTCCACTTTGGAGGTCTGTAACTGCAAGTTAAAGAGACTTCCCCAGTAGTGCCATAGGTAGAGTTGATTGTACCATGAATCAGGATAATGGATTTGCTGGTCTCTTGAGTTCTCATGCTGTGTTTCTGTGATTTGGTTCTTTGGAGCCACATGCTGAAAAGATCGTGATGAAGATTAATTCAGAGTGCATAGCAAATGGACGTGAAGGGGGTGTAAGACTAGTTTGTGGATATAAGATCTCAGCCTCAAAAAGAGGGATTTTAGTCTGCCCAGTAGTAGAAACTTGTCAAAATGTAATTTCTTTCCTAAGCTGTTTCTGGTTTTTGATCAAAACTTCATGGTTTCTGGCCACCACTCTGATTTGTAAGTGGCACCAGTACAATTTGTGTCACCATAACACCAGTCCCTCAGCTGCGTGTGCTCTTTCAAGTGTACATGTATGAATACTGCATTCAGAAAGCTCGTGTCACAGAGCAATCATAGCAGTTGCAAAAAATTGTTTTATTTCCTCCTTCTTGTGTGTCTAAAAGGAAAAAGCCCAGTCTTTCAAATCCATTTGCAGCCACATGGTTTTATGTAACTCAGCAGGAAATACTTCTTTGCCTGTCTTGCGGATGAGTGCAGTGGAGGGTTCTGCTGCATCCTGTGGGCTTTTGGGTGCCTGAGAAACTTCCCTGCTGGTCTTCACTGGTCCCACTTTCCTTCTCTTTCCATACCCATCCCTGCATTCACAGGATCTTAGTAGCAGTTGAATCTGGCCCACCATTGCTGTGGCAAGTATAGCATCACCAAGCTGCTGAGCAGGCAGCCTTTGATGCTCTGTACTTCTTGCAGTCAGGTAATTTTATGGTATGACCTGGACTTTGTTTTGCACAGGTACCCAGTGTTAATTCAGGTGCTTGGCACTTCCCTGCTATTTATTAACTTGTTCAAAAGCCACAGTGGAACATAGCATTTTGGTGAACAAATTGATCTCAGGGTCTGTCTTTGTTTGTACTGTGTCTGGGACAGTGGGTTTCTGCTCTGGGAATAAATATTTTGGAAAATATCTTCTGATTCTTTGCAAGAGAACCACTCCTCTTCAGCTATCTCCTCTGCCCTCATGCTGTTGGCTGGGGAGTGGCATTTCAACCATGTTGATCCCAAGAAGGGGACCCACTCTTATCCTGTACAGGGAAATAGCGAGGGCTGGTTCTGCCTGAATCAGCATGGAAAAATATTATGCAGGATGAGGCTGAATTCCATCCAAACATAAATAGAGTAGCATGCCCCAGAATATCTTCTTGGTTTAAATCTTGCTCAGAAGTCAAAAGTCTCAAGTACCAATAAAGTCACTGACTAATGAACATTACTCAGTTCCTTTGGGTGCTTGGCTAGGGGCACTCATAGTTTCCAGTCATACGATTACTCCTTTTTTACTTTAAGCCATCCTGTTTTCCTTTAGTCTTTCAGCCTTAAAGAAATATTGAGTAACTCTGTGTTCTGCTTCTCAATGGCAAAGTCAAGGGATTACAGAGACACAGATCTTTTCCTGCTACCTGGAAACACCTTCTTTATCTCAGTGCCAGCTGATGTGTTAGTTTCCTGGTTTATTTTCCATCACCTTTTCCGAGTCTCTCTTTCTCACCTCTTTTCCACTGGAACCATAAACAAGTTGGGATTTTCCAAGAAGTGGAGATGAATCAGCACCAGGACATCTGCTCTGCACAGTGGGTTTCTGATGATGAGACAGGGAGGGATTAAAATCTAAACCTGAAGTTTGGCAAATTATTTCGGTAAAAGCTTTAGGGAAGGCCAGCCCAGTTTCTGGACAGCTCATTCTTGACTGCCAGTGGAGGTACAAAGAACAGCCAGCTTCCAGATGAGTCATTAGCCTGGCACATGAGGAATCTTCAATTCTTTGTGGTGTCTTGCAGAGGTTTACCTGCAGGAATAAATGTCTACATGGTACGTGAGACCTGTGAGTCCTTGAGCTGCCATTGACACCTTGTCCTGGGTCATTCAGAGCTGCAGCACTGCACCAGCATTTAGTGGTTTTGCAGCATCCAGTGTCACCTCCTAGCACCTTGTGCCCAGGGTTGTCTTTGGATGGGCAGTGACTCTGCTGGGAGAGTGCTTGCACTTCTGTACCAAATGGAGCTTCTGGTGTTGTGATTTCAAGTATGCAACCATTGCCTCAGCTAAATTCACTCCTGTTGTACCTGAGATACAGGTACACGTCCGAGGACCATGACTCTTTTAGGAAGTTGTGTGACTTGGAAACTTGTTTCACACATTCAGATCAGAATGTGGGTTCACGGTGGCTTGAGCTGAGTCTCTGAGAGCAGTCCTGAGTGGCAGATGAGCCATTTCACCTTACCTGGGTCCAGGTGACCTGTGTTGGCTGGTGAAGGCATATGTGCTGCCTGCTTCCTAAATCCAATTACTTATTTTTCACAGAACTAACACCAAAGTATGTGTGGACTATACAGCAGCTGCCATTTAGATTTATGGGGATGTAGTTTCTGCAGTAATTATCTACAATTCTTGACACCTGCCACAATCCCATTCTGTGGCTGTGCCATGCTGGTATATTTGACTTATGTCATTGTGGGAGTTGCATAAAAGTATCACCCACCAGTGAAATACCTTCATCTGTGGAATCTAGCACAGTGAATCTTGGATGGCAACACTACACCTCAGATTGTGAGTAGGGATAAAGAAGAATCCCACATCCAATTGACCATGGCAAATCCAATTCAAACTGCAAAGGGATATTTTTCCTCCCATTAGGCAGAATGTGATTAATTTCCCATGTGGAAAATTGTTCAAGACAGACGTGCTCGTAAATTATGGCTTAAGAGATCCTATTACGTCCAGATCCATCAAAACCTACTGTGCCTCCCAAAATAGCAGTAAGAAGATAATTATATTAACAGCCTTTTTTTTTATTTGGTGTATGACTGACATAGGCTGTAAGGGTATTTTCTGCCAGTTTGGAGCCTTCATTTAAGGATGGATGCTATAGCATTTGTGGGCATTAACAACAATCCTTGGTTTCTGACATTTGAAATAAAAATGTTACAGAAAAGATTTTAAAATAGGGGATTGAAAGCTAATAGGTGTCAATGAGCCTACATTTTAAAACAATGCATCCTCTGGGGATGAGGACTTAAAAACTTCCTATCTGAAAAGATACAGAGATTTACCAACACGGATTTTTTAATGATCTGGTCTAGGAGGTGCTAGCGACATAACTAACTCTGATCATGAAATTCACTTAGGATACTCAAATTTGGAGCTGACTGAAAAACATTGGAGGAAGATCTCATACATGGTAAAAAGGCAGTTTGGTGGTGGTAAGCACAAAGCAGTGGGGAGGNAGGGCGGGGGGGGGTGTGGGGAGAAGAACCATATTGCAATCTAGGAAGGAGATTTTTGTAGCTCTGAGGGTGTTTCTGTGAAAACTGCAGCTCAACAGTCAGCAGCAGTCAGAAGGCCAAAGGTAGTGTTAAAAAGAATTAGGCAAAGAATGGGGAACAAAACCCAGAGCTTCGGTTGTGAAAATCCAAGATTTCCCCACGTTGTGAATACTGTGTGCAGGTCTGTGTGGCCTCTCAGAAAATGTGCATAATAAAGTAAGGTTCTGAGAAGGATGACAGAGGTGATTACAGAGGGGAATTGACTTTTGTAGGATGGGAGTAAATAGACTAAAAGTCTTCAGTCTTGAACAATGTGATGGTTGGGATAGAGAAGTTTGTGAAATCACCAAAAATTTGAGAGTGAGGAAAATGTGATTAATTTTATTTCTCAGAATGCAAAAACCAGGTGCAGCCTTTGAAATCTGAAAAGCAAGGTTAAAGTGAACAAAAGGAAGTATGAAATCACAAGCTGTGTGATTAAATTATGAAATTCATTTCCAGAAGACTCTATAGGGACCACAAAATCTGTAGGTTCAAAAATGGACTAGAGCAGTTTCTGTAGGATGAAACCAACATTGGTTGCTAAAAGTTATTTTCTAATTCCCAAAATGTCTGAGCTATGCTGTACAGGAATAGAAAGTGTGTATCAGGAGAAGGATCCCATTACATGTACCCTGTTCTTGCCTGTCTTTTACTGTCCACTCTTGTAGACAGGGAGCTGGATTACAGAGATCTCTGGCCCAACCAAATGTAGCACTTCTACAGCGCTGCAAAAAAGTGAATTAAATCTAGTGTGCAATAACCATTAGTGGAACTGCATTCTTGAATTGAGCTGAACACATAGATAGTGATCCTCCATCTGGAGGGGGAGGAGATGGCATCTGTCCATTCTTGACCTTCTACTGGGAGACCACAAGTCTGCAGGCTGGACCACCTCAGAGGGGTTACCTGAGGTACCCAATAGTGTGACTTTGTAACTCCATCCAGACCTGAATAGCACTGCACACCAGGACACAAAGGCAGACAGCATTTGGGGAGCTGCCATTCCTATGTGGTGGCACAGGGAGAGAAAGACAGGTTTGTTTGTGGGGTGGATTTTGTTAGCAGTCAGTCCCGTTTGGCGGCTCAGTGTCTCTGTGGCTTCAAATGCAATTAATCAGGGCCCAAAAGGGTCATTACCAGCTCACATTCCTAATTCAGATTTCTATGCCTATTCATGTTAGTGTTTTTTCTTTAATTTAGCAATAAAGTTGGGGCTGTTTTCATGTTTTTATGTTGCTGGCCCAGCAATCCTCATTAAAAATAAAAAAATAGCAAAACATTAATTTCCAGTCCACCTTTTTTTCTTCTCCCTGGGAAATGAGAAGCCCATATTAACTGTGAAAGGGAAACAAAAATGTGCATGGTCCTAGGGTCCTGGTGTCACCTTGGCTGAAGACACTTTTCCTTTCATGGAGTGAGTAATTGCTCAGAGCATTAATCTCTGAAAGAGGCTTTTTATCCTGCAGTTGGCAAAGCTGTTGACATCTGACAGTGCTGTTTCCTCCTTTGATCACACATAAGCACCTTGCTGAACCCAGGAGAAGGCAGCCACAGAAAGCTGGGGTTGCTCAGCATCCAGAGGTCCAGGGCAGCAGCTCTGTCCTCTTGCAGCCTTAACGCTGCATTTACTTGCACGTGGAGGAACTGAGAGGAATTTTTCAGATTGTCCTCCACTGTCTTCTGGCAGCAGCAGGCACTGCTGGTGCCAAGTCACACTTGAGCGTAGTTTGCATTGAGCTGGAAGCAGCTGACGTGCTCACAGATTGAGGAGCTGGGTGTGAAGGAGGCTGGTTATCAGATAAGTAATTATAAAATCATTTCCCTGTTCCTGTGCATCGGCTGAGCTGTGATAAGTGCTGCTGTGAGCACTTGGAGTCGTGCAGCCGAGGCGGAGCAGTGTGAGTGAGCTTTGCTGTCCCTAGGAAGCCGAGTGACCACACGCTGGCTCATGTTGGTGCAGGCTGCTTGTGCCCACGTGGACCATCGTGTCCACTGCATGCATCAGCTGGGAAGGGGCAGTAGGGGCAGCTTCATGGTCAGGAGTTAGAGAGGAGGTGCTACTGGGTGGCCTGGCCACAGACCTGACCCAAAGGCTGTTTCATCAGGCAATGTGATGTGGTGGATTGACCTTGGCTGGACATCAGGTGCCATAAAGCTGCTGTATCACTCTCCTTCTCAGCAGGACAGGCAGGGGGGAAATAAGATGGGAAAAAACAACTTGTGGGTCAAGATAAAGTGAAAGCAAAGGTCACACGTGGAAGCAAAGGAAAATGAAAGATTTATTCTCTACTTCCCATCAGCAGGCCATGTCTGGCCACTTCCCTGGAAGTGGAGCTTCATTATGTGTAATGGTTACTCTGGAAGACAAGTGTCATAAATAATAAATGCCCCTCCTTTCTCCTCCTTTCTCTCAGCTCTTACTACTCAGCTGATGTCATATGGTTTGGAATATCCCTTTGGTCAGTTTGGGTCAGCTGTCCTGGCTATATCCTCTCCCAGGATTTTGCCCACCCCAGCCTTGTGGTGGTGATGGCAATGTTAGACAGCTGAGCTGAGTGCTGCTGCTGGAGCAGCCAAAACACTGGGGTGTTATCNATTCTCTACTTCCCATCAGCAGGCCATGTCTGGCCACTTCCCTGGAAGTGGAGCTTCATTATGTGTAATGGTTACTCTGGAAGACAAGTGTCATAAATAATAAATGCCCCTCCTTTCTCCTCCTTTCTCTCAGCTCTTACTACTCAGCTGATGTCATATGGTTTGGAATATCCCTTTGGTCAGTTTGGGTCAGCTGTCCTGGCTATATCCTCTCCCAGGATTTTGCCCACCCCAGCCTTGTGGTGGTGATGGCAATGTTAGACAGCTGAGCTGAGTGCTGCTGCTGGAGCAGCCAAAACACTGGGGTGTTATCAACACCTTTCCAGCTACAGATACAAAGCACAGCACCGTGCTCCACTGCTATGGGAAAAATCATCTCCATCTTACCCAGATCCAGTCAATACCTGTGGGCACAAGTCCCAGCTGGGTTATTGCACTCAGGCTCACAGAAGGGATGCAGGTCTGGCTTCAAAGTTGGCACAGGTTGGTGTGGTGACTGCACCAGTCAGAGCCCCAACGTGTGCCTGTCTCCCTTCTCCTGAAACACAGAAACTGGTCATCCCTGCTTTAAAGTGCATGCTTGTGAGCCTTTGAAACAGCAGTAGCTTTATCAGGGATCAGAGCAGGCAGAGAGGAAATCCCTACCAGAGATTGTCTTAATAACACTTAAAAGTAAGACATACTGAAGAGATGTGTCTGGAACCAGAGGATTATGTCTGTGGTTTGAGATGGTGTCTTGGTCTGCAGATGAGCTTCTTGATTCAGGGGTTGGCCAGTTTTGGTCAGGTTGTTGTTCAGCGGCTTCTTCCGTACCTGATGTCATTTAGTGAAAATTCAGTTTTAAACTAGTCAGCAGTTTCACCTGGAGGACTCCAGGAGAGCACTTTGATTTAGGAAACAAGAACAGTGCTCTGTTTTGCGAAGCACCAGGGATTTCGTTTCTTACTACAGCTCTCCAAAATCCTAGCTGGTGAGTTCCAGCCTCTGACAAGCACCTAGTTTGTTTGCTGCCATATTGTTTCTTTGTTTAATATCTGTGTTAATTGGTGCCTTCCAAATACTACAGCTGCTCTGTGGAGCACTGTCCCTGCTAATCTGACTGCTGAATTTCACCTCCTACAATATGGGACATGTGTAAACTGGCAGCTGACTTAAGGTCTTCCACTGGAAAGAGTTTTGCCTCTTTCATGGCAGAAATTTAGAATTTGTTTTCAATTAAAGTAAATGAACTGGAAGATTTTTCTGGCCCTAGATAGCAAGGTAGATGTATTTTCGTTCTACGTGTGATCAGCAGAGGGATCTAGGGACTGGCTCTATGGCTTTCATTAGTGTGTGCTCATTTTGTGACCTTGTGAAGCCACCTTTGCATCCCTACCCCTCAATTTCCACTTGCAATGTTCTGTAAGAACACACGCTGTGGCACCGCATTATTGCATGACCAACCTCCCTGTAATAATAACTTTGATCTACATGGTATGAGTGCAAATATTATTTTATTCACAGCTTCAGTTCTCAACCAGCTTAAGGGTGGAGTCTCCCAAGCAGTGTTATTGCCCGTCACGCCAGAGGCTGTGGCTGGGACCTTACTGTGCTTTTCCAGTGTAGTTTGGCAGGGGTGTGGTGCACATCCATCTCCCTGCAGTGACCCTGCTGTAGGGTCTCTTAGCCCAGTGGATGTAGCCCAAAGGCTCCCTGTTGTGAAGGCTGGTGCAGGCCCAGGGCCTCTGAGGTAGTGTCTCAGGCTTAGTGACCAACTCCTGCATGAATGACAGGTCTCATAAGACAGTGCAAATGTTTTAATAGGCTCTGCTCCTTAAGGCTCCTGCTTTAAAGGACTGAGGTAGGACCATATGGTCCTTTCCTGAGGGTCCGTACCACTCAGCAGGAAGACACCTGGTGACTTTACCAGACCCCAGTGAGCAAGGTGGTACTTGATGTGGGTTTGGAAAGAGCAGAGGAGGAGTTTTGTTAGTGTAGCTGCAGGGACATGCTCTTGCCCTTTAGGAAGAGTATTTTTTATGGTTAGGATGGTACAAAGGCATTTGAGAGGCTCTTTCCTTGTTCTGTTCAGAAGTCAGGCACTGAAGTAGCTCAGATGAAACAACCATTTTCACCAGCAAATGCATAATACCCACAGGAACTGCTCTCCCCAAACTTGTTGGGCCAAACTACAGTGATCCACATCATTCCAACACTGCCCAGGGAGTGAAAGGTACTCTGGAACAGCTCTGCAGACTGTGGAGCCCTAATGATTTGGAAATCACAGGTTAGGAGCCACTAACTACCTTGGTGAAGGCAGGACAGTGGCGCCAGCTGATACAGGAGGAAAACCAAGTGTTTCAGCAATGAGAGGCAGTGGTTGATGTTTCTCTGGTCAGTTGGTTGCAGGTCTAGATAGTTTGATCATTATTTAAGTCTCGGTGTTTTTGCACATTTAATGACTTGGTCCTGGATATTTGGAAATGGATCTTTTTGGAGGATGTTCAACAAAATGAAACAAAGAGTGTAGTGGATGTGATTCTTATCTTAGGGGAGAAGCATGCATGGGTAAGGATGATGCTTTGGATCTGCATAGGCTTTCCTGATTTTCTGTGCCTTTTGCTTGCAGCATAACAAAGATTATGCAAAGAGCAGGACACTCCTGCATCCTCTGTGTGAGGAAGCCCTGCTGTTTCCTAAGGCATCGTTTCTCAGGTGTTTTGAAAACCTGACCCTCTTTTGGCTCCTTGTCTCTGTGGGACTCGGAGTTATCGTGGTGTTGGTTCCTCCAGGTGAGGGTGTGCTAGTTGCTGACTGCAGGTGTGAGCACACTCCTCCCTCTGGCCTCAGACACACTGACTGCTTTCTGCAATTAAGAGCTCTTGGCTGTTTGCAGGATAATGTAGCACTTGCAACCAGCAATTACACATGAGTTCACTTTCCCCCTTGGAGGACCTGAGCTGTGTAGTTTGAGGAGGCACCGATTGCACCTGACCCACTAAATCAACACTTCCAACATTTTACAACCACCCAGAGACTGGGAAGTTCAGTTTTAAGGGTTCTGGGGACTTGTGCTTATACTGAGATCATCTTGTGGGGGTGGATGCTTTACTTTGCTGTACTCTGGTGGTAAAGTTGTTTTAAGTGAAGTGGTGATGGATCTCTGCATTTGCTGGTGCTCACAGACCAATGCATAGGGAGCTGTCCCACAGTGAAAAAATTGCAAGGATAATTTTGTGCAACTTCTGCCTGCCCTTTCCAGACCAAACTCTGTATAATTTGCCTACACCATGATTCCTGCTTTGCTTTGGAGAGCTCAGAGATTCGCACCTGGGACACCTGAGGAGGAGATTACAGCAGCAATGGGTTGTTTGGGTGATAGCAGCAGGACACAGAGCAATATGAAGTAGCTCTTGGCCTATGCAAAATATTCTACAAACACAGCTTGAGATTTGCACCCCATGGCCCCCATCTCTCACTCCTGAGTTTCAGTGTCAGTGCTCATGGCTTTTCTCCCTCCAGCTGTGCCTGATGCGTGAATTCACAAAGTGTGTACTAGCAAAGCTCTCTGGAGCTGATGCTGTTGTCTCTGGAGTATAATAGCCACCCCTCCAGACACTGCAGAATGGCCAGGGTCAGGGGTGAGAGCTCTTTGGAAGGGCAACAACCTTTCCACTTGCCTGTCTTTGGTTTCCCTTTCTAATTATTCATGTAAGGGCATATTCTGCTTATCACTTCTAATGGAGGAAGATTTCTCTTCCTGGTGATACTCTTTTATACAAGCCATTTTACTTCTCATGCTTTATTGCTTCTCGGTGATTTTCTTTAACATTGCAGCTTATGCACATTAAAAACAGGATCCAAGGGCAGGAGGACACTGTCCCCACCATCCCCCACATCTCAGGGCAATATTGTTATTGCTTGTGTGGCTTTCCTGGCTGCCCCATCTGTCTCCATCACCTCTTGTCACCTTCCATAGAAATTCCTGCTGATTAGCAAAGGCCTTTATCAGCTGAGGCTCTTTGGCAATACAAGTTCAGCCAACAGTTCTGGCTTTGTCACGAGTTTCTACTTATTAAAAAAGTCCTTCCCCCTCCCACTGGTGGAAACACTATGAATCATTTCCCTCCCCTTTCTTTGTCAGGAGCAAATGCCATCAGTGTTAGGACCCTGGCACTGACTTTTTGACTCCAGGAAATCATGGGTGAAACAATCCATGGAAACTGGAATTCCTATTTAAAAGAAAGGTATTATTTTTTAAGGAACACACCTCCCTTCTGGCTGCTATCAGATTGCCATCTGATTGACAGTCACACGTACTTCCATGAGAAAAATATTTTTTTCATTCTATTCCATAGTGTTGTGCTGTTGATTTGTCTATTTTACAGTGCAAGGTAGCAGTGCATGTTTAAATGCCCCATTTGGGAGATAGATTGTGTGTCGGTGCTTGAGAGTTTTGGCAGGACCCTAAGGTGGATATCACAGTTTAAATGGGTTGAGGGGAATTCATGTCATATTCGATTGCAGGCCTGTGCTTATTTGGTGTACAAAAATAATTCAAACAGCCATGTGTAAGAATTAGAAGCCTTCATAAAAATACTTGAACACAAAATAGTTTTAATTACACTGGAAGAAGCTTCTTAGCTCAAAAGGAGAACCTGTAACTGCATGAGGGCTAAATTCTGTATTTTTGTTTACTGATGCAACTGATGCAGTGTCACTGCAAGAAGAGTCTGACTCCCAAGTACCTGTGAGAAGTTGATCTTGGCTTAAACATATTGCTTGGCAATACATTACAGACCTGGTACCTCCCAGATTTTCAGGTAAAAAGTGCAGAGAATCAACATCCCAGTAACAAGAACAACATGAAGAGGCAGAAGCAGGAGCTCTTTCCTGCTCCTGGGAGACAGAACTGTCAGAACTTCTACAGCTGGAGCTTCTGTAGTCAAGGCAGCACATGTCTCTTTTAAACATAAATCAGATGAGACATTAGAGTACTTCTAATGGTCCCATTAGTCTTCAGGCTGTCCACTGTAGAATATTTATCATATGGCTTGCTTCACGTACTGCATTCTGAAGTGTGGTGATGGTGCTTGAAATTCAAGATTAAATGTCAGGATGCATTTGTCCATCATCCCTTTGATAGTGTGTTTGGTCTCTTAGTCGCTGGCAGAGGCTCTTTGCATCAAACAATTGGTGTCCTTAGGCCAGTCCATCACCCAGACATACCTGGAAATGAGACTCAAGCTCAGCAATCAGAGAGTAAGACCCAGAGATGAATGTGTCAGATTTGGAAGGGAGCTAAAAACAAATTCCCTGCCTCCTTGTTGCCCCTGCAGCAGCTGCCATTCACAGTCTGGCTCCAAAGGAGCAGCAGAGCTGGCAGCTCAGGACTGAGCCACTGGCAGAGTGGTGGGAAGATCACAAAGGCATCCCTGGAAGGTCTCAAGGCCTGGATATGCAGCACCTCTCCTTGGTGGTGAAAGGTGTGATCAGGAGATTTGTTTTAGAGATTGTCTTAGAGGTTACAAATCCCAGTCAAGGGCAGTGGCTGCTGCCAGCTGGCATCTGCTGTGATTGTAGGGGCTGTGTACCATGTGTCCCCCTTCGTGAAGAGGAGAGACAGGATTCTCCTGCCTGGCATCCCCTCAGGGTCTTGTAGTGTTTCTTTGCCTGGTGGTGCCTGATGCTGTCCTGCCTTGAGACCATGCTCCACAGTGTCACCAAGTCCCACAGGAGCTGGGCTTCTTCCCTGTACAAACCACATCCTTGACTATTACAAAGCATTGGGCTGTGGACCCTTCTGGTGTACTCAGCACAGGCCTGTGGACTAATGGGAGCACCAGAGTGTTTGGATGCATTTAAACTGGTTTGTTCTTGGGCCTCGTGGCACTTGTTAAAAGTCTATGTTACTCCAAGTACGAGGTGATGCAGGAATAAAGTGATATTCTGAGGATACATTTAAGCTTACAGAATCAGCAGCTGCCAGACAGTCTCCTGCATAGCTTTATTATTCCCACTTTGTGCACCCACTGTGTATACAGGAGGAAACTTAGGTCTTGTGACAGAAGAGGTGTGTGGTCGTGAAATTAAAGACTCGATATATATATGTGTATATATATACACACACACACACACACACAGAGAGATGAAGGCATGACTTAAGATGTCCTCTACTATGTTAAACCTGATACTTTGCCTCTTATCCGTATTAATTTCTTAGGAATAATATTTTCTTTAAAGAAAAAATGATAAAAATAAATACTGTTATCCTGGATTAGC
Source organism: Leptocoma aspasia (assembly GCA_013399835.1). NCBI lineage: Eukaryota > Metazoa > Chordata > Aves > Passeriformes > Nectariniidae > Leptocoma > Leptocoma aspasia. The sequence goes on along the minus strand of VXAX01001008.1, from coordinate 66,575 downwards.
AGCAGGGCTGGAGCCCTGTCTTTCCCACGTCTCTCTTTCCAGTTGGTGCTGTCTTCGGAGCCCTTCCTAACATGTGCCAGACCTCCCTTGGCCCTGTCCAAGCCTGGCACACCAGTGAATGAAATATTTGCACGAGGCAGCGTCATCTCATGTAACCTATGACTTTCCATCTGAATTGAGACAGACTTCCTGTTCACTTCCTAGCTGGGCTGCAGCATGGTTAAAAGCCACTCATCCTTCTGTAAAATGGGGCTGGAGTGCCTGAGGAGGTTTAAAAGAGCTGCAGTAAAATTCAGGAGAGAGGAAGCAGCACTCTATGTACTCACAGAGAATAGATCCTTTCCTTAGGGATGTGGCTTTTCCCAGAGGAAAAGCCAAGTGGCACAAAAACTACCACTCCACCCTTGCGAGGAAATTGTCTGGGCTGTTCTGCATTTACCAGCCACCCTGGAACTTTCCCTCTTGATGTTGGTGCTGGGCAAAATGCTCCCTTCCAGTGCTGTCCAGAGGGCTCCTTGCTGGCTCATGTGCTCCTGCTGCCCAGCTCTCTGCCTTCCCTGGATTTATGGTGACCCTCTCTCCCTTGTTAGGCAAAGCTTTCCACTGATGGGGTCTGCACTCACTTGGAGAAGGTAAAGAGTGTACAACGTGGGTCTCTCATATTCCCTTCCTCTTCCAGTCCTGTGGGACCTCCCTTGCTTTCAGAGGAAGACCAGGAGAAGAGGGGGAACTGGGGAGAGCAGTAGTAACTGGCACGGGGTCTGCAGTGGTTCCTGCTGGTTGGTTGTGGTGGCTTTGTCTGAGCCTCTTTCAGCACAGTCTGTCTTCCCAGACAAGGGAAGGAGTTTGGCCTTTGGGAAGCTGTCCCTCCTTAGAAGTACTTCTGTGACTCTGTCAGTGAGACTTCTCTGCCTGAAGACCTCCAGAATTTGTGAGGGGGTCCCCTCCTTGCTGCCCACCAGAGCTGGATGTGTTTGCAGTGTGTCCTTGTTTTTCTTCTTGTTTTTTCTTTCTTAACTGCAGCTCCATGGTGCTCAAAAATACCCAGTCTTCTCCAGGTCTCAGCTTTGAATGCCATACTGGACTGGGCAGCAACAGATCTTTCCCACTGGCCTCGTCGAGCCTTTTCCAGTAGTAGAAGGAAAATCTTCCTTTTGCTGACAGGATGAAAATGGAAGCACCTTCTGGGCTTTGTTTTGTCCTAACACCACAGTTGCCCTGATATTTTCCATCTCCATTTAAGGACTGAATTAAGATTCATCACATCCTGGGGTCTTTTTTGTACTCTGTTTAATATAACATTCTTTATTATTACTTTTAGAAAAGCTGACTTGCATTTACAGAGGATCTTTCATGTGTTTAAATCTTTGGTTCCTTTATGTTTTCATATGGTCACCTGTTCAACTTTCGTCTCATGGCTTGAACTGAAAACAGGAAAGCCAGAAAGTGAGAATGTTTCCAAAATGTCGTTTTCTCTTTGCAGTATATTTATAAAAGTTGCAAAAAAAAATAGCAAGATCTCCCACACCAGCATTTCTGGAGCACTGAGAAAGGAACTGCTCCTTTCTCAGTAGCTACCCCTACCTCTTTCCACCTCAAAAAAGCAGTTTAGTGCAGCAATGCAGTACAAGTAAAGGGTGATCCTCAAGGCAGGTAATTCTCACCATTTACCAGACAGAGAAGCAGGAAAGCAAGAATGTTTCCGTGTGTCCAGAGTGGGTGTGTGCAGGAACATGGAAGGGTCACTTTCCTGCTCCAGCTGCTTTTGACTAAATTGCTCAAGCTGAGATCATGCAATCTCTCAGACACCCATTGAAGATTTCCAGTGACCACAAGGCATCACATCCTACAGGGATGGCTCAACATCAGCATAGTAATGAGATAACCACAGGGAAACCAGAGAGATAAATTGATGGCACCAGGAAATGGCTTTACCTCACAGCACAAACTGTTTTGTTGCCAGAATTGGGGATAAAGATAAACCACTTTCTCCTGTCTGAAACAAAAGGCTTTAACACCTTCCAGATTAGCAGCTGTGGGGGAAAAGGCAACCAAAAGGGGCAGTGTCTGAGGGACACTTAGAGCCTTTGCTACTGGTCTGTCAAAGGCTGCCATTTCATCAACCTCTCAGGTTGTGTAATCAGATGAAGTCAAAGCCACATATTCAGATTTTGGATCTGATTTGATTTCTTAGTCCAGTTTCTTATCTCACAATCTATGGATGAGTATCTTATTTGCCTGTTGGCAGAAGAAGTTTGGAGCAGGGTGTGGTATAGATGTTGTGGTTTTTTTCATAGACATTTCATGGACTAAATAATGCTGGCAGATACTGTTTTCTTCTACCACAAGGAGAACATACAATTTATTCTTGTCTCATTATATTAAAAGAAATATAGCACAAAAAGAAAAGGGAAGAAAACCACCAAAAAAGGATATGAAGATATAATCCCTTCTAGCCAAAAAAATACCAACTCTATGACATCCTTGTGTGTGGGGGAACTCAGTTCCTTGATTATTTTGATAAACTTTGTTACAATCAGTTTCACACAAAACCTGGTTGTTTATTTAATCTTAACTGCTTGTAGAAATGTCATCCAGTAAGGATGTGAAGGTTATTTTCTTTTTTTAAGTTTCAAAAAAATAGTTCGTTTATTTTTCTTCTGTTATTTGGTTTCTCTGTGTAGATTTATAAGGGCTCTGTCACCAACAGTCTTGTATTTGCTTGTGAGCTGGGTGTGTGGTTTGTCTGCCTGGAAGGGCAGGAGCATCCAGAGTGGGAGGCAGCTGAGTTGGGAGCAGATGGAGCCCAGTGGTGCTTTCTGCACAGCCAGCATGGACATGCCAAAGTGACCCTGAATTAGGAGTGAGTCATAACATAGTGTCAGTTCATTCCAGGATAATGCCATCACTACAAAGGAACCAAAACCTTTCGTGTTATCTACAGGGTGAAATCAGAAACCCCCCCTCTGTCCCATAAGTCACTGAGTCCCCTTCCAGCAGCTCATACAGGCAGGACTGTGGTGGCAGTCATGCGGGTTTCATGCTGACAGCCATGGTTGGAGCCAGGGCTGAAACTCTGTCTGCTGACCTGCCTGCTGGTGCTGCTGTGCCGTCCCACATGGCAGGTGATGCCCCTAACCCTCCCCTTTCATGTGTTCTCTCCTCAGGCAAGATCCTGTTCCGGAGGAGCCATGTCCGAGACGTAGCAGTGAAGAGGCTGAAGCCCATCGATGAGTACTGCAGGGTAAGGGCTCTGGGGAGCACAGGCCAGCCCTCCTGCCTGCAGGGCTCAGGCCACCACTAGGGCTGCCATTTCCCTGCTGGATACTGCTGGCATCCATCACAGGGAAGGATGGTCCTTCCCAAATACCACCAAGGCAGGGCAGGTGGAAACAGGCTGCTGTTTGCTCCGAGGGTCCTCGGAGCATTTTTCCCGGCAAACTTTATGTACTGGTTTGGTGCCTCATTTAACCAGTAAAGGCTCTAAGCCTCGCCTTCCCTAGGTGTGGATTTTATTTCTACATCAGCCTCAATGATTCACAAGTTGAGCAAGCAGAGTGGCACAACTAAGGTGGTGTTTTCTCCTGTTTTCTGCCTGTCTGTCCCCTAGTGACACATGAGGGACAGCGGTGGCTGGTGCAGCACCGAGGGTGGACCTGTGCCTTCCAGGAGTGCTTCTCCTCATGAGTGAAAGCCTGGAAATTTATTGCTGGACAGAAAAGCATGACTCTGTTGAGAAGAAGATTAAGACACCTGATCTTCTCTTTCTAGCCTAGAGTTTATGATTTGATGATAATTAATTCTCTGTCAGTAGAATAAAAGTAATTTCTAAGCAAGTAGAATTCCCAGTTTTTGAAGAGGTATCGAGTCTGCCAGCACATTATTTAAACCCCAGACTTCCTCTCTTATTTCCCTTGAGGTTTACTTTCCATTTTTAGAAAGTCAGAGGAGCAGGTGGAGGGGGGAAAAAAGCATTCCCGAGAACTTCTCCAGTCAGACATTTGCTCATCCAAAATTGGAAGCAGATTGCCGAAGTGCCTGAGGCGTGTTGGGGGTGGTGGTGATGGTGGTGGTGAAGCCCATGCCATCTGCACCCCCAGGGTGAGGAAGCTGCAATTAAAGTCTTCTCTCATGAGATCAGGCTTTCCTGTGTGACAATTAGCGTACTGTCTTCCTGCTGGCAGCCAAATGGCTCTTTCTGAAAAATGTAGGGTCTCACTGGGTCCCCAGCCGCCGTCCTTCAGACAGGAACTGCCGGCGACAGGAGCAGCGAGGGCTGGCTGATGTCAGGGTTCACCCAGCAGATGCGTGGTGGGGAAAGCAGGCACTTTCTCATTCAGCAGTGAAAACAGTGATCAGGGGCAGCTGGTTCTCTGGGACCCCATTGTCTGTGCCCCAGACAGACCTGACCTGACCCAGCCAGGCCTGCTGGGGCTCCACTGGTCATGGCCAAGGGATGTGTTGTAGCTGATGGCACGTACGTTGACACTGTGGTGATTCCTGCTTTCCTCATTTCCTGTTTTGTCTCTTGGAGAAGTCTGGCTCAGGTCATAGAATCATAGAATGGTTTCACTTTGGTTCAGATCTGCTGCTGCTGCCCAGACGTGGCTGGATACGTCCCTGAAGCCAAGTTGTTCACTTAATCCATGTGTTGATAGATGCTGCTTTTGTGAACAGAGACCCTGCAGTGTTGGATTAGCCCAGTTTCCCCCAGCCCAGTGTTTCCTGTCTCCAGTAGCAGCCACAGTGGTTCTCACCACTGAGTATTACAAACCTTTAGTGACTACTCCAGAATATTGTTCCAGTGGTCACTGGCACATACGTTTCTTGTGCCTGATTTAGTATCTTTTTATTTCATTTGCAGTTTACTGTAATTTGTATTTAATTTGCCTTTGTACCCATTTTCTGCTTTTCTACCCCTGTCCAGTGGATGTTTTGACTCTTTAGAGAATTGTATGGAACTGTACAGCAAGAGCATAATTTTGACAAGTTCAGTCCTGCTTCTGTAACTGTTCAAAGCTTATGTCCCATGTTATTCCTCAAATGAGTAGGCTGACAAATTTGAAAAAATTAGAGAATTATGCTGGAATGAAGTGGGTGAAGCTGATGGAGTAAATGTGAAGTGGGATAATAAAATGAATAAACAAAACAATAGACCTCTGTCCCCTGGAATCTGTATGGCAGCAGAGGAGGGAGGAAGGTTCAAATGCAAAGTTCGTGGCTTTTTTTTTTCTTTTGGCAAGGTAGGAGTTGTCTGTCCATTTTCCTTCAGCTTTCCTGTCCTGGAAAGCTGAAGCACAAATGGGGGATGCAAATGTTTGACCGTTTGTTGTCTTGTTTTTGCAGACTGTCTACCAGTGTGGAAATTTGCATGGCTGACAAGCAGGTCTTACTCCTGCTGTGTGAATGTGTTTGTGGTTTCTGTGCCAGGAACAGGCAGAGGCTGCCTTAGAGTTTGTGGGGATACTTGGCAGTAAGGGGAGGTCTGCAGAAGATTCTGTATCAGGCATGATCCCTCTGGACCCTACAGCTTTGACCTCTGTACCCCTCATGCCTGGGTTATTCCCAGTGCATTGTACCAGCTTAGAGAAATGCCATCACAGAGGTAACTCGGCCAGTGGTTTTGCTAAGGCTGCAAGAATCTTTGAAGTTGCAATGAAAACGAGAGGAGTGGGATACATGGGAAGATTTCCAGGAGTTTTCTCATGTGTAAACATGAAAGTGCAGAGTCTGGATGTCCTTACTGGTAACCTGAGTGAGTTACCAAACAAACTGTATTTTGCCAGTAAATGTGTGCTGCCCACTGGAATTAGTCTCTCTCGATGATTTCCCTCTTAACTGTAGGCTTGGAATTAATTTAGTGTGATTTAAGGTCTTCTGTGCTCATTGGGCCTGATTTTCTAAATTTGTTTAGGAATTTTTGCCAATGTGAAAGAAAGAGCAACTTCATAGACCTCCCTTCCCAAGGGGCATTTTATTTATGAGGCTTTTGATCTCTCAAATACACCTCTGGTGAGTGTTTGTCCACTATGTACCATCCTGTCTTCAAGAAATACCTTTCAGGTCAATGGTTCACAAAACCATCACTCTGTCCTTTCACAGCCCTCTGGGAAGACACAGGCCAGAATTTGCTGACTTCCATATTTGTGTGTGTTGATCCTAATTGAGGGAAGCATCTTTGTGCAGGGAAGACCTTAAGATGTAATGTGCCATTGTCATAAACACTAACCTGGATTTGTCACATGCCTTCATGCTGTCCCATAAAGCTGGATATGATTTTAAATAGAAGCTTAGGGGCTTTTCTGTAGTGAGGCTTAAGTACCCAAATGGACACCACCTAAATAAAAATTAAATGAGCAAGTCACATCAGTGCCAGGAAGTACTGGTCATTCTTTTATTAATGTTCACTATTTGAGAGACCATACTTCACAAACATAATTAACTCCCTCTTGGTCTCTCAGTCCCCTGAGAGACCGAGAGACCAGAGACCTCTCTTTCAAGGTTTAATCCTTGAACCTGTCAAGACAGGTACACAGACATTTCTCTCTCTATCCAGACATATCTCTACCCCTTCCAGAGCTAAACACCTATGGCAGGGGGTAGACAAAGCACCCTCTGAAGATGCTCTTTCTCTAGCAATGATACAAGTTGATAGACAAGTGTGACCAGTCTCCCATTTAAGACACGTAAAGTTCAGTGGGGTGAATACCATTCTGTGCATATACACACACGTGCTGTGCATCTCTACATATACACATCTCTGCATCAGTTTTTTGTAAATGTATCTGCATAAATGCAACCCATGGCACTCAATGCATCGTTAGGAGTGCCTGCAGGGTTTTATACCATGTATTCCATGAAGCCTTTGAGCTGTGATACAGTCCCACAGAGCAGTTTCCAGACCATGTAACCTTAAGCAATGAACCCCTGCCTGCCCTTGGTGCTCTGCTGGCTTTGGTTGCTGTGTGTGGCACACAGCAGCTTTGCACAGGTGGGCTGGTCCTCTGGGGGTAGCTGGCCATCCCCAGCACCGACCGCTGCCTGCTCACACCTTGCTAATGTTACAGCTTTTCAATAGCCTTCACCTGCTCTGCAAGACTGTAACCTGTAATATAGAGACAGACATCATTACAGGCTGGAATGACACATAAAAGCCTATCTCCTGAGGGATGTGTGAGGGCTGAGCAGTGCACGTCCGCCCGTGCATGCCGAGCAAGGAAACATGCTATTACTGATAGCACTCCATGCTTGTGCAAGGCCGAGTTCTGCTTGCTGGCACTTTTTATCTTTCACCTTTCCTGTGCAAGTTCCTTGCTGTTCCTGGATGCTTACTGTTTGTAGCTGTGTGTGTTTACGCCTAGTTTCCACATCCCCAGAAGAATGTCACTTCCCTGTCCTTTGTGTTCCTCTTTGTCTTTACACTTCTTCCTTTGACCCTGCAGTTTTTCCTTCCATCTGTTGCAGCTCTGCCCTGGAACTGTCTTGCTGGAAATGGCAGAAGCTTGCATTTTCCCCTTGCAGAGTGACAGTGGTGTCCCTCATCTCCTCAGTGCACTTTTTGTTTGCTCACTGGGATCGCGTTGGCTTTGACTTGTTCATGTGAATGTTGTGTATTTGCTGAAGAGACACTTGTCTTGCTAAACAGTGTCGCTGCTCCTTGCTGCTATTCAGAATTTAATGGAAGGATCCTGATTGGTTTTATACCCTTGGTTGCACTTCTTTTTACCATTTCTTAGAGTTTCTTTACACTTCTTTAGGTTTTGTTCCAAAAAAAAAAAAAAAAAGTAAAAATTGACTGGTTGGACTTTACACTTGAGCTTCCCAAAAAACATGCAATGGCAAGTTACTGTGGGGTGGATTTCAGTCCATCTCTGTGCATAAGGCTGGAAATTGCAGCATGTTGGGAGATGATTCAGAAGCAGAAGAGCCAGCCCTGCCCCAGGGTGGGAAGGTGGATGGCTGGGTGTGGAAATGACTGGCTGATTTGTATCCACTCTCTGCAAAAGCCTGGAGTCTTTTCAGTTATCCCCCTTCAGCTCAGCAGGACCACAGTGCTTCTGGGGATTTCCAGGCAACCAACCACTGACTCAGGGGGTTCAGATTTCCCAAAGCTTCCCTTGATTTAGAAACAAAAATCTCCACAGCAGCTTTGCATTCCTCCATCACTGAAAACGCACTCTGTGCTCCAGCTCAGTATTGACATCTGGAGCCTGGCTCTTGGGAAGGGTGAGCACCTGCGACCTGTAGGGAAGTGGTGGCTCTTTGAGAAGGCGTCTGATGTCCGAGACCCCCTGCCATGGGTGTAACTCGGGTATTTGTGTTTCTCTGGCAATGATACGTATCGTTTGCAGTGCTTGCTCTTGCCCCATTGACTGTGCAAGATCGAGCCCTTTGGGATTTCAAAACACACTGTAGATATTGAATATTTGAGCCTCCTAACCTTTCTGCAGATTAGGTAAGTGTTATTGCTCAGCATTGCAAGGGGGTTACTGAAGATATATCCCAGCTGAATTTGATGAATAAAGGTTAAGTAACCTGCCCTAACCAAAAAGGGTGTGAGTAGTAGAGTCAGAGCTGAATATCAGCTCCATCCACTGTTGGTTAGACAGCATTGCTTTGCTGTCACTTGCTTGGGGTGCAGATGAATAAATGTTGTTTATGTTCTTGTTAGCCTGTGCTGGTGAGGCATTTCTCTTTCAACATGCTGTGATCATTACTATTCCTGGGCACTTCCTGACTTCCCAGAGTTATTCCTGGTTTGCCAGCTGGATACATGTATTTATGTACAGCAGGAATAAAGGCTCACACCTTTGTTACACTTCTAGCCAAGTCTGAACAAACAGAGGTGGAGACCAGGGCATCCTTTGTTCCCATGAAAGTGCTTGAGTTTGTCAGCTGTTCCGTTTAATCCTGCCTTAGTGCAGCAGCCAGTGGTGCTTACCCTGGCACTTGGATCCACCAAGCTGTTGCCCAGCTTCTGCAACTGGTGCTGCTTCCTTTTTGCAAGGCATCTTTTTCAGCTCTGTAGTGCAATTCCACATGACCAAAGGCCAGAGCCTCATTTTTCACAGGCCTAGTGATACCAAGTGGGTTTTCCTAATGTTCTTAGAACATCCCTTCACAAAGGAAAGGAGAGCTGTTGGTGTGGAATCATTTGACTTTGAATTTCTGAACACCTCGAAACAAGAACCCATCATCTAATATTGGAGACCTGCAGTTTCATAGCAGGCTTTTTCCAACTCTTTTCCTTCACATCCCAAAGCAAATATGGTCTTGGAAAAAAATCTGGCCACTTCTAATGCCTGGTTAAAAAACAGCTGTGATGGTAACGAACTGCCCTGTCCTGCCTTTGTGCTTTGGTTGGACCTTCTGGTGTGTCTGACCAAGATCAGTCAGATGCCTCATGGTTAATATAACCTGTTCACCCTAATGCATCTTCATTTAATTCTGGTGCAGTTTTTCATCTGTCTTTCAAGATTGTTTGTCCTACTTTCAACTAGGAGAAGAGCCAGACAATCTCATTTTGTCAAACAGGTTTACAGCAACTCTAAGAAGCTTGGTCTATATTTAACCTATGGCCTATTTTCAGCATAACTTAGCGCAGGAGGAGGTGAAGTCCAGCCTCTTTTCCTCTCCTGCTTGTCATTTCTGGAGACAGTCTCAGAGTCATGTCACTGAGAGCTGCTGCCACATCTCTGTGGGCTGGGGACAGCTCTTTAACTTCTTTTGGCACCATAAAGCTCTAGATTCTGAACAGCAAATTCATAGCATGTTTCTGCCTTGTGTGCTTGTCTTTAGATCTTGCTTTCCAGTACACTTCAACATGATGTGGTTGATGCACAGACTGTGCTTATCTATTGCTGAATGTGACAAGTGCTATGTCCCTCTGCCAAGGAAAGTGCACAGACACTGTTAGCCAGGATGTGCTGTGCAACCTTCTTCATGCAGAAAAAGCCTCTCTGTGTTTTGGTTAGGTTTGATTTGGCTTTTTCAGACACTTAATCAAACTTCCTTTCCTGTTCATTTAGGAGCAAATTGTTGTTTAGTTTGGTTATGGGTTTTTTTTATGTGAACTCTGCTTTTTGTGTGGACAGTGCTTAATGGAAAGTTTTATGGAGCACATTAATCAGTTGTCTGAGTGCATGTTGAATTTGTGTGCATTGACATAAGGCCTGTAAGCCCTAACCTCAGCACTTGAGGTGCTGTGCAAGCCCATGGCACAGACTGTCCCAGCCACAGAGCACTCACCTGTGCAGTGTCATGGTTTTGCACTTATGGACCAAATTCTGCTCTTGAGCACATGGCAAAATAAATTACATTGGCTGATTCTAAGAACTGTTACTTGTCTGAATTCATTGCTTCCTACCTGACATTTGCAGTCAAAGCTTGCTGTTTCCTTTCTTCTCAGATAAGTAGCCAGGTGTGATGCTCTTCTTCAGTATTCGTTTCCCCCTGCCAGGACTGTTTTGCCCCTCATGCTTGGTAGTTTAGATGTTTGAGGCCATGTTTCAAACTTGGCTTATGTCTAAGTGCTTCTCACTCTCTGTTTCATTTTGCAGGCACTGGTTCGGCTTCCTCCCCATATTTCACAGTGTGATGAAGTCTTCAGGTTCTTTGAGGCTCGCCCAGAAGACCTTAACCCTCCAAAAGAGTAAGTGTTGTGATGGTTTTCCAGTGCTGCTCAGTACATTTTGATTAGCTGGAAGGAATAGGTCATTTGTTTTTATCACTGCTGTAGACATGGGAACAGAATTTGTAGCTTTGAAGTACTACCTAGAAAATGCCCAGCAGTTCACTCACCCAGAGTGGTTGTGTGTGAGGACAGGGAAGTCAAGCAAGCCTCAGACACAATTTTCAGCCATCCTCCACCCACCTTTGTATTGTTTCTTGCTCATGGTTCTGATGAGGGAGCCTCCCCTGGTTTGTGGGTTTACCTGATAGTTATCACCAAACAGTCATTTAGTTCCCAAAAGGCATTGGCTCAGTAGCAGGGGGAAATCCTGCCAGTAAGCACTTGGCTCATAATTACCAGCTGCTTCTTTAAATGTACTCCTGCCCAGAGATACTTAGTTATCGGTAGGGAGCAAGATTGTGGTCCAGATCCAAAATTGTCTCTGGAGAGTCTATTCTTTCTAAGCAGGAAGCCAAGAAAAGGAGGAGGGAAAGAGTTCCCATTAAACACGAGACAGAATCGTAGCCTTTACCTTGGGGCAGACAGATGATTCATGCTGATGCAGTTAGGGTTCATAGGACTAATTTATCCAGGGAAAGCATTGGCAGGAGGGTCCTCAAGCAGCAGTGCTGCCTTGCCTGGTATTTCCTTTTCTCTTTCACCCCAAACAGGATATACTTTATTATACTCCGCAATAAGATTTTGACTTGGTCCTATTGTATTTTGTGCTGCTTTGTTGCATGATTTGAAACCTGATTGCAGGCTGTGTTAGTGTAATTTGCTTTCTCCCATGTTTGCACAGCCCACTGGATAAAGGGAAATGGATGCAAAGCTTATGGGCTTTGGGCACTTCAGCACATGCAAACCTGTAGTTATCAGAAAGATTTGTATTGGCTTCAGCTGTCTACTCCCATGATGGTGAAAAAGAGAGGAGGACCTTTGCAATTTGATTTACCAGACTTTGTTTCTTGCACATGTATGGGTTTGTACAAGGAGATATATTAACATGTGTACTAAAGAAAACACTAAGAGCATCACTGAGAGCAAAGTCTTTGTTTCATGAATGAAGGAAAGAGCAGTTTTATATCAAAAGTCTGGATAAAGAGCTGCTTTTTTATTTCATATCTAGCCTTGTTTTAGGAAAATATTCAGTGAGAATAAATATAGTTGCTTGTTTATTGTTAAACACGTGTTGCACACTTAGAAAACATTGCAACAAAATAAGCCTGTTACACTCTGAGACCTGCTGATTATCATTTAGGGTCTGCAAGTAGGTTTGCAAAGGCTGCTTGGTCCTGCAACACCCCATTTGTGATGCAGAGACACATCCCCATGTGCCAGGCAGAAACAGACACCCAGAAGAGGAGTTAGATCCCAAGAGTTACAGAAGAGTTCACATGGAGGATCTCAAATGGACATTATGAGTCTGCTTGAAACTCCTGTCTGCTTTCTGTGCTGGTGCAGACTCTACAGCACCTCTGCAAGGCAGGGACAGGGACCCAGGCCCACCCCCAGATGTACACTAACCGTTATGGCTTGCATCCCTTGTCCCTACTCAAAGTTGTAGAGGGCCTGTTTGGCAGCCTTGCAGGAATTTTCAAGTTATCCCTTCACTCCCCTCTGGAAAAACAAAAAAGACTAAATGTTCTCAGCCCAAGCCTTGCATCCTACTCCAACCTAGTAATAAGTGTGATTTATTTCCCTGGAAAATGTAGAGCAATAACCTGATTAAATCTCACTTCACTAATGTCTGCAAGACATTAATCTAGCTGGGTTTAAACAAATCCTACCTCGTCTTCTGTAAGCAAACAGATCTTAGGGAAGGTGTCTAAGGTTTCTGCTGGGAGTGCTTCACAAAAGATGTATTGTTGAAACTGAAGATTAGTCTCTACAAAAAGATGATGTAAAAGCCAACGGAAACATCTTAGTGTTTTTCTTCTGTGAACTGAGGGGGGAGGGAGGAGATCTGAGGCTCACTGGACCACTGTGTAGGGTCTGGGGGAAGGACACCTCCAGGGCGATTCTAAACCTCAGCAGGCACTGCAGGAAAGAGCATTATTCCAGAGAAATCCCAATATATTCTCTTGTTTTGTTACTCTGCCAAGCCCCTCCAGAAACAGTGAGCCAGTGGTGCCCCAGCACTGTGAATTCAGTCTTCCCTGGACCTCATGGTTCATCATTCCTCTCACTGGAGGTAGGGCTGTAGCCTGGAGGCATCATCTAGACTATCCTAATTATTTTATCTATTTCTTCAGCTGCTTCTTTCATCCCTCAGTACAGAGGTGGTTTGTATGTTGATCTGTTAGCATGGACATTGGCATTCAACTTGCTGGGTTAAAGAACAATAAGCAAGTGACTCAGCCACCAAGGGGCAGCGAACAGAATTGCTTGTGCTGTCTTCATGTCTCCTCTCTGTGCACAGTGAGATGATCTTTAGTTTCATGTTGACCTGCTCGGTTTTTCTGCAGCAGCTTAGCCTCGTAAGACAAAGCCTGACCTAGGGTTTAATTAACTAACTAATTTTCAGGAGTGTAAGCTTAAACCCACAAGCATTTGGATTGTTGAGCCCAAAGAGTCCATTGAGTTATTGCATGACAGTGACTAAACATGTGCTTCCAGACAGAAATACATGGAAGCTTAAACTTTGAGGGAGAAGACACAAGAATGTCTAGTTTACCTTGCAGCTGGGATGTGCAGAGAGGTATCCATGCTTTTAATTGCTGAGCCATGGCTTGCAGTGGTGCACTAATCTATGTAGTGCTGCATTAATTCAGCTGCAAAGCTGAGCTCTTCACTTCTGTTCCTATTGTCCTGAAAGACACCAAAATTCCCCTGTAGTTCCTTAGGCACTTTTACAAATGTGTGGCTTCTTCCTTACAATCCTTCATCTGCCCTACTCTTGTCTCCTCCCTGCTTCTTTGTGCGGTCCTGTCCGGGTTGTGCCGTGTTTGGCTCGCCGGCTGCTCCCTACGGAGTCATTTCCTACTGCTGCCGTGCTCCCACTGCCCGCAGTGCTGAGCAGCACACAATCCAGCTGTAATGAAAGCTGGGCTTTCCCAGTGCTGAGCAGCACACAATCCAGCTGTAATGAAAGCTGGGCTTTCCCAGTGCTGAGCAGCACACAATCCAGCTGTAATGAAAGCTGGGCTTTCCCAGGGCTGCAATAATCCGGCCAATTTGTTCAGTTGAATTCACAGCTTAGCTTTTCTGTTTCCTGTTTTGGTGATGGTCCAGGCTTTCGAGTCCTGTGACAATAGGCAGAAGGTATTTCTTCCAGCCCATTAAAGCTCTCCTGGGTACAGCAGCTCACAGGCAGAGAGCTGGAGAGATGTCTCAAGAAATCCCAGCATTTGTACTGGCTGACGGTCTCCTCCGAGCCTGCTCCTGCTGGTGGAGAGAGCTCCAGGCTAGATAGCTCCCAACAGCAGGTTTCCTCCATGTGGCATGGGAGAGACCATAGGAGGACACTAAATTCCTGCATGGAATGGTCTGGGAGCATTCTCTGGCTGTTTCACATGGTGAAAGCATGCCTTTTCCAAGGGATCTGGCGGGCTGTGGGAGCAGGGATGTGCCAGGCAGGGTTGGGAGCTCCTGTGATGGTTCCTGGGGCAGCTGTTGGACTGCTCTCCCTCCATCCCCTAGGATTAGCTGCAGGGAAAGCAGCTTCAAACCATGGGCCCTGGTACAGGAGGAGCAGTTCCAATATGTGACATTTTAGTGTTTGGGCAAACGCCTGTGTCCATAGGCACATGGCTGGGCTTCTGTCCTTTACCATGCCTGTGTAAGGGCCAGATCTGCATTGCCATGGGAAAAGACACTGTGAGGTAAGAAGGAAGTGTGTTTTTATTTATCCTTTGTTCTAAGTAAACACCGTGTCATTAAAAACCATTCATTTACTGGATACTTCTGTTAATAATTATAATTACTGATAACTAAACCAGAGGTAGATTAATTTCAGATTTCTGCTGGGGATTTAAATTCAAGGCTGAGGTCAGGCCAGGGCTCACAGTCAACAAACAAAATCTCAGAAACCAATTTTTTTAATGATTCTATTTTACTAGAAATAACAGAAATACCCAAAAAGTAGGATTAATCAATTAGACATTGCATATGGTTTACTGGTCTTAGGGCTTTTTTGCAGTGAGTTTCAAAATATCACAGCCAGACCACTCTTGTGAGAGTTTGTTTTTCCTTTGTGTCTAGATCCAGTCTAAAGAGCAGATCAAGAGCCAAGGATTCAGTTTTCAATACCTTCCTCTATAGAAATGCATGCAGTCTCAAACAAGATTTGTGTTTAAACCACCACTAATAATATTATCAGCTGAATTTAAAGCAGTGTTTGTATCTGAGAATAATTTTCCTGTGAGAATCATAAAGCAATTTTCAAACAATATGAAAATCCAGAAAAGCTAAGGAACTTATAGGTATATGACATACTATGAGGGCTCATGCAGAAAACAGAGTTAATGCTGAAGGTGCCTTTACTAAAGAACAGAAATGCTCTATTGTGGTCTGCAGCCATGAGCTTTACTGATCATATCTCTATCAAATAAATATTGATGTAACACTCGGATGCTCTGATGCCAGGCAGCCACTGTAAAATGGATTCTCCTCTTATTCTTCATGTATTACAAATTCCTGGTAAGGGTACTGAACAGAAATAGCCAGGAGTGACCATGTTAAGGAAGCTGCTTTAGTTTATGAGTGTATTGGTGCTAAAGCACAACTCCCTAATACACTATTTTCTACCCATAAGCATGATTGTGTCTATATACAATTATTTCTGTTTCCCAGATCTCTGTAATAGCAATTCAATTACCTATTGGTAGAGGAGGAAAATTTTTCATGTGTGAAATATCTGTATTTATTCTGATATGTTTGATATTATGAAAATATTTTGTCTTACATTTCATCTCTTATATTTCACTGCTCATATTTCACTTACATTTTATCAATTTTGAATTGTGTTTCCCAATACATTGGACAGCTGAGTCTCTGAACAGATGTGCTATGAAGAAAGCTGGTATTCTTTTTTTGTGATTGCTCTTTCTTACAGGACTTACAGTACAGGTAATTTCCACATCATTTAGGAATGTGGTCAGCAGCAGTTGATGACAATTGGCGTTAAAGTCCGAACTTGGCACTGTTACTGTGGCTGCTCAATGCACACATTTTATTTGGGAAATCTGTTCCACTTGAGAGAGGCAGAATGGAAATTAATTTCCCTAAGAAATGCAAAATCAGAAAAGAGATAGAGGTTTTATTTTTCTTTGATTTTTTTTTACCTGGGAAGTAAATTATGAAAGAGTAGAAAAAGTTCTGATTAGAGATTGTGACAGGATAAGGTAGTTAAAACCCACTGTCTTGAAGGGAAGAAAAGGTTAATATTCTCAAAGAATTATTTATTCACCAAGGTTTAGGTAGCTAAGGATGCAATAATGTGTTAGGGCTGTTATTGCCAAGAGCCTTGCTTGGCTACTCTTAATTAGTCACCCAGCTCTCATTGATTTCACTGGGAATTAGGTACCACAGCTCTTTGAGCATCTCAGTGTAGCAGAGCACCTGTCTTTATTTTCTGAAATATGCTTGGTTTAGGGCTGTATTTATTAGTAATATTTGGCCTCAGCACTTAAATTTGTGGAAAAAATGTCTCTTCAGCTTTTAGATCTCAGAAGTGCTTTACAGTATCCTGCTCACAGCTTGGGACTGTCCCAGTCTGTGGCTGAGAGGTCAGGCAGCCCAGGAACAGAGGAGGCAAGTGTGGCTGATCCCCAGCAGGAGCTCAGTCTCTGGGCCACTGTCAGGTGAGGCTGCAGTTCCCCCTGTGTGTGCTGCCTTTCATCAGTGCTCATGATCTCTGGAAGGCTTGGAGGTCATTATCTTAAATAAACTAAGCCAATGGAGGAATGGAAAAAAGGAAATAACAGATTCATTACTCTTCTTTAGTTTCACATGGGACTTTTCCTTTTGTTTGTAGCATATAAACTGATTGGGACTGGAGTATCAGATTGAGGGTACTGAAATTTGCTACTGGCTGCAGCATTGGTGATACCAGCAAACAACTCAGCCTTCCTGAGAAAAGATGGAAATTTTTTTTGCTACTCTTTCGTAAAATGAAAGAAGAAATTACACGTAGATAAATATCAAATAATAAACTTAGGTGAAAACGGAAAGCATGCTAAATGAAGTATGTTCAGCAACCAGAAAAAAAACCCTATAGAAAAATGGCAGCTGAAGCAACATGAGCTTTTATCCCTTGCCTTGGGTATCACATTTGGGTTGGCTCATGCTTTTAGGCCTGACTGTGAAAGGACACAGAGCTGAGAGGAGCAAAGACAGTTTAATGTACTGACACTTGGCACTGGCAGCCAAGTGTACAGAAATAGCTTTTGCCTGGATTGGTTATAAGCAGGCTCCAGGGTTTAAAAGGGGGATGCTGTCATGGGCACAGGATGGATTAAGAATAAACAGACTTACTCGAAATTCATCAGTATGAGAATGAGATTAGAGCTCTGCCAACACCCAGCAGCTTCAGCAATGGCACTGGACACTGCGTTGCTGGTGTGAAACACAAGAGAGTGTCAGTGCTAGTTCAAGTTCACTGTTTATGAGCAGAAATTCAAAACAATTTTTTTTCTTTCACTGTAGAAGAGTAGTGACTGAGGTGTTTTGAAATGCAGAGATGTTGCCTTGAGAAAAACTAAATGCCAAACCTGTTGGCTCAAGATCTTTTTTCCTGTCCAGTAATTTTTCTCATATCCTGAAGGACAATCACTGCTGATAATTTGCCAATGCCTATTTTGTAGACTAGAAAGTAATAGATTGCTTACTGTTTAACTTAAACCATAAAATTTCTTCTTTCTGGAGAAGCTGAGTGGTTAATGCAGGGCACTGGAAAATTTTCTCCTTACTGTCTCATTGATTTATTTTGTGATGTTGGAAAGGCCTCTTGCATCTCCTGGCTCTATGTGCAGAATGATTGTGGAGTTTTGGTTTCAGAGATTCACTTCTAAGAGGATTTGATTCTGGTAAGGAAACCCCATTCTTTCCATAGTACAGTTTTAGAAATGATCAGTTAAAAAATAATTTGTTTTAAAAAATCATCACTCAGTGTTAGAAGAAACATTCCTTCAAAATCTGTCAGGAAAGCTTGTTCTGCTGGTACTCCTAGATGCAAAACCAGTTAGAAAGTCAAAACAGGAAATTTATTTGTTTATGGCAGTGGGGGAACCTGGCCTAATGAGGCAGGATTGGATGAGAACCAAAATAACTGGATTCAGAGATTATCAAGTTTGTTGTTCTGGGTTTGAGGTACCAGTTATCCTTGAGCACACACTTCTAGAGAGGTTTGGCTCAATGCCACGGGATCTTCTGGAGTTCTCTGTTTAAAGGCAGGTGATGCTTCGTTTGCAGCCCACAGGGTTGAATTGCCCCTGCTGATAGACACAAAAGGGATCATTATCTCCATTCAGAAGAGAAGTGTCTGGTCCTCATGTTCTTTGTGGATAAGCCTGGAACTGAGGCGAGGATGAGGAATGGGGACTTCTTTTTCTTATCTGGGTTTCTTGCTCTGGTGAGCCCCTGCTGGCAGGTTAATTGAACACTGTCACCATTGACTCATCACCTGCTAGGCAGGAGGAGCTGGGGTGGAGTTTTCTATTCACTAACATGACAGAGTTGAGTATAGCCTGTCTTGTCCTCTCTGTGTCAAATCTCTGGAAAGCAAGAATAGGCAGCTTACGTTGCAGATATGATTATATCACAGAGAAGAGCACAGCCTGTCACTGCTGTGTCTGTAATGTGGTCGCACTATTGTTTAATGAAGATCTTTCACTCTGAAGAGGAGGGCACCAGGGACAGACATGCTTAATGGGGTGGTTGCTGCCAGGGTGGTAAGTTATCCTCCAGTGGTGCCTGGGGTCAGATGGGATTTTTCAGTGGTCTGCTCTTCCCATTGTTGATTGCTGTGTAATTTTGACATTGCTTGTCTGGAGAGTCCCTTTTATTTTTTGCACTGTTGAGGATCAGTAGCCTCACTGGTTATAAAAGTCTCATGTACATATGCCTAGTGTGACCCTGTGTGTGATTTTGAGCTGTTTGGGGGCAAGGTAAGGCAGCCCATTACATTTAATTGGATTTTATCAGGCTGTAGTATATGTGACAAGGGAAGGCATTGCTTACAATGCATTTTAATGCTGTTGACCACCACAGGCCAGGTGGAGTTGAAATCTCACCTTTATTTAAGGTGAAGCATTGCTGTCTAAACACTGGTAAGTAGAGGTGATGTTCCTCAGTAAATAGGACTGAGAGTCTCTGGCACTGCCCTTTGCATCCAGCAGTTGTCTCTGAAGAGAGAGGAAAAGCCTTAGCAATCAAAGGGTGCTGAACAACAGGTAAAGCAAGTCATGTCTCTCTGGAGAGCTGCTGCCTCTCCTGCATTTTGTTGAGATGAGAACTAAGTTTTGGTTCTGGCTTGGTTGAATCATATTATTATTTTTCAGTGTACCTGTCTTTACCTGTTCATCTCAGGCCACCAAAGAGTTTGTGCTAGAAGTCCATTCCATTGCATACATGGGGCTCAGTGTTTTGTGTCTGCCACAGAGATTTGCATTCAGCTCCCAATGCTGTTGCAGGTAAAAATCTTGTTTGTAGCAAGCCTGGAAAAAATCCCAACTTTTGGGGCAGTAGGGAGCCATCCCCTGGAGTGCTGCTCATGTTCGAGGTGATCTCTTTTGCTCTGTCTTCTGTCTCTTGAGAAATGGGGTACCTTTAGGACTCTGTATATATAAAAAAATACCAGACCTGAAGTGGCTCTGGCTGAAGGAGACACAGTGATCTATTAGTGGATTCATTTCCACCCTTTCCATCTTCCTGACTGGTCTGCTGCTGACTGTCTTTCATGCGTGCTGTTCCCAGAAACACAAGCAGAGGATCAAATAACAACGTGTTTTGTCTCCAAACTCTGGAATGACTTATCATGTTATCAAAGCTTTTGATTTAATTGAAATTTCACAGATAACCCTAGNCCCTCTTTTAATACTTGCATCTTCTTGGGGAGTTTTATGGAAGGGATTTGCTACTGCTTATCTCCAGCTGGAGCTGTGTGTCTGGGTTCAAAGATACCCTTTGCTTTTGGGCCTCTTTCTTTTTCCAGTTATGCCAGAGTTGAATTGGAATTACCCTGCTGACAGTAAAGGACAATTTGAGATTGACAGTGATGTAAGGATTGCAGAATTTGCTGCGTTAGAAGCAGAAGTCTTTCCTTGTTTCCTTGTTCATCTCTTAAAACAATTGGCCTAAACTCAGGAAGATGTTAATTTAAACAGACCTTGGATATATACTGAATAGAGGATTGACTGTGGCTTTGCAATAGTTTAGTATAATCTAATAAATGCTGGTTATTTGCTGGATTCTTGCAAGCTGTATTTGCTTCCCAGTTCCAAGGAGTTTTAATAGCCACTCCAGTAATGCTGACTGCAGTGCACTGTGGTGAACCTCGGAACATTGTATATGTCTGATTACATTTGCTTTCAAGTGATGCAGTGTGGGCTTGAAAAATCAGAGCAGTTCAGGCTCATTTGGGAACCACCACAAAAAATCACCAGTAACCTGAGATAGCTAGTATTTGAAAATATAAAAGAAGAAGAAAATGTTGAATGTTAGGGACCAAAAAAGCGTATTTTGCTTTATGAGAAGTCAAGCATGGCAACAACTGTAGGATTAGAATGGCTGGGGCACCATATCTAAAAGATAAACGTTTTCCTTTCCCATCCAAGCATGCCAGGCGTGAAGTGTGAGTGACTCTTGCCAGAGACAGTATTCATCAGAGGCTTGAAGTTCTCCTGGTGCACTAGTGAATTAGCAATACTGCTGTCTCTGCTGCTGCCCATTGGATAGATTGCTGGTCCTTTTCCTAAGGATTAGAACCTCACCAACATCATCCTCTCTTTCTAGGGAAGCTACATAGTTCCTGAGGATGCTAAAATTAAATTAATCTTATTTCAAAAGGCACTATTTTGTGGAGATGTGGGTTGTCCTCTAAATCTGACTAAAAGAGGAGCTTTCTTTTCATGAGAACGTTTAACCAAAAATGAACTTCTCAGTTCCTGTTGAAATGTGGTCCCAAATCCCTGAAATCAAATAGTTTTCATTTGCCCTACTGAGCAGCAGGATGGCTGTGGAGTGAACAAACATGTACAGAGACATTTGGCAGACAGCTTTGCAGGTGACCCCTTCTGCAGTGGTGCCCTGGTCTCTGGGTTGGGACTTGATCTGCCTCTGGCAGTCCTGAGGTGTGGCTGGTGCTGCCTACATAATTCCTCAACTCTTCCAGCGGGCAGCTCTGGGAGAGCATCAGCCATGTGCATGATCCCTTTCTGCTGTGCCAGCATCTGGCAATCAGAAAAAGAACTCATGAATGCATTAAAGTGTAAGCCCTGGTGCAACCCTTGGTTGGGGCATTGAGAATATTTGGGAAATAAAAGAGGAGCAGGAAGGATTTTGCTGTGAAAAAGCCCAGCCACAGCACTGTGACACTGGCAGTGGTGCTGTGACTTTTCACCCCAAGTGAGGAGAATTAGTTCAGCTATTCAGAAGACAGGAGCAGAAAGTGGCATGCAAGGCTGTGATCAACCCCTGAAAGTAAGGGCAAATGCAAAATGAGTAGTAACTGGGGCAGCTTTTACTCTTGTAGTGGGAACCAGTACATCTTGCCAGTGTTCCACATTTCTTCCTACAAGATGGGACATTTTAGGAACAAATTTAGGAGCAACACAGCTCCTAAATTTGGGTGACATATGACTAAGAGAACTGAGCACCTTATGTAGTGCCATTGACAAGGCTCTTCAGCTGGCACATAGCCTCTGCAGTCCCCGCAGCTGGTGACCTGGATGCTGAGACATCTTGCAGGTTCTGCCTCGGTTCCTTCACCTCCACACATATCTCTGCAGTGAAGCTGAGGGCCAGGCTACTGCCGAAACGCTGCAAACAGCTGTAAACTCTTGCAGCGAGAGGTCAGTGGAAAGCTCTCTCATTGTTTGCCGCCGTCTCAATGCACAGAGCCGGGCTCTGTGGGACGCGCACTTAGCGGCGTTGGTGACGCTCCTGATGCATCCGTGTCATCCCCTGCGGGAGGAGGAGCCCCCGTGGCCGAGCTGCACAAGCCAGCCCAGCTAATGAGATGCTTTTCTTGCCAGCCCTGATAAATAAGCTTCTGTTAATGTTCATTGTTATCGAGCTGATGCTCATCTGAGTGTTCAGGAGGAGGTTGTGTTACAGATGCTTGGCTGAGGGAGGGCAGGGTGACCCGTGCTAGCGAGTGAGAGAGCTCCAGAGGTGAGCCTGGGTTTTAATAAGAGGCAGACATTCAGCAGATGAGCAGAAAGCCTTGAATCCCTTCAATAAAGTAGTATGTCATTGTGAGTAGTTGCAAGAAGTAGGAGTTCTGAGGAGAATGGAGATAAAAGGAGGCTTTCAGGCAGGAGAGAGGATTACTGCTTTTTCCAGATGTAGCATTTGCATTTGGAGAAGGAGAACAGCCAGAAGGCCAGGCTGATGAAGGATGCTTTGTGGTGCTTCCAGCCTGTGAAAAAATGCAGTTCTCTGAAAGTTATGTGCTTTTGGATTGTTAGGCAAGGGATGAAATAGGCATCATAAGAGCAGTCCCTTTCCCCCTCTTCTTATGGAAGGCTGGTCTCCAGTGATTTATATAATTAGTACTCTTTTTTCTTCCTTTTTTGCCCGCTTTAGCTTAAAGCTTTTTTTTTTTTTTTTTTAAATACAGTCTTGGCTCAATCATTCGCCATCCTCATAAATCAGAAAATTTTGTCCTTGCAGATTCCTGACAAGTAGTTTATATTTAATTTTTTTGTGGACAGGCATACAAACTACCGAGCCCTGATTTATTGTCAAATACATCCTGATCTCTGGCAGGATAAGCAGTGTTTGAGAGAAGACTGAATTAATATCAGCAAACAGAGAATTTTGGGCTTTAACAAACAAACGTTGCTTTCTGACATGATTTTGTCTATCCTAATATATGCTCAGAAAATCTCCAGTCTTATCTCCACTTCAGATTCATTCAGCTCAGATACACTCACATGCCATGGAACTGTGTAAGTAAAATGTGATGATCAGTTTAAGACAGAACTTACCCAAAACAGACAAAAATAAACCCATTTAACAGCTTACAGCTCTAGTGGTCCTTCGCAAGTTTCCTGAAAAAGTTTTGCCAGTCACGTCTGTTTCTTCTTTTAAGGCTTTATTTTCAAAACATCAAAGTAAATTCCTGATTTTGAATGAAGTAGGACACAGCCCAACAGAGACACATGTCAAAAACATTTCACTTCGAGAGTGATGCAGCTAGATAACATTATACTTGCTCTCAGCCTCATCCCCAGAGCAGCCTCCTCCTCCCCCAGACATGAATGCACGTGGGTAGTTTTCTGCACAGTGAGTAACTGTATTCAACAGGAGCACACAGGCACCCAGAGTTATTTGTGTGTGTATGCATGTGTATGTTTGTTTGATGGGAATAAAAATTCTGGAGAGGGTTGGGATACAAAGGAGGTTCATTCATCAGTAGTTACCTCTACAAATCATGTTAATTCTTCTTCCTTGCG
Organism: Leptocoma aspasia; assembly: GCA_013399835.1. NCBI lineage: Eukaryota > Metazoa > Chordata > Aves > Passeriformes > Nectariniidae > Leptocoma > Leptocoma aspasia. The sequence goes on along the minus strand of VXAX01001008.1, from coordinate 43,283 downwards.
TGGAGATGGGCAGGTATGGAGTATATGCACACAGGCTTTGGGGCCAGTACAACAGTTTTAACTGGAATAAGTCACCAGCTTTCAAGGGCGGAGGGTAGGTGACATCTACTCTTGGAGACTCCTAAACACACATATCACAAAACAGCAGAAAGGCTTAATTGGCCTGATAGTTTAGAGGTTTGATATAGCAAATAATTTGTCTGTGCCCTGGATGCTCTTTTTATGCATTAATTTTTACCTTTTTACAACCTTTTCATTTAAAAAATGCCAAAATCCAACTAAAAAGGGTAGTTGGATTTTGGAAGATACATATTTAATTGCATGAAAGCAATTAGATATGTATCTTCATCTGTATCCTTGAGGGGGCCTTTGCGTTGCGTGGCTGTAAAATCAATGAAGCATCAATACAGTCTCCATAAGGGAAAGCAGCCACTCTGAGAGAAAGCACTAAGCACAAGGCTATGTAGAGCACCTTTGTTTGGCTGTGCTTGCTGTAACATCCTGTCAGATACCATTTTCACTGTGGTCTGTTCACTTCAGCCAGCACTTGCTCCGTGATCAGAGGGAATTCATCCATCAAGCAGGGCTTGGCAGGTCTCATTCTGGTATAATGGCCTAGGTCATTGGAAGGTGTCTAGTGTGTGTTGTAGGCAATTTGCTTATTGTCTCCTATTCCACATGCGTAGCTAAATCTTCTACATGACATTTTTACATTGTGCTTTGTTCTTATCTCTTGCTTTCTTTTTGCTTTCTTACCTGTCTGCTTTATCTCTGACTGCATCAGCTTCTCTGCCTCATGTTGGCATATCTTTTCTTGTGTCATTTTTAGCTGTCTCTGTCTCTGTTTAAGTTTTTTTTTTTCATTATCCTTACATCCCTTGATTATTGTTTTCTTCTTTCTCAATATGTTCTGTGCTGTTTCCCCCAGCACTTCAACACTTACTTCTATTTGTCCCACTGGTACTCTGTTCATTGGTTTTATTTGCTCTCTGATATATTTCTTCTATGACTTTCTCTCTTCCCCATATCTTTTCATCCCCAATACCACATATGAGATAACAGAGGGATGACAGAAGGTACACAAGTTGCCTCATTGCTGGATTAGCTGTTTGCATAGAGCACAGCCAGGATGAGCTAGTCTGGGGCTGGGACAGAAACTGGGAGCCAACCCTGTGCCACCCTCATATGTGTTAGTGGCCCTGATAACTGACCCTCAGCAATATGGGGAAACCTGCTCTTTTGCCTTGCTAAAGGCAACTCTTAGGGAGAAAAGGAGAAGTCATGGAAAACTAACTTGGCAGAAATAAAATCACCAAGTTTTTTGCTGTTTTGTAACCTGTAATTTTTTAGAAGTTGTCTCTGTGGTCTGCCAAACAGAAATTCATCATCACCAGCCTGGAGTTCCTGAGTAATTAATCTTCTGTGGTGGATAAGGCAGGCTGGATTTTCAGTCTGCAGGCGTGGAGAGCTGTGAGCTAACCTGCAGCACTGCTGAACCTTTTCTCTCTCCCCTACTTCTCCATTTTCCCATGACCTTAGGAAAAAAAAAAAAAAAAAGGAGAAATCCCCACTTCATAGCTCTTTTTTTTTTACTAAATCACACTTTATGGAACACAGTTTTAATGCTGTATGGTGCGTGTTTAATGATGTCCATATGGGTTTGTGGGTACAGGAATTAAATACATAACGGTTCATGATGACATAACACGGAAATGCAACTCCCGCAGTGCTGGTGTGTAGGCTGTAAAGGGTTATTAATAAAAATGAAGGTTTTAAATAGAAAACAAGCTTAGCAGCACCGTTTTGGCCTCAGGCCCATCTCTGAGTGATGGAAAAAAAGAGACTGGAATATATGGTCTTTCCTCAATACATGAAAATAAATACATTTTACCACCATCCCCTGCTAAACATTTCAGAGAGAAAGCTGCAGGCCTGATGCATGGCATCTCTCTTCAATCAGAGCCTGAGCTCAGGGAGGTCTGGAGGGGATATTTCAGCAGGGTGCAGAACACATCAAACAAATACTAAAGGGGAGATTGATGCCTTAGATTATTAAAACGGGGTAAGGCCACAATGTTTTGATTGGCAAAAACTTTCAACAGTTGGACATTAGTATTTCAGAAGAGCAAACCATTCTGTTTGTGGGTGAGCCAGGAAAACAACAACTCACACAGTTTGGGGGAATGACCTCAAGGAAATCCCATCCTGTCTTGTAACTAGAGTTGCTGGATCAGTAAGCCAAGGAAATTACATAATATGCCTATTAATATTAGAGACAAAGAAAAGCAAGTTTACTTTTCTTTGTCTCTAATATTCTAAGCCTTGTTCTCTCTGTAATTGCCCCAACATTTTGTTTTAAGTGTTTGGAATAAATGAGACAGCAGTGGATGATGTGCTGAGCATCTCCTCTGAATGCTGTGTCTGAGACATCTCTCACTGATTTCCCACTGGTTGGTAGTGACAGGAGCTGTATGGGCAGCACCACCATTAATTGAATGTGTCCTTCTGTCTTTACCAATGTTTTTGCTGCAGTTTTAGCTGGTCCCAGAGCAAAACACAAAGATTTAACCACACACAAACTAACTCCAGAATCTGTGGCTTGGGATTTTCCACTTTGTGGACATCTCTAAATTACCTCCATGTTGTAGACCAGGACAAGATCAATGCTTCACAGCAGCTGCGTAAGGGTCAGGACATGTCTGAACCAAAAGTGATCCTGCCCTGGTTCCCATTTTGGGAAATCCATGTACTCACAGCTGTGTCCCCCTGCTCATTCTGCTCACATTCTTCAGCTGCAGCCCCACACTCACCTCAGCCCATCATTGCACTCCTGGATTCCAGCAGACAGCTTTCCCCAACAGATGGCCATGGAGGATGCAGAAGGAATGCAGGAGGAATAAGACTTTCTTGCTTTATCTTGTGCTGTCTGGGGCAAATTCCCACTCTCTGCCAGTTTCTTGGTGCCTCCAACTGTTGTTCATGGTGAGGCACAGATGTTGTTAGCTCAGTGGTTTCTGTCCAACTACCAGATACTTCAGCAGAAGGGAACTCAGCCCATTATATGGAATCGGAATTCAGGCTGAACAGACAGCATTGCTTTTTTCCCCACCTGACCATAGCTGGGGCAGTGAACAGAAATGTGGGAACGTGGCTCAAAATATTCTCCCTATGCACCAAGCCCTGTGCTGCTGTGTTCACCCTTCAACCTCCTGGCTTGAAACCAAGATCCTTCTCTGAAAATTGGTTAGAAAAACTACTCCCTGCTTGTGTTCTGACAGAAGAGATGGCTGGGCTCTGTCGCACAGTGCATGCTTCCACCCGCTTGCTGTGGGTCATCTCAGGCACAGCTAAAGTTTCTGGAAAATGGTATTAAGTCTATTTTTCCAAATTTCTTTATGCTGACAGATGTCAGTTGTTTGTCTTCTGAAACTGGTCTTTTCAAGAATAGGTATTATGTCCCTTTAAATAGCACAAACCACATGGGAACAGATTATTTTTGTCCCTAGCTGTCTATAATCTATCTTATTTCTTTTTTTAGTGAAACCAAAATCTTCCCAGGGATTGTTCCTAATAATAATACTGAAAAGAAAGCATCATATAAGTCATCCAGTATTAGCAATGGCAATAGTACTACATTGCCCTTCTATAGACTTATCTCACTGTACACCTCGAGGTATGGCCCAAACATGAACCCTCTCAGCTAGACTGTGAAATACAGGTTTTATTTTAGAACCAGGGAAGCAAAAGTATGAAAGCAGTTTTGAAAGGTCACCAAGGATAGAACAGGAGCCAGAAGGTCTGGATTTTAGCCTCATGTTGAGACTCTTAGCATACTTTCTGCCATTTGCCTCTGCAAACACCCCTAGCATGCCAGCAGTTTGACTTGCTGATGTATAACTTCAGGATCTACCAGAGTGGGTCAGCTTCAGTGTCAATTTTTGCAAAATTCTGTATTTGAGGAAAATGTGCTAAAGAAACATTGAACTAGTTTGCCCTAGGTTACAGGGGGCCTAGTCTTCAGGATGCCCTTGAATTCTCTGCTTCAGCCACTGGTCTCACAATCCTCTAAAAAAACCACACACCCCCTGCTCATCAGCATGTGAATGGGGATCTTTAGCTCAAGATCGACCTCACGCTGTTGTCTTCTTCCCCAAACTGTGGTGAATTGCCTGATCTGAAGTCCCTCCCCTGAGATGAACAGCAGAGACCTGTGCAGAAGTGACAACTACCAGTCCACACTTCTTTATATGCCAGGACAGCACAGAGAGCAGGGTGGGCTGTAGCTGTGATGTGGAGGAAGAGCCCATGTTCGTACCCAGCTGTCCCTTCTGGAAGGGATCGTGTGAGCATGGAGGAAGGCAAGAGGGCTGAGAGTTACCTGCATCTCCCTCTTCTTCCTCAACTAAATCTCTGTAAAAACTGAGAGCACAGTCTGCTGAAGAAGATAAATTGCTCAGGAGCCTACACTTTGTTTGAAATCAGTCTATGTAGGGCTTCAAGCTTGGCTTACTGTGATTATTCCATCTGCAAGTCCTTGTCCGGAACCAGCCCTTGGTGTCCTCTGCTCTCTGTTCAGCTCCCTGCTCCACTGTTTGTCCTTTGTGTGCCTTCCTGCAGTCCTTGCTGATGGCAGCTTGTGCTGGAGGTACCCTCAAGCCCCTGTTTGTGCAAGGATGTTCAGCTGGGGCTGTTCAAGCTCTCAGGCAGACGTGTACTTTGGAGCTTGAGCAGAGCTTCCCTTCCCAAGGGGGTGGAAGAGGAATGTGTCAACAGCATTGCTCTTCCCCTGGCTTTGTTCTCTCCCTGCCTGTCCCGTGTTTCCCATCCCTTCCTCTTGTGCAAGTTGTCCTGTGGGCTAACATCAACACAGCCACCTTGCACAGACCTTTAACTGCCAGTCCTCTCTCCCAGGAGCTACTAAGACATTCCCTTGGCATGTACTCCATTTACCCACACCATGTGGCCCTTGCTTCAACACATCTTTTCCTCCCACAGGACCCTTTACTACTCTGTGCCTTCTCACTAATTCTGTGGTCACCAAGTGTGTGGCTTTCCTAGCAGCTGGCACCCTGCAGCATTCTGACCAGAGCCCCCCTGCTCTGTCCTCTGTGGCCACTGGTGCTGCAGACAGACCTTGTCCTAAGCAAAGCCCTCCCTGAGTGTGCCCGTGCCAGTGGGTGAGAGAATGCGCCCTTGCATGTGGCTTTTGTTCTCAGTGCACAACCCACCTCCCAGAGCAGCAGATAAACACAAACAGCCTTTTTCTGCAGTTTAATGAGCAAAGCAGAGCAGTGCTTCTGAGCTGGTCCTGTAGCAGCGAGGGCATCATCACGTCCTGAGCCTCATGTGAGTAAATCTGTCATCAAGTTTTAGTCTTTCTTTTGTATAACTTTATGTAGCAGCTCGTCTTAAACTTGTAAAAACATTTTGTGGGAAATTACGCGTGGGAGGTGGGCAACTCCTTCCATGTATTGCCAGCTAATCCGTAATACTCTCCTTTATCATAACAAATGAGGCAGGTTTCTCAAAAGCAGTATCTTGTGCTGTTCTTTTATCTCTTTCCTTCTGCTGTAAGTCTGGGGATGGGGATCTGCCCTGGGCACAAAACATGGAGCCAGGAATCCTGGTTTCTGTCTTGAGCACTGGATGCTCACGACTGTGCTAAATCCTGCTTGTGACATATCTTTGTGAACTGGAACGGGCTGTAGGTACACAAAATGCTGTGTTTAGCCATAGATGTTATTAAATGTAAAAGAGGTAAGAAAACCCAGTGCCATAAAATGCCCAAGAAGCCAGGAAACTGGAACTCTTTCATCTGTTCTTAAGCTTGGTAAATAGAGAAACTTCTACATCCTGCTGGTGCCTTGCTCTCCCACTATCCCAAAGTCATTTGTACTCAAAGCTCAAGGTTTTTGCAGTTCCTTGGGTAAAAATGTATTGCATGCCCTGGGATCTGTCATCATTTCACACATCTTCTGTTCTGCTGAGCCATCACCCCCTTCCTCCAAACTGGTAGGTGGCACAGGAGGTATCACATCATCCCTATGGAGGGAACTTTGTACAAAAGTATCTTGGAATTTGGCAAAGCACAGCTCTTTTTCTACAGCAGGACTCATCTCCCCTTCAGTGGAAATTAAGTGTCTAAATCTTTTTGTCTTTCCCTCTTTGTCAGTTTTACAGTGTGCTCTTGGGGTGAAGTTTTGTTGTGCTACATTTATTTCTCCTCGCCAAGACCTTCTTTATGGCTTTGATTTAAACAATGTCCAATCAGATGCAATGAAAGGCCATCATGTTCCAGTGCTGGGGATGGGCTTTGGGGGCCGTTTATCTTTTTTCCAAGGATAACAGCACATTTGTGTTTGTGTTTTGTGTATGTCTTGGACTTACACAAAAACTTAAGGATCTGATTCTGGTGGGTCATGCTGGCAGGTATCCAAACCCATAAATCTGGTCACTGTGCTTTTCCAAATGTTTATTGTGCTGTTTAAGCTTTTATGGGCTCTTGTGTGTATTACATATGGTCTGAATAAATGTAACGCAGTATTACTGTGCTTAGCTGAGAGGCAGAAGAGCCTCCAAGGGGATCATTAGAGCTGGGGCAGCCATTGCCAGCATTTGGAGATGAGTTTCGTGGTTGAGTTTTGCAGGTTGCAAGGAGGACCTTCAGCCCTGTCCTGTTGGTTTCTAAATGCCACTTGATCTAAGGTTGCAGAGGTAGCAATAAGAAGCAGAGGGTTGCAATTTCTTGGATTCAGTACAGTATTCTTGCAGCAATTCTCCCCTTTCTGAAACATTAATAGAGAGGACTGGACTTCCTATGTATTTCCTCTGTGCTGCTGCTGCTGCCTGTGGCAAGGTCTGCTCTGATTGCCAGTGGGACTCGGGACAAGACTTTAAGGAATCAGTGGATGCATAGCAGGGCAAAAGTCACCTGGGTTGCTGTAAGTAAGGAATCACCTGCAGACTCTGTCTAAGGGTCAAGGCTGCATTGCTCTTTCAGACAGATGGCAAAGAGGGTGCATTCTCTGTCCCTCCAAGCCTACAGCTCCTCTGTAATCCTGGAGATCACACATGAGACAGCCAGACTTAGCCAGCAGGACTCCAGCTGGTGGGAACAGAGGCAGGACTTGTGTTTGAGGGACAGTGGTGTGAAAGTGGTACCTGGCCCAGGCCACCTCTGGTGCCATAGTCCCAGCAGTTCGCAGGGAGCATGCCATGGTCCTGTTGCTTCCCATCCTTACTGTCTTCCATCCTGACCAGACTGAAGGAAGAAACTGCAGATTAAAACCAGCCAAACTGTAGTCAGCCCTAACAGCTGTAAAGCAGCCAAGCCAAGACCTTTGGGCCTTCAGACAAAGGCCTGTAGTTCAGCTCTGGGCTTCACTCCACTGGGCCAGGTCACCTTCTGCTCCAGGCAGTCCTTCCAGGACCATCACTTCACTTCCACCTCTAACCCCACTAACCCAAGGTTACCCTGGGGATACATCAATCCCTAGGCATTTTTTGGAGTATGAGGTGGGGCACTTTATTACTCAGCTTTGCACCACTGTGCATCCTGCTTCTGCTGCTGCACTTGGTGGGTTCTGCTGCTTTGACCTGGAGGAAGGGTTTGAACCTGCCTGTGTAGAGCTCACAGAAACAGAGGCATGGCAAAGTGCTGACTTGGGAGCTGAGGAAATGTTAATTTGCTGCTCTTCAGCATGGAGAGAAGAAAAGGGAGCATCAGGGGATGCAGAGGATCCACTTCGTGGGGAGATGCACTTGCAGAGGAGCTTTCAAAATGGAGAGAAGTTATTTTTGCCAGCAGTGTCCTGTGTCAAGCACAGGCAGCTCTGGGGCTCCCACCTCTTCCCCTCTATTGCTGGATGTTGAATCAGCTGTTTGTACTGCCCAGCACAGTGCCAGGGACAACTCTCTGACAGAAGGGTGGGGAAATGGAATGGAATAAATAAAGGATTTATAATGGGGATGGCTTGTTTGTCCACAAACAGCCTGCTGCAGGCTTGTGCTCAGAAGGCAACCAAACCCCCAGAGCTGCTCTTAGGCTTTCCTCTCTGCAAGCACATTGCTGCAGGGTCCTGCCACAGGCACTGGGGGCTGGCTAGGGAGAGGGTGGCAGAGACAGCCTGCTCCTGTGTCCCTTCTTCCTCTGCACATTCCAGGGCTGCGACCTCCTCAACCTGCAGAGAGAGGGGAGGGAGGGAGGGGGGAAATGGGGTGACAGGAACAAACTTCCTGCAGCGGAGCTGAGCTGAGGGATGGTTCTTATCACAGGAGAACAGCCCTGCTGGGGGCAGCTGGAGAGGAGCCCATCCCACTTTCCTGAGCCCCCCACCGTGCTCACCCTGCAGCTCACCCCCAGCACAGGAGCTCTCTGACCCCAGCACACAGCCCTGCCAGCCCTGCCTGCAGATACCTGTGTGGCCCAGAAAGACGAGGGCTCATGGCTTGGCAGCACTGAAGGCAATGCCATCCCAGCCTCATGAGAGGGAGAGGCAAGTTAGCACCAGGCTGCCTGGGAGCATGGTTGAATTTGATCAGCTCCCACTGCTGCAGGCACTGTGTGGGGAAAGCTGATCCTTGCCCAGCAGTGAAGTGCCAGGCTGTGTGTGCCACGGAGAGCAGCTTTGTCTCCTGCCCGGGCTCCGGCTGCTGCACGCTGGCCAGGTTTTGGCTTGTGTCAGCTTTTTTTGGGCAGGATCCTGCTCTCCTCCACAAACCAGAGGCCAACATGTAGGGCCAACTCTACTCAGATTTTGTCTCAACCCAGTTCAGTCCTCATTCATATCCCCACTGTGAGGTGGAAGGAGATGGGAGAGTAAGCCCAGCACGTGTCCCTTCGCCCTCTCTGCCTGAGGAATAGGAATGGGAGCTGGAAAGAGAATTGTGCTGGGCTGGAAGTTTCTGCTGAAGGCAGAGCAGTCCCTTCACTGCTCAGTCCTGTGTCGCCGATCTAGGGATGGATTCCCAAAAGCCTCCTTAGCTCTAAAAGCAGAGCAGGGTGCCACAGGTAAAGCATGAAGGAGCAACCTCGGTGTGAGACTGGCAACACCTGGGACACCTGGGCAAGGGAGTGGTGTTGCTGCCTGCATGTCACCGCTCCCCAAGCCTAGGGAGCAGTGGATTGTCCATAGGTCCTGTGAACTCTGCTGGCTGAAAATGGCTTGTGAATCCAAGGTCTGTAACATTTCTTGAACTAACACTGCTTGAAGGTAAATGCTGTGATACCTAATGGGACTCATCTGCTGCTCTTGTGCCCCCCCGCCCTTGACGAACACCTTGTCTCATCTATTGCCTTTTTTTATTGTCCCCTCAATCCAACAGTTGTTCTTGTCAGTTGTGACATCACTCACTTGGTCTCCCAGCAGATCCAGCAGTGTAGGGCAACATGTGGGCACAGCTCATCAGCCTGAGGTGTGGGTGGGCTAACGTGTTCCACAGGAGCAGCGTGGGGAGAGGCCTGATCTTGTCACAGCCAGTGCAGGGAGGACTCGTGAGGAGAGCAGCGTGAAGAGCAAGTCAGTAAAAGCTGTGTTCATGGAGACCAGGTGTCAGGGGATGAATTGGACCTTTTATGTCAGCAGAAGGACTCACCAGTAGGGAGGAAACAGCTTCCTATCCCAGGCTTGCACAAGCTCTTCCTGTGTGTCCTGTCCTTCATTCTTGCAGACTACAATGAGACTGCTGTGAAATTGGGTTGGTGTCCAGTGTCTCCCTCCCATTGCTGGCATCTGTTTTACAATGAGCTTCACCTGGGAGAGGCCACTTCAGTCTGACATCCCTCACCAGCAGTAGCTGGTACAACGAACAGCTCCCAGCAGGGCAGGCAGGGTTTCACCTGCCCTGTGTCCTTCCCTTCCCAGAAAGCCAGGAGAGGGACTTCCTCAGCTGGAGGGCAGCCAGAGACATTAACAGGCACATCTATCCCCTGTCCACAAAATGCTCTGTGTTCGACATTGTCCCAGAGGGCAGGGATTTCTGGCAGGTTTTCACATAAAACTTAGCCAAAAGTCCTTTATGTGTCAAGAGCTGTTTGATGCAGGAAATTATATTCTGCTCTTATGTGCATGTGTGTGTATGTGTAGATGTGTACAGTCCTTCTACCACAGCCATGGTTCACTATCTCTATGTCTGATGATAACTTAAAAGTTTTAAGGTTTGCACTTGGTGTTTTTTGTAGAATCTCCAACCCTCTTGCAAAGCCATATTTGTTGCACAGCTTGTAGCATCCAGTATAAACAGCTCCACTTGATGACAAGGGTCAGACATGGGAAGGCCCTGAGTTAGGGACTCTGCAGGCAGCTACTGCCACGTTGTGGGGAAATGATGCTTTACATGCATTTATTGTGCAGCAAAAAACACTAGCTGAGCTGGAAAAAACCGCTTTTGGTGTGCATGGATTTTGGATGTGGTGGTGTGTGTGTTCTGCTCTCTCCAGAGGTATGCTCTGCCTCACCCCCTTGCCATGCTCACCTGGTGAAGCTGGCTTTCACTTGGCTCTTGTGTCCTGGAGAGCAGAAATTCCTCTAGACAGCAGTGGAACAGCTGTGACATATTGCTATGAACACTTATGAAATAGCTTTTCCACCTGGCTTCTTATTAGGTGTTACAGCCCTATCTTTTTCCATCAGTCGTATGATAGTAATTTTTTGGTATTTCATACCATTACATCTAAGACTTGATGAGGGAATGGGAAAGAAACAGACTTGCAGTCTTGGACATCAATACTAACAACTCCAGAACCACACCTGGATCAGACATTTGTCAGCATATGGAAGAGATTGAAGATTATCTAATTGTCTCCTTAATACTCGGTACTAGACTGAATCATCTCTGCAGGCCTGGGAAGCTGTGCAGATCACCAGGCTCTCCTTGCTCCTGCTCCACTAAGCTAAAGAGCCAACTTGGAAAGAGAGACCTTTCTCATCCCCAGCTTTTGGTGCCAGGGCACTCGGCACAGCTTCAGTGTGGAAGGTGTCACTGGCTTGCTCATGCTTTTGGCTGTGAAAGTCAATGACAGCTCTTCTGGCCAGATTTCTTCCATGATCCTGTTAGGGGAGTTGTCAGCACCTAATCTGGGTGTTTGCTGTCATCCAAATAGTACTGCCAGGGCATGTGCAGCCTGACACACTGTACATTAATCTAGATTTTTGCCTCCTTGCTTGACCCAGGAAGGATTAAACCCCACCCCACATCTGCTGCAGCTCCCTTGGACTGCTGCCTCATCACAGTGATGCTCCTTAGCAAAGCTCAGAGCAGCTGAGCTTTCCCTCCACAGCTTCCCAGGCACAGCTCTTCCCTAGATGGCAGTGACTGCCTCTGCTTGTCCTGTATTTCCCTTCCATCCATCCATCCATCCATCCATCCATCCATCCATCCATCCATCCATCCATCCATCCATCCATCCATCCCTGTCCAGCACACTGGTACCTGCAGACCACATACAGTCCTTACAGGAATTTGTCAGCCAGGCTGAACTATTCCCTGCCAGGCCCTGCTCCTGCCTTGCAGTAAGGCCGTTATCCATTTGCTCCATTTAACCTGAAGCAAGGAGCAGGTTGGAACACAAAACTTTTGAAAAATGATGGAACAAGGGCAAATTTCCAATCAAAGCTCTCCAAATGCTGCTCTGAAGGAAAATTACTCTTCATTTGCGGGTGAAATGGAAGACTCTGTGCAAGGGCAGGAGCTGTGCAGAACAGAGATTTAAACAATAGAGTAAAGGAAAGAATGACTACTACTGGGGGAGGGGAAAAGGGGCCTCAGACCTAACTAAACTGATTTAATCAAGCCATTTCTGATGTTTTACAATTACAAGCAACAATCTGACCCAGAGCTGGGCAATTTGCAAGCCACAGAGTCATGAGCTGTTTGTAAAATGGCCTTAAGACAAAAATATATTTGTAATTATGAACTGAAAAACCTGAGCAACAGTGCTCTTGGTTTTGGAGCCATGTCCAGCTGCTGTTGGGACACTTGGGGTCTTTGCCCTTCCTCTGTCCTCCCACCATCCAGCAGCACCCAAAGCAGTTCCCAGCTGGTGTCGTATGGGCAGCAGCTTGCCTTGGCCACAGGATGTCTCCTCACAGGAGAGGCTGCACCTGAGTGAAGTGCCTCCTTACTCTGCACAGGTGAGTCAGTGTCCTAGGAAGGGAGGGAAAAGCTGGCAACACCCCCCAGCAGTAGAGATGCTGACCCAGCCTGCAGAGCTATGGGTTGACAAGGCTCTCATTTGAGCTGGCTGCCTGTGGTCCCCCAGGTCTGGGAAGAGAAATTTCCTCAAAGCTTCTGAGAAGAGGCACCAGTCTCAGTCCACTGACTTGAATTCATGAAATTTGTACCAACTGGTGTGTCCTCACAAGTGCCAAGCATCCCTGGCTGTGGCAGTGCCAGCTTCAAATGGGATGTCCCTGGGCTAATTGTTGCTGGATTTGGACAAGTGAGGTTTTTTCTTTTCTGGGAAACTGACTGGTTTTGTGCCCATGGTGTTTGTAGAGTGCTGACAAACCCTCCCCTTATTCTCAATACTGCCTGTCTGCTTAAGGTGATGTTCCTCGGAAATGTGCTTTTCCCTTTTCAAGGCTTTTGATGTCCTTTCCCATGTTAGAAAATTCAAGAAGGCTGCATGTGAAGCTGGCTGGGGCCAGTGAGTGTTGCTGGTGGCGGCAGCTTTGATCTTTGCCGTAAACTTGATCATGCATTTTTCATCCCTTGCTCTGTGTGCGTGTGCTGTGCAGGGGGTACAGGCACTAATCCTGAAGCTGCACTCAGCACAGGGGAAATACTCACTTGCAGTTCATCGCTGATGCAAATCCTTCCCATCCCCAGGGTAACTCCACCCCGAGTTACCCTACATGAAATTTGACCCTGACATCTAATAGCTAGGGAACTGCTCCTGTCTTTAATCTCACTGACAGTGCCTAGTCAGGGCTTTTTGAAGAATTTTGTTGGTCTTTTCTATCACTTAAACATTAGTTTTCTTTATCTGGAGTTTTGTACTGCTATCTGACCCATTTACTTGGAAGCCTCCAAGGAGAGCTTGAGTTGAAAGAGAGTTGGGTTTGTGATCCAAGTATGAGTCTTTCACTGTTAATTGTATTAGCATTCATAATTGCATGCACATTTCTAAACTGTCAGGATTGCCACATCCTTTTAAAACATGGATGGGACATCAAAAGGGCTATGACTGCTCGGAGATTAGCAAGAAATTAAATTGCCTGATACTTCAAAAACTATGATGTGAGCTGTTTTGTCCCCATAATATTAAAAGTGACGTATGAAAAATAAGTCAGGAATTAGGCTTTTAAAGCCCATTAGCTGTCACAATGTAATTAGCAGGAGCAGGCTTTTTGATGCAGGTTTGGGGTGCCCTGTGCCTGCCGTTGCTGTTGGGTTGGCAGGGTCTCTGCCTAATGGGAGCCTTGTTGGATAGGGCTGTGTGTGGCAGGACTCATGGGATGAATGGGAGGAAAGGATGGAGAATTCACATCCTCTCTTTGCTGCGGATTTGCTTTCAGGGAGCTGCTTGGTCTTAGGCTGTGTTTTAGCCCCCAAGGCAACCCCCAGCAGAGGTCACTTGTGGCTGACAGTTAACACAGTGATTCTGTGGTTTCTCATTTGGACTTCCCAAAGTTCTGCCAGTGACAGGGTAGTGTCACCGAGCCTGTTGTTTGGAAATACATATTTTACAAACATGAAATACATGAGCATATGTACGTGCATGTGCCATCCCAGATCCTTGCCAGCTGCATGTATCTGTATACTTTTGTATTTTTAGGTACCAACACTTCTGCCATGTCATCATCAAGCATATTGAGACAAATACATTTCACCTGAAGACCTTTTGGAAGGCAGATGGCTTTTGCTGAGTTATTGAGCCCTGCTTGTCCAGGGATATTGGAAAAAGGTTGTCAGGGCAAGGGACATGAAAGTGTTTGCTGCCTGTAACAGAAATACAAACCTTTTGGTTCCCAGACTACTTCCCACCCCCTGAGCCCAACGTGCCTTGTTGCATGCTTTGTGCATGGTGATGGATTGTGTCTCTTGGAGGTGACAGCAGTGACTTCTCAGTCCCAGCTGGGAAGTTTCTCCACAGCCCTGTGCCAGCCACAGCCCGGCACCTCTCACGTAGGCGCTGTCGCTTTTATTCTTTATCAGTGTAAATCCTGACAGAGCTGGTCTCGCTTCACGGGCAGTGCCTGCACAGATGTTGCCACCGTGCAAGAAGGAATTAATGATGCCTGGCCTCCGTGGGAGCGAGCAGCATCCCGGCGGATGCTGGGCACGGCCGGCAGATGGAGCGCGGCGCCTCTGCAGCCCTTCCCCGCGCACGCTGCTCGGTGGGAGCAGAGCAACGCGATAACGGATTGTTTATTATGGAAACATGCCACTTTTAGCTGATTTACAAGCAGCTTTGTGGAGCTCCCGATCGCCCCGTATTTTTGTTTTTAGTCCGTTACTCATCTTGATACATCGTTGGTACATGTCTAAGCAGGGCTGTAAAAGGCGCTCGCGGGGACACGGTGGGGCCAAAGCACGGGGGATAGAAAGCAGCTGTCAGGCAGCATTTCTTCCAGGGGTTTGAGGAGTACCAGCAGGCTGTGTCAGCCCGGCAGTGACTGCTTCTCAGTGCCTGACTTTACAGTCAGACTGCTTTGTAGTTCCTTCAAGGCCCTGTGGTTTAGCGGCTGCACAGATGGCTGCACTGCGCTTAGAGCAAAGTGAAATAACACTAGTTCCTTCCATCCTCTGCTGCCTCACCCTGAGAAATTATCAGCCTCTTTTGGGAGCTACTAGTCAATATTCCAGATCCACCTCCGGACTTTCAGCAAAGTTTGAAACAAGTTCAGGAGCCGAATTTCAAGTCCACTTTTCCTGTGCCAAAATCCGCAGAGCTGAATACCTGGGAACTATGGAGGTGGGTTAAGTCACGGACCAAATACACTCTGAGCTTTTCATTGTCTACTTCTAATGCATCAGCTCTCCCAAAATAATATGTCTAGCATGGTTCATACCACAATCACTACTGTAATCACCACTGAAACCTGCATAGGTTAGAAATCCATATGTGGTTCTGCGTCTGGGTGAATTTGGCAGACATAAAGCAGTCCCCAAAAGGCAATTTCTTCCTATCAAATCATCTGCCAATTGTAACAGTTTTGATTTATGGTTTTTAAGGTTACTGAGCTCTTTGCTGAAAGAGTTGAAGGCCATCTGCACTGGCGCTGAATGAGCCTTCTCAGGATCAAGGCTGGCTTCCAGATGACAGAGTAGCTGGGAGCTTGTATCTTTTACATGTGAGGCTTCTCTGCCTGTCTTGTTGGTCCCCTGCACCTCCTTAGCTAAAATAAGTGCTTCCTATTACAGAAGAATATGTGTGACATAGATCAGGCAGGTTTTGTGCATTGCAGTTTTAAGGGAGGTAGAGGTGTTACACTTCTACCTGCTCCTTTACCTGCTATTCCAACCAAGGGTAGAGAAGAAATATGCCTTGAGGGTATGTAGCTCTACTGGTTTCTCTAATGAAACTTAGTTTGGGGGGTTGCTTTTTTTGTCTTTTTTCATTTGTCCCTGAAAAGGGAAATTAATTAGGCCAGGTGGAAGTATATGAGGGCCATTTTGCACGGGGAAAAACAGAGCAGGTGAGCAGTTGTTGGAATTACTTGGACAGTAGACAAGAGCATGGAATAAGAGACCGACAAGAGGGTAGTTAATTTAGTTAGAAAGACTGGCTGAGTGTAGCAGTCTGGAAAATAGATCATCTTTCTGAAAGGCACAAAGAAGAAAAATAATAGCTCCAGATTCATCCCTTGTGTAAATCTTTTGAAGTTGGTGACTTACACCAGGATGATTTAACCCCATTAATTTTAATGGGTCACTGCAGTGTCCCAGGAGTTGTTTTTTGCTGTGCTGTGTTCTGAGGCAGAGATAAAGCAGAGCCTTGGTGTCTAGGCTTCAACCCAAGCTTGGTGTCCCCATGGGGCTGCCTTGGGCCTCTCCACATTGTGGCTGACTTCAGTTGGAGAGGGAAAAGGATGCAGGAGATGATGATGTGTCTGAGCCCTTGTCCCGTGACAGCTGGGTGCTGCCAGGACTTTGTTGTGAGCCATAACATGCCTGGAAAATGATATCTGATCTGAAAAGCAAGGATAGGCAGGCTAGGAGGGCTCACTGGAGTCAGCACCTACCCTCACCCTGCTGTAGGTCTGCTGATCCAAAGTGATAACAACACATTAACCAGAGACAAGGATCTGTGGAGCAGTGTGGCAAAGAAATGAGCCTGAAATTGAGCATAAATGGGCACCAGATGAGTCCTGTTGGGACTCAGTGGGCAGAGAGCAAAGGTCAGTGCCCTTGACACATGATAGGGACTCAGGGCTATGGCTGGGGACAGGGATAAAGTACATTTACCACTTACCATTCACAGCAAGCTGGTCATAGCAGGAGTTGGCCACACAGTTAAACAGCCTGTGTATCACAGCAGGGAAAATTTAATCTAGTGCCAGGAGGGGAGATGCATCTTTGTCACCAGTTGTCAAACAGCTGAAAACGTGGTGGCAGACACAGCTGTAGTGCTTGGGCAGAAATAGTGATCAAGCCCCAGTCTCATCAGGCAGCAGCACGTCATGAGCTGTGCTCTGCCCCTGCTCCCCGGGGACCTCAGGGCCCACCTTGTGCCTCAGCTCTGTTTTCTGCGTGCCTCTCCTCGTGTGCCTTGCTCCTAGGGCCTGACTTGCTGTCCTTCATTTTACAAATGATTCAAGTTGCTCTGAAGTATTGGCCAGAAAACAGGAAATGAGCCAGGAGGAACAGATGGACCAAAATGAAATGAAGCGATAAATCTGAATGCAAATGTTCTGTGTGATACAGAGGAGGGGGAAGCTGCCTTTGGTGAAGTTTGGGTGTGAAGTCACTCCTAAGCAGCCTGTGTTTGTCAAGGCATCAGCTGCTCTTCAGCATCATGCAGAAGGAAGGGAAGATGAGCATCACTGTGTCTCTGGGCATTTATCTCTTGACAGACTTAACATGACTGCGCAATGAGTCCAGGGGAGAGTCCAGACATGGGCCCCAGGAGGGAAGGATGTAACACAGGCTGAAATAAAAGTTTCTCAGTAAACTTTATTGCTTAACTTCTTCTAATACAGCCATTTAATCTCATTGGTCTCTAGTCTTCTCCCAGTCACATACTGTAAGGCAAACTCTTCTAAATCACTCCATAGCTAGAGCAGATCAGAAAATCCATCTGGATTGGCAAGTTGATCTGTAAAATGCTTTATAAAGCTTGTATCAGCAATAGTGTGGCCAGCAGGGGCAGGCCAGTGATCATCCCCCTGTGCTGGGCTCTGGTGAAACTGCACCTCAAGTGTTAAGTCCAATTTTGGGCCTCTTACTTTAAGAAGGACATTGAGGTGCTGAGTTGAATCCAGGGAAGGATAATGGAGCTATTTAAAAGACAGGTGGATGTGGTGCTTATGGACATGATTTACTGATGCCTTGACAGTGCTTGGCTAACAGTTGGACTTGATGATCTTAAGGGTCTTCTCCAATCTGAATGATTCTGTGATTCTATGAATATCAAAAGCTGTTCCTACAAGCTTGTGAGCCTTGGAATGACCATGTGTGCTAGTACCCAACATATCACAGTGTAATATTTAAATGTGAATGCATCCAGTACATCTATCTTTCTATCTTTTAGTGAGAGAAGTTTCAGATGTAAAGGGTGAAACTCAATTTGCCTAAGCCCAAGATATGGTTGCAGTTCACCCCAAGTGCTGGAACTAGTGCTGCTGCTGCTCTGTAGTACCCGAGGAGGAGAAGGAGGAATTTCAACTGTGCCCATCCACAGACAGCAGGAGAGTCCCAGCAGAGCCTCATTTCTGTGTCAGGTTATTTAAAGTAACAACAGCAATTCACATCACACAGGGCTGCCTGCATGGTCCTTGTGCAGCCTCTTCAAGGGTAGCACAGGCTGGCAGCATGAGGGAGTCTGAGTGCCAAAGGATTCTCTTGAGAAATAATGAATCCTTTTCCTTAGCAAAGGAAAGGATTGAAAAGTTTAGGTGCTGCTGAAATCCTGCCTGCTTGTCCTGATCCATGGAGCAGCATCTGCACTGTGGTGATTTGGTACAGTTTGCCACCACACACACCTCTGAGCTCCTGCAATTGCATCCTCAGAGCAAAATCTGGTTTATTTCCCCAGAATATGTAGCAAAAAATTTTAAGTAAGGAGGAACTCTGAAAAATGTGCAACTTTTATTAAGTGAAGGAATATAAGAAAAGTATTTGTTACTGCCCAACATTATATGTGAACAGACCCCAGCAGGTGTGAAGGGATGTGATACAGGCTTGGAAACCCTGGATCAAACCAAGGGAAGGCCTGTGAGAAGAAGAGAAAAATGCAACATGATGATGAAATGCAAATTTTTCTGCGACTGTGTTTAAGTGCAGGATCGGGGGCCATCCAGCTGTCTGTTGGCTGTTTTCAGCCAGAAGATAACAGAAGGCAATGGATGATCTCATCCTACCCCTCTTAAATTGACAAATCTCCTCCACAGTTGCTTAAGTATCAGTTTTTCTAAGGTTATTCTTTGCCAGCTGTTTGGCAAAGCCTGATGTGGACTGAACATTTTCTTCTCTCTCACTGCTCCCTCATATGGAGGAAAAAGCCGAGGTGGTTGAGGTGGCCATGGCTGGCAGGTGAGACAGCCGAGATGTATTTCAGAGGTTTGATAGTGTCAGCAGAAAAACCCTCAGTGTGAGAGTTTTGGGATGCTTTTGGGCAGCTTTTGGGACGACAGTGTCAACATATGGCTTGTGGGGATGAAGCCCGGGAGAAACTCAAACAGGGCTGTCTTTGAAATGCTGGATCCTGCAGGTATAATGTGGTGGTTTTATCTGATCTGTGAACATCTCTGATAAGGCATCAGGTCATTAGTCTTGTGCTTGTTATTGTACCATTTGCTGGAATGAAACACCAGCATTTTTAAATCACTGCTATCAAAGTATATTATAAATTGTAAGCAGTTTCTTTTCCTTTGAGTATATCCCTCTGCCAAATCATTCAGTGCTCATATCTTCCAAACTGGGCGTGGCATTACCAGTGAAGAGCTGTGACTGAGCATAAAATAACTTTTTAGAAAAGCTGAGCTGTAAAAAAAGTATGTTTCCTAAAAAATTAATAGAAAAGGACCCCTACCTCTTAAAACAGGTCTGCTTCCAGCCTCTGATAATAACAGTGTGTTCAACATTTGAAGTGCTAAAAGTCTGCTTTCTGCAAAGTGGAATTTTAAAGACTGTTGCTCAAAAGTGTATACTTATATATATATATATCTATATAAATGCACGCTGCAGATATACTGTGGAGTTACTCCTACCCACAACCTGATTTTCATGCTTCTAAGAGCTGTGACACACTTTCAAGAGGACTGATATATTTTTAAACTCACACTATGGCATAGGATGAAGCATGACTGAGTCTGAGTCTTTGAGGGATGGAGAAGTTAAACTCCAGCCTCCACTCTTGGTGACTTTCAGCTACAAGTTCATTCTCAACTTTCTTCATGTGAAATGCTGTCATGTGGCATCTTGTCCCTACTTCAGAGGAGAGAGATCCAGTGGAGTTCCTGGGTGCTCAGCTGTGAAGATAACATGGCCATGGTTGCATAAGCAACTGGATGCTCTTGAGTTCTTTCATGTAGGATCTGTTCCCAGCTTTAACTGCAATTTTCCTTCTGAAGTGTTCCTGACTTTAAGCATTGCATAAAACTGCATCTGGAGACACATGTGGAGCTCTGTTGTCATCGTTGCACCTGTTTTTCAAGTCCTCTTTGGGAGATGGACTTTCTTTGGAGCTGGTGGTGAGCCACAGTCACAGTCGTGGTGTGCATGGTCTCATCTGCATGTGTCCTCTGCCCTGTGCTCCAGAGGCTGGCTCCTCTCACAGCCTCCTTGCTCACCCTTTGGAGACCCTCAAGGCAGGCAAAGGAGGGATGAGGGACAGGGTGTTTTGGTTGCATTTTGGACTGCTTCACTGCTGATTAGAGCAGTCCAAGGACATGTTGGGCATGATCTGACCTGCAGGCTCTGGGGCAGTGGAGGCAGAGAGGTGGGCAAAAAATCTCTTCCTTCTCATCGCCACCAGATTTGCTTTGGTGCATGTAGAGCTCTAGGATCTTCTCAACACTATTTAAAAAAATGTTTCTTCTTGTGAAAAACACTTTTCCCTTTTCTGTGTCTTTACTGAGAAAAGGGTCTTGGTAGTGTTAACACAATAAATAAATTAAGCAACTCACTCCTTACAACAAAACCTTGCATTTTTTAGTGTAAAATGAAAATACATAAATAA
This sequence comes from Leptocoma aspasia, assembly GCA_013399835.1. Taxonomy (NCBI): domain Eukaryota; kingdom Metazoa; phylum Chordata; class Aves; order Passeriformes; family Nectariniidae; genus Leptocoma; species Leptocoma aspasia. Next base: position 22,939 of record VXAX01001008.1, on the reverse strand, counting down.
CCAGCAGAGGGGATGTGCCTGGCCTCTAATCTGCATGGGCTTCAGTCTTTCAGACCTTTGTTTCCTTCTGTACAATGATTTAGAAAGAAAGCTTTTATCTAATCATGAGGTAGGTCTCAGCAGAGCTCCCCAGGCACTGCTAATGGATGGGATGCACAGCAGAGCTTGAAGGCTTGAAGCTGAATTTTTGGTGCTGCACATGCTGTTGCTGAGTAGGTCAGAGCTGGGTTTTGTGTGGGTGTTCATGTAGTAATCAGAGCCATTTTGCATTAGAGTGAGGTGTGTGTTGTAAGGAGGGGAGGGAGGCAATCAGCTGCCCAGGAGACAACAGGTTGAGGCCAGAAGTGGCAAGGCAGGGATGGGTGGGAAGCTGGTGCTGCAGAGGGAGCAGAGGCAAAGCAGAAGGTTCCAGGAATTAGCTTCATCCCAGAGGATGACTGGGTAAGAAATTGTTAATAAGTAGGTTATTGGCAGTAGGACACTCTGTTTCATGCTCTGATTCATAATCCCCACAGCTGCCTCTCATGGCTGGTGTGCCTAGATTCTAGTTTTGAATCTCACCGTATTTTACCGTAATGAGAGATTATTTAAAATAGCACTGAATTCAGACTCAGAACTGGACACCACAGCGTGAACTTCGGAGTACAGAAGCCTCTGAGGACCTCAGGGGTGCTCTTGTCATCCTGTGGTAGATGCTACAGCCAGGCGTAGCATGGCCTGCCCTGGTAGGAAAGGCAGTATTCCTGCTGAGAGTGTGGTTTCTTACTGTGCAGCTTCTGGCATTTCAGGTAACAAAGGGAGAAAATAGTGCACAAAAGCTGATTACAGGGCATGACATTTGCAGAACCTCATTGATATTCCAAGCTTGGGAACTACTGAGCAAGTGAGATCAACAACTGAAAAGGAGGGGGTGTAATGCCTGACAATCAATGGCATTTTCCCTTCGCTCACATGTGATATCTATATATCTGATAACACAAACAGTTAAAGCAGGAATAAGCTGCCAGTGGCCCCTTAGCTCTGCAAAATAGACATCCCTCATGTTGCAGGCCAGAAAAACTCCCTGAATCATCATTCATTTTGAAGGAACTAATAATTTCTCTTTTAGCTGAATTTAAAGATCTGATCCTATAACCAGCTGAATGGATGGAAATAATTACATCCATTCTTTATGCCTCTTCACTTCTATGAACATAGAACATGGAAAAAGATATTGGAAATGCCACACACGCTCTTTGGAGATGTATGAGGTGAATTAAAAGTTAATGTCTGGGTGGAGAATTTGACAGGAGTTACATAAAAAGAACAAGGAGGAACTAACTGCTTCCTGCGTGAGCACGTCTGAAGAACATCCAAATTTGTATCTGAACTGGACAGCAAAATTTTTGTCTATTCAGACATTGCACTGTTTCATGGTGTGTGCAATCTGCGTATGTTGTAAATGCATATAAAAAGATATTTTCTTCTGTTTTCCAGAGTTATTTAATATTTAATGCTGGTCACCTTAGAAAGTCAGTTGACATGATTTGAGGTGTTTAGAGGCAAGTATGCAAGCATATATTTGAGGGTAACATAATTTTTTTTATTTGCCCTTTTAATTGAGTAAGGCTTGAAAGAAAGTATTAGGATGGATCTGTACATGTAATAGCAAAAACATCTTCTACTTCTGCAAAGTTAACTTTAAGTTCAGTACTATGATCTATCAAATACCAGTCAAGCAAAATTCACTGGAAGTTTTGACAATTTTGGGTATAGGACTATAAAAATTAGGCTATATCTGTCTATCTTTAGTCTCAGGAGTCTTATAGTATGGATATCCACAGTATATCCAGGGTGAAATAGCTGTTTTCTTTGTTTCCTTCCTAAAATGAACTGAGCATTGAGACTGAAACAATCTCTTACACCTTACACACATTGCAAACAATCTCTTACACACATGGCTTTTTTTATTTATTATTTCATACCCTATTACAAAAAAGAGCATTTTTTGTGAAGTGCTGGAGTGCTCAATAAATCCTTTTTCAGTGGGTGTGATACTTCCCAGGGTGGAATACTCTGGAAATTTTGTGATGCTTCTTTGCAAGTGTCCTGTAATTTAGCTCTTTTACCTTTTAGAGAGAATAAGAGTTGGACCTACTATCAGAATTGGATATTTGAAAGGGGTTTGGTCACCTTGAAAAGTAACCCTAGTGTTTGAAAGTTTTTATCTTTGGAAAGGTGTCTCTCTTTCTCTCCCATATTTGGTGCCTGTCAGTGATAATTTGGAACATTTAATGAATCTCAACAGTTATATAGGGCAAGACAAAATCAGGACTTCTTTTTTCTTTTATGTTTTAATGTTAGAATCACAGAGGATGTTTTAAGACTGTCTGATCCTGGTAGGTAATCAGAGAAGACAAGTCTGCTTTTAGTAGTTGCCAATCCAGCAAAATTTACCAGATGCATTTACTAGCTATATTTTGGAGTTTTACAGTGTCTGAAAAAGCTCCATTCAAAGGATGGTGATTAGAGAAATTTCCTAGAGTTCATGAACTTGCAGTAGATCTTACATGCCATGATTTATGTCTCTTGACTAGTAAATTAAAGAACCCGATGACTTGAAAGATATTTCCATGTGCTGCTTTGTAGAAACAGGCAGAAAACAATTCCAAGTAATATAAAATTGGTGTCTTATAGAGGACTACACTGCTTAGTATGCTGGAAAGACATTTGATGTTGCAAGACAGTTAACTGAGGACATGCTGCTGAGGCACATTTGGGAAGGAGCCCTGCTTTAATCTCCCTGCTCTAACTGGAGGAAATGTAAAGAGGAAAGGAAAGACTACAGTCACCAGATGAAGTCGGAGTTCATACTGTGGGCTTGATCTGGTCTTCCCACATGCATCATAAGTTTTTGCCTCTCTTGGAAAAAATATTTACCATTCTTAGGGCCATATGTGCAACAGATGATTTTAAAAAGTCAGGGGAGAGATCTCTCACTAAAAGGGGATGTAAAACTAGGTAGGGCAATAGGGTATTTAGCAGTGCAAAGTAAGTACAGATGCAATAGCCATCTGCTGTCTGTGCACACTGCAGTCTTAATCTTTCAGGTCCTTCTGCCCTTGGACATATAGCAGGAGCAGCAAGATAGAAGTCCAAGAATCATGTTGCTAAAAAGCCAGTTGAGTATACAGAACTACTATACACCAGAAAAACACCACCAGAAAAAAAAATGCAAAATTGTCCAATACCAAGCATCTGGCACACTCTCCTTTGTACTGAGAGCCCAGAGGTCTAGCAGGGCTGGGGCCATGTCTGGAAATGCCTGTACATAATTTCTTACTTGGCCAAGTTAGAGACTTCAGAATGTCAAAAATGCCAGTGACAGCCTGGGATTTCCCTGTGTGAGCCTCCAGCGTGAGAGCTGCTGCCAGCACTTGCACCACAGACTGGGATGGGCTGTGGTGAATCCCAGAGAATGATGAGGAAACCAAGCACACACAGTGGGGTGGTTGTGAGGCTGGTATGGGGCAAAGGAGAGTGTTCAGAGGAGGCTGTGAGTGGGTATCCTCATGCCTTGGGCAGTCAGAAAGAAAAGGGCAGAAAATTCTTCTGCTTTGTCTTCCTGTGAAAGGGTCCTGGTCCTGTGGGTCTTCCAAGGGTTTGATGTCACCAGCCTCAGTCCATCAAGGGGAGTTGTATACACTGGTGGGATGTGGTGTGTGAGGGTCGAGGGGAATTGCACGTCCCGAGGGCTTTCTCTCAAGAGCAGGAGGGGAGAGCAAGGGAAGGCAGCCCAAACCACTGTTGTTTGGGTCACTTCTCCTTTCACAGGTCTCTCTGGCCACGATGAGGAGTGAGAAGAATTGGGAATGTCTTTGCTCAGCAGCCCCATAAGCAAAGCAGCAGCAGCTGCAGCACTTACACCACTGGCCACAGGCCCTTGGCAATGGCTCCTGCTGGCATCTGTCCCCTGGTGTGAAGAGACCTGCTCTAACCTATGCCCAGGGCCACTGGCAGGTCAGGTCAAGCCATCAAAACTTTTGGGTTGCTTTGCACCCCTGGCTGACTGCATGAGCTTGTTCAGTCACCCTTTCTACATTCCTCACCTCTAAACCTGTGATGAGGTGATTCACTCCTGTTGAACACACACCTAATTTTATAAGATAGTCATTAATATGTTTCATATGCTCTCTATTAAAGAATTGTGTGCTTGTTTCCTTGAATATCTGCTGGAAACAGCTTAGGTAAACATTTAGACAAGGGAATCTCAGTACCCTTTACCAAAAAAAAAAATCCTATAGGTTGCGTCTTTAAGTACTGGATGCACATATGGGAGAATTGGGGATGATGAAGTATTCACTCAGATTGCTGGTTTCCGCTGCATTGAAGTCAGAGACATTGAAGGCACTACAGCATTTATTACTGATTTCCTGAACAGTGTAGCAAATAGAGATGAGAGCCCTTTTCTTGTAACTCACATGTGCAACAGAAATCACTTAGCTAACATAAATCAGGACTAAATTGCTTTTAAAGGCTCACAAAACATTTCTGAAAGAGATAGGATGAGGAAACCATTTGCCACAGTAGAGTATGTCCCCATGATGAGTCCTATTAAAGCTTGATCAAAGAGCCTTATTGGCTTTTCATTAGAGCCTGGTTATGTACAGTTGAAATTCAGCAGTGATTTCAACAGAATAGGCACAGAAATATGCACAGGAGGTAAATTTAAGTAGGATTCTAGACCATCAAAGTACGTGATTAAGGACAATTTAATGTGCTGAGTAATGCAGTGTGATTTGGATGTAATTTATCTTAATCCAGTCTGATCTTTTACAGGAGAATATATTATAAGGCCACAATTAGGTGAGACCTGGGCCCCATCTGGCCTCCTGTCTCCTACAGTGGCTTATAGCCAATGCAAGAAACAAAGCAAATACAGAGTGAACTTCCCTTGTGTATCCTCCCTGTTTCTGGCATTCAGCCGCTATGGGACTCTTCAGGTCAAAACATCCAGAGCATGGAGTACAATAGCCACCATTTATGCTTGCTTCATGAATCTTTTTGAACCCATGCCAGGTTTTGGTGATTACAAAGTCTAACACCAGTGAGTACCATGATTCAGCTGCGTTACATGCAGAAGCTCTTCTCTTACTTTGATTTAAACTGCTGTGCTCCAACTATTCTTCCTGGTGCATTAATTCAGGGGCAAAAGCCCTTTTGGACAAGCTGTGTCTGGAGCTGGGGTTGAGGCTTGGTAGTCTGTTACTTGGGAGTTTTCTCCTCTTCCTTCCCTCTCTCCATTTCCAAAGACTTTCTAGGATGAGCATTTTGGGGGTGACGTTGTTAGTTCCATGCATGCTGTGGTGGAGGTGATGGTATCCTGCCTCTCATGAGCAGGCACAACCTGGCAGGCCATGGGTGACATCTCCTTTTGGGGAGGTCATCCATAGGGACAGGGAGATGGAGGAGACAGTGGCCAGGCACTACACACACAGCTCTGGGCAAAGCTAGTCTGAAACAGCAGAAGATGTCCCCAAAGAGGGACAGCAGTGGGATTGTTTGGGCTGCAGTTTAGAAACCCAAATGGACAATGTGCTTGCTAACCAGAGATTGGACCCACATTTACAGAAATGAGAATTTGAGGCACCCACCCTCAAGTCAGGGAGGGCTCAAGGAAATGAAGCAAAGATTCAAAACCTGTGCAGACTTCTTAAGCTCTTAATCAGATTCATATGATGCATATGCAAGCTCATTAGCCCGACCACTTTGTAAGGTACATTTGAATTTACTACTCTGAAACTCAATACTTAATTTGTAACTATGATTAGATGCATCTTTTAAACATGTTGTATCTGCATCTAGCTGTTTGTAATAAAATTCCCAAGTGAAGGGCATAACTGGAAAACCTGCACATGAGAATGATTAATTTTTGTTAACTTGTTTTTATCACTCAGCATTTATGCTGTAAAGGCTATTATAGTGACACATGCTTGGTCATTGTAAGACAGAGATAAATTCGGCCTCCCCACAAGGGACAAGCAGGGTCAGTCTCGAGGAGGTGAAGAATACCTCCACCCAGAGTTCTTGCTAAGGTAAATAAGTTTTTCTGTCCTGTGGAGAAATTTGCCATCTGTAAGAGTAAACAAGGTAAACCAGAAACAGATGAGGATGTGGCTCTTAGGCAAGACCTTGTTTTTATACTTCTTTCCAGGAAAAACTTGCTATAAACATTTGTGTTGTCTTTTTCAAGGCTGCTGAGGCCTTGCAGTAGAGGATCACATGGCATTAGCTCATTGCTCCAGTGTTCTGCAGCTCCCAGCCTGTGCCGAGCCATCTCTCCCTGGTGCCGGAGAGGCTGGGCTTTGCTGTCAGAGCACCCTGCCCTGTGTCTCACAGCCTGCTGAAATGCTGAATGTGCATTTTCAAAGCTCTGTCTTCCTCCAGGAGGATAATTTCATCATAAAAATATAATTGTGAAAAATGCAAGAGGCTAGTTTTGCATTTCTTTAGCCTGAGCCAAATACTAAAGTTGCTCTCTGGAGCCAAGCAATCAACTTCACTGCTGAGGAATCTTGGGACAGAAATCTGTGGCATTTCTTACTCATTTAGGGAGAGGGTTGGGTGCCTCAAACCCATCTCTTGTCCTTCTAACACCTAATCTACCTAAAGAAAGAAATGGCTGCTGCTGTAAAACACAGTGTGTCCATGCGAGGCCCATGGGGATGTCACTTGTCTTGGAGCTGTCTGCATGCCCTGCACTTTGGACTTGGTGGCAGAGCTCAAATTGTGCTGTGTGGGGCTAATCTCCAGAATGAGTGTAGAACAGAAGATACTGCCTTTCCTTGTCCTGCATCTCTGCCTCATGATAGAAATCCATGGATTCAGGTATAGGGAACATTGCTGGAGAGGAGACAGTGTGCATCTCCTTCCAACCTTGGCTTTTTTGTGCAAGCTAAGGTTACTGGTATAGGGGTAATCTCTTCTGCTCTTAATAAATAAGTTTTCCAGTGTTGTGCTTGGAGTTTCACAGGGAGAACTTTGGTTGACTTTTAAGTTGCTGGGTTCAAGCAAGCTGTCAGAAGTCACTAAAGCACTAAATCAGGATCTCCAGTTTGGGTCCTGGTGAGCCAAACTTTGTTATGGAATGCAGAGAAAGTCACTGCAGCCTAAGCAGAAGTAGATACTACATAAAGCTGGGCTGTTTGCTCTGCAGACGTGCAGTGAAGACAACAGAAAGGTGACAGGAAGGCAAAATCCTCTCTTTTGTTTTGTCCCTGTTCTCTTAAGGATGTGATTGCACAACAGTGGTTTACCCTTCTTAGCAGCAGCAGAGGCCACGTCCAGCTAGTGAGAAATGTCTGGGTTTGAAGTCAGGTCAACAGATTCTCTTCTTGCCCCACGAGTCCCTTTTGCTCGCGGCAAGGAATTCTGGAGTCTTGGGACCACCACAATGGGGCCTTTTCTCCCAGGGCTGGAAAGCTTGACCTCTGCTCAGAAAGGACAGATTCATGTTGGAGAGGGTTCCACAATGCAACGATTTATATCAGGAAATGAACAGAATACTTTATAAAAAAATGAAGAAGAAGAAGGAAAAAAGCCTTCATCTGTTTCTTTGGCTCAGGGAAGAGATCAGCTGTGGTTTCATGATATCGGAGGATGGAATGCTGTAGAGAGAAAATGTATAGCTGTGTGCATCCATCTGTTTGAGTTTCTATTCCCAATCATAACATACAGAGTTAATTTTGCTTAATTACATGTCATATGGATCTCAGAGCTCAGTGGGAATGGAGATGCCTTCATGTACAGGGTTCAGCTTTTGCACTCTGAATACCATGAGTACAAATTTCAACCCTGCACTCTCCATACAGCTCCTGCGTGTTTGGATAATATTAAGGTGTTAGGTGCTCCTCCAACCATAATCCTTGGTGACAGGCACGTGCCAGTTCTCGGTTACACTTGGTTTTGTGCCTTGTCTCAAATAGAAAATGTCAGTCTGGCTGTTGAGGAAAATCAGTTAGGAGAGTTTCAAGATGCAAATGTATTCCCAAGGCTCAAGTTTCTGCACACACAAAGAGTAGTAGCAAAGTATTTTTGTATTGGTTTACTTTTAAAATAGTGTCACAGGATCTGATAGCAGTGCTAAGAAAAATAGTTTGTGAAAAAGCAGTCTTCATTACTGACTGCAAATTTAAGTTTTGGGAAGGAGAGAGTGGACTTCCTTGTAAAAATACTTCTGTGCTTTTAATGTGCCTGGCAAATCATTGGTGATTGAATGATAATCTGAGTTGTTTGCTTGAAATGTCATATATCTCCCCCACAGTCTGCCCACACCACTAGAGACTTTTAGGAATTAAGGAGCCTGGGAAGAGAAATTACTACAATGTATTTAAACATGAATTAACAAAAGCCAACAAATACAGAACAATTTCAATTTATGTGTTAAAATACTCTCGAGGATACAGGCTGACCTCTATTACTCAGGATTTGTCACTGTCTCATCTCCTTTGGACAGCAAACACTGAGAAAGAGACAGAAAGATGATTTACTCTCCCTTTAGCTTCTGTCTCATCTGCTGCAATGTCTGCTGTGCAGCTCCCCCAGCCGTGCTGCTCCGTGGGTCTGACAGCTCCTCATGTTTTGCAGGCACTGTTTTCCCTCATAGCTGAAACTCATGGTTGTCTGAAATCTTTGCTAAATTTAAGCCTTGCTGTACTGACAGGCAGAGGCCCCGGGCTAAAGTGTGACGTATCTGGGAAAGGAGGAATCCCAGAGAGTGAGCTTCTGGGAAAGGAGGAATCCCAGAGAGTGAACTTCCTGGGTCTGCTGTCCCACAGCAAGGGGGAGAAGCTTTCAAAAGAGCCTTTGCACCATGGGTCCCACGGGGATGAGGTCCCCGAATGAACCCATCACCTCCAAGGGAAGCTGGTCCTGCAGGAGGCTTCTGCAGACTTGCCAGATCTCCACAGTCAATGCAGGAGAAACCCTCTGGGACAGATATAAATCAAAGTGAATTAGAAAATAGATAGGCACAACTGTCACCAATGCACCTAGTCACCTTCAGTCTTCTCCACTTGGAACATTTCTTAGTCTCTATTGAACAAATGTCAGGATTCTCCTCAGTTTTTAAACAACTTCCCGATTGTGCCACTGTTTGTGTGTATCTGTATGTATTTAGATAGATCAAAACACATGTACACACACATCAGTGTTTATTAACTCTCAGTGAATACAGCAGCAAAGTCAGTCCCTAAAGATGTGCCATAAAACTTTTCCATAACATTGTTAATACAACCTTCATATTTAAATTAGATTGCAAGTGATGTATTAATTCAACATAAGATGTTTTTATGATTCAGAAATTTCCAGACTGACTGTGGATAGCTCAATGTGCTAACAAGGCAGTCAGCTTTATAGCAATGTTCATGGCCTTGCTTTCACATTCATTGCTAGATTTCAAATTAGTAATGTTATCCTGGGGTAATGCTGATGAGAAAGGAGATCCAGCTCCCCTCTCCTTTGTCATTGAAGAAGAGTGGATCCAGCTTGTGTGACATGCTTGGCACCAGCTATGTTTTAATATCATTAGCAGCAGGAAATATTTTCCTTGCCAGGAATGAGGCTCAGCATCAGCTAAAGGTGGTGCCCCACAGGAAGACTTCAAACAAAATTGCTAGATTCTAACTCAAAAAAGGCTAGAAATATGCTATTTTTGAGATAGTTGTTTGTTCAGTATGGAGTGATCCTGGATGATGAAGAAGGGACCTGCCAGAGCTACTTTTAGTTCCACCTGCTGCTTTAATTGTTATTCTTGTAGCTATAGTTGGCAGTGGAGTTAGGATGGTGGTGTCTGTTCTCATATAGAAATGGAAGAAGAATGGAAATACGTGTATGTATCAAGATGAAAAGATAAAAAGAGCAAAAGCTGAAAAGAAAGTGAGCTTCCTGCATAGCTACAGATATGGCATTGATTGTACCTTTCCTTTGAAGGGTTTTTCTTCTGCAAGACCACATTTTTTGTCTGATCTAAGGGTTAACAGTGTGCCAGGTGCAGTCTGGGTTGCAGGAGATCAGAGTTTCTACTTAGAAATTGTTATGGTTAAGAGAAACCATTAAATAATTTCCTTTATTGGTTTGGAGACGTTACCCAATACTTCAACCTCACACTAATGCTTCACTGAAAACAGCGAGGCTGAGAGGTATTAACCTTATATATCATCACTTGGGAGAGGGAAGATACATCAATGAATCACATGCATGATAGCAAGACATTAAAAAAATTAAACATGGAGTCAGGCAGGGCTCCTTGCTGCTGCTGCTATTGCAAAGCAGCAACACAGGCTTTCTTCTTTAGCAGAAAAGAGGTGAAGAATATGTACACAAAGAGCACTTTACACAGCCAGAGAGATTATTTGCTATATCTTCTTTGCTTTCTATTTTTTTTTTCTGTCCTTGCTGGGAGGAACAAGTTTTGGATTTCAGAGTTTCACTGTGGAGATGAAGATTTTATTTCAAGCATCATTTTATTTGATACTGCTTTCCCCTGACTTAATGAGTGAAATGTGGGTTTACAAAAAAGTAACAAGACAGGTAGACATGGGGTACCTGAGTTTTTCTCAGGAACTCCAAAATCAGAACCCTATTTAAGCTGACTTTAAAACTTACAGAAAGACTAAATGAAAAGAGGAAAAGTAGCCCCACAGGTTGATTGGCTTTTCTTTTTTTTTTCATTAAGCCTTGTGAATTGGGTGGTGGCAGCGATGCAAATAACTGTTTTATAATGATAAATTAATTTCTTCTAAATAACTATGAGTCAATTATTACCTCATTTCTAATCATGGGGATTGAGTTCTGCATGCCAGGAGAGCTGTATTGACAGCTCCACAAAGCTCCAGATTGGTGTGGGAGCCAAGCTGGGGTAGAGGACTACATTTTGAGGATTGTACCATCCCTGGCTTGGTCTCAGGGATCTCTGTTTCAGGCACCATATAGCAGAAATTATATTTGCATATGATATCACTTCTGTAGAAGAAGCAACTTATTCGTGAGCAGTAGAATCATCACATCAAATACAGCTGCAGATATGGCTGAGAAAATAACCATTTAATTGAAGTAGAAATGACACTGGGAAATTAAAAGAGGGTGCAAAAAATTCCCAATTATTACTCACTGGAAGCAAATCCTAGACATGTAAGGCATGGGGATGCACACAAAATTCTGGGATAAACAGAATTTACAGGTAGACATAACTGCCCTCAAGACGTGTTGGTTCTTCAGCTGAATCCCCAAACTCTCTTTAAATAAACAATTTGGGATAATCCCTCTCTGAACCTCTGGAGGATGGAGCAAGGTGCAAGAGACAAAACCCCACTTCAGACAGCCCAGCCCCCCAAAACGTAGAGGCTGCTGCCTGCCCCTCTGGGGGGATTCCTGCGAATGGGTGACATGTGCCAACATCAGCAGTGCCCTGTGCGGCGGGCACTGTGCCTGCCCGGCGGCGCTGCCTCTGCCCGGGCTGTCACTGCCTGTGCCCACCGTGCCAGGGCTGGCTCTGACGGGCTCCGGAGAGCACCGGGGGGAAGCACGGCCATAAGCCGAGTATTTTTGTTCTCAGTTTTGCTTATCCCGAATCAGTTCCTGCAGCTCCCTTCTGTAATTTCTTCCCCTCCCATAGCAGCTGTCTGGGGTTTCAGCTGTTCTGCGTGAGTAGAGGTGCCGGCACCCTTTAAATCACTATGGAAAAGTAAAGGGTGCATGTTCTATCCTGGAAGAAAGGACAAAGTTCGGGGTTTGGTTTTTGGTTTGTTTTTTTTTCCCCGTGTTCTTTCCAAGCGTTTGTCAGAGATAACGAGGAGAGGACTGGAGGTTATTCACAAATTCATTAGCCTCGGGACTGCCAGCCTCGCCAGCTCAGCCTGGAGCAGCCGCATCCCTGCAGCAAACAGCTCACATTCCCGCTCCTCCCCGGCGGGACGCTAAGGGTTAATCCAGTAGCTGTGCATTTAACAGCACAATTTAAAGGGGAAAAAATGACACCCCTCTCCCCTGCCTTGCTGCTCGTGGATGGTTCGCTCTGCCTGGCTGATCACATGCTCCCGAGCCCCCGGTGCGGCGGCAGCCCCAGCCGGTGCTGCTGAGGGGCCGGTGCTGCCCGGGATGCCCCCGGCCCCCGCCCGCCCATGCCCGGCCGCTCTCACCTCCGCTCCGAGGGAGGGAGGGCACAGCACCAGCCCTTGAGCGTATGGGTGGAAATTTGGGAGGCACCCATTCTCTTACCACCGTTGCCAGCTCTAACCATGTCTATTTGTTGTTGTCTTTTTTTCAGGGACTATGGATCTTCAAAGAGAAAATCAGGTAGGACGCCAGGTTTTTTTATGTACTGCATGATTCTAGAGAGGACCTTTTACCCCCTGCTTTTCCCCTTCTATTTATCTTGTGTGGCATTAAATTGTGTAGCAGTTTAACTTTTTATTGCTGAATCCTGCTGGAAATAAGCATCAGTTTCTTTCCTTTGCACTAAATAGAAGAAATCCACTTTATATAGTATCGCAGTTAAAATGACGGCTCTCCTCTAACTGTATTTATATAGCTCTGTCTCCAGTGTGAGATGATAATTGTATTACATTTCTTTCTCTTTCATTGCAAATGGTCAAAATGCAGAGTCAGAGTTGGGGTTCTGGAGAGGAAGGGCATCTTTTTCTGTGCTGATTTGAATCTTTTATCGTGCCTTTCCAAAAGGCTCTGGTGAGGCTTCTGATGCAAAATGTTCTCAGTGCTTGTGTCTGGGTTTGGGCGGCCTCAAAGGCTGTAGCTCAGTGTTTTGTTCTTCAAATCCTGGATTGAAATGTCCTATAAAACCCTGATTTGAAACTATATAAATCCAATTTTTCCCCTCCCCATGTAGCTTAGTTATTTTTACAGATGTGTTTTCAATAGGGATGCAATTATGGGCCTCTGGGTTTGGCTGCTCTGAGCTGGATGTGTCAGGGCTTTCTATTTTTTAATTTTTTTTTTCCCTAAGCAGCACTGAGCACCTGCAACTCTCATTGACTTTGTTTGGAACCTTGGATGCTTCAAATTGCATTCAGGCCATCCAGAGAGAAGCCTTTCAAACCAATACTGACTCCTGGAAAACTCTGGCCTGTGTGAAAGGAGGGGAGGATTTTTTTTTTTTTCTTCCTGCTTTTTAAGATGATAAAGAAACACTGCAGTGGCTTAGTTTCTGGGAGGGAAGGGAAGATGAATGTAACATACTGGACTCCAATAAATATCACTGTCTAGATTGATTTGTTGGTTAATTATGAGGGCTTTTAAGCTGCCATACTGTAATAAGCTAAGTGATGCACTAAAGAGAAGCTGTTGATGGCCTATGTATCAATTGGCAGCTGCCCTTGCAGGCCAGTACTTTTGGTACCTTTCCTTGAATTTCCCTGAGGCAGTGTGTAACAAAGAGGCAAACATGGTACAAGGTGCTGGTCCCACAAATAAACTAGGGCACACTTGGTCTTCTTAATCTTCTGCAAAGCTTCTGTCTGGGTTGCACCTCTAGGACTACTTAAATGTAAAATTAAGGAAAGTGTTTGTTCACAACAGCCTGTGAATTAAATTGGCAGCAGAGCCTTCTCTAGAGGGGCTGACTGTAAATAAAAAGGTCCAAGTGACTTGGTAGAGGGCAGAGCTGAGTGTGGGAGTTCCTGGCTCAGTGCCACATCCTGAGCACTGGGGGCTTTTGGGCCATGTAAAAATCTTTGAAAAATGTTGCTGAAGTCTCTGGGGCAACCTGATTTAGCACTGACCTGGAACAGCATTAGGAGAGCCAGAGCTTTGGGCTCAGTGCACCAGTTTACATGAAAGAGTATTGCAATTCATGTGCAAGAGATGTGAGGAACTGCTTTGGGAATGGAGGGAATCTGCTGCCTCTCCATTCCTGTGGCTCTGGGGGCAAGTTGGAGCTGATCTGCCATGACATCATGAGGAGAGCAATTGAGTCAGTGTAGCTGAGATGCCATTTGTGGATGCTCTCCCCTGCTGGACTCTTTGGCCCCCTGCCCTGAGAGCCCCAGGTGACATGGTCATTCATCCCTGCGAGGGGCACTCAGGCTGGGCTCCCTCCTTTGGCTGTCCCAGCTCCTCATGCTGCCACATCTCCTTCTGTGACTTCTTTCCTTTTTGGTGCTGGGCTGTTTGTGCAGCCAGGGCTTGGAAACAGTGGAGCTGTGGGACACTCTTTCTCCACTTACCCCATACAAAGAGGAATGTGAAGCAGTGCTACAAACAGATTGAGCTGCATAAAGGGACTCTGTTCTCGGCCATCTTCTTGCTTGATTTTAGAATGGCAGAGGAATGCTTCCTTCTGTTGGGAGCTGGATGTTGTGGGAGTGTGCACGCAATGAGCAAAGAATATGCCAAGGGAGTCGCCAGTTACAGCCTCTAACACAGACCAGCTTTATGACACTTGAAAAAGAGATGGGGTAAATAAGCACAGATTTTCAAGATTACTGTGATGGTCTTTTAAGATAACAAATAGCTTTGAAATGCAGTTTCTTCCATAGCTGCAGATCATGGAACTACTGCATCTTCAATAGGCATTTTTAAATGTAAGCACCTCCCAACAAATGAGACCTTATGAATATCTTGTGTCTTGACCAAAGATGTGCTGGGAGGAGGCTGTTGGGTGTGAGCACAGCTGTCCCACACTGTCCAGCAGGAATCCCACAGCTGCTGTGTCTCAGGCATGTGCAGGCATGACATGAGCATGGCCGATTGCAGAAACATTTGCAGAATGCCTCAGACAGCCAGCATCACCTCTACCCTGACCTCTGCCTTGCCAGAGCGAGTGTCTAGCTAGTCCTCTACTCACCCCTTAGAGCAGGGAGAAACTGGATAAGTTCAGAGTTTAACAGGAGTTATGGAAACATTTACCACTGCAGTTGGTGCTGGTTGTAAACATTTGAGACCTCCTGAACCAAATGCAATAGCGTGGCATGTCCTTAGCTAAACAAAAGGGAGTCTTGTGCTGATCTGGGGCATCTCTGCATGCCAGCCCTGAGCCAGGCTTCCTCTTGTAGAAAGGGCTGTGTAAACACACAGCCCTTTGCTTGGATGTGATCTAATTATAAATGCTTTAACCTGCAGCCAGCTCAGAGACCTGGGGCTCTGTGGAGGCACAGACATTTGCTGTGGCCTGAAATGTGCTGGTACCTTGGACTTGGGGGGGCTTTATTTGACACGCTGCAGAGCTGCTCAGAAAGCTGCCTTTATGTTTCCAGGCAATTGAATTGTTGCTCTGTGACCATCTGTCAGTGCTGGAGAGCCCTCAGGACAACTGTGAGGAGTGCTTACCATGGGCATATTCTGTACACTTGCAACAAATGGTCTCTTCTTGGTCCACCCAAAGACCCTCTGCAGCAAAATGGGAAGGAATTTTCAAGCTCCAGTTTGTCAATTGCATTAGCCAAGTGAACAGCTACTCGTTTGTCACTGAAAATAGGCATTACTTCTATGCTGGCACCCACTGTGTGGTTTTTCTGTCGTCAAATCAAAATAAGGGTAGAATTGCTGCAAGTCTAGGAAGGGATATTTCTATGGTACATTACAAGCCACAGATTAGGTTAATCCATTCTGCAAACCCTACCAGCTACCATCTGTGCATGGTGAACTAATTAACCCATGAGATATCTGCTAATCCTGATGTGGCTTATAAAACCAGTTGGAGTATGTTTCTCCCCAAAGATGTCATTGTGTCCCCCACCTCACAAACCCCCTTGCTGGCTAGAGAAAGCTGCACACTCCTGAGTAAGATCTTGCCCTCTCCCCTTGCTGAGAATCTTTCTTGGCTGGTTTCATGCCAAACTAGTCAGATTGCAGTCACAGAGCTGAAGCAAACATCTGGGACCTGGTGTTTGGTGGCAATAGGGAGCTGGTGTGGGCTTCACAACTTTTCTACATGGAATCTCAGTGCTTCTGAACTACTGGGAGGATTCTCTTTGCTAACTGTGAGGTCAGATCCAGCACAAGAGGTGCTTTCAAAGTGATCTCTGCCACCTGCCTTGTAGGCAACCAGGCCCTTGTGGTCACAACCATCCATGTGCCTGGGTAGGAGCACTGCTGGCCACCCCCTTCTGAAATCATAACCCAACTGTCCCTGCTCTGACTGCCCACTGTGCTGCTGGGGGCATAGGTGGCTTCAAGCCTTTGCTTGGTGGCTTCCTCTGGCACCTTGTTGCTATGCTGTAGGATGCTCCTCCAAGTGAAGGGGAATAAGCTTTAATATGGAAGTTATGGCTCCATCAGTCCTGCAGTGTTTCCTTTCCTTCATTGTTCAGATCCTGTCTGAATTGAGCTGGCTGTGCTTTGGCTGAGTCTGGCAGCTGAAGTCTATTTTAAATAGTAATTGAGCACTTAGAATATTAAGGTAATGATTTGGTTCAAGCCAATGTTGCCTCAGGATGCTCATGAGGCTTCCTTGAATGAGTAAACCGTCTTTCAGCTGGGTTTCCCTGTCCAATTTTTGGACTAGCAAGATTATGGCTACACACAGCCAACAATCTCTGCTTTCTTTCCCTCCTGTAATCTAAAACTAAGAAGGATATATCTGCTGGCAAGTAAATAAAAACTTCAGAGTCCATTGGAAGATACTTCACAAACTTTTTATAGAAACATCTGTAATGCTATATTTTCCCTCAACGGGGAAATTACTAAGTAGAGTTGAGAGAGTTTCAGCAATGACAGAAGTGGGGCCTCAAGTGAGAAACAAGCAGATTGTTGTAAAAACACCAAGGGCCCTCGTGGCTGATCACTTTGTGGGATGCTGCCTGGGAATTACGGGTGGAGCTGATGGCCAAAGTTGCTTCCTTGGCCTAATTCTTCATTACTAGAGAAACTTTCTTTCTCACCCTCATGCACTAAGGATGTGCACTCTGTCAGCTTCAGGGAGTTGCCTTAATTGCCATTTCTTTGCATTATTTGGGGTAGGTTTTTTCTGCTTTCTTTGTAATTACCAAGGGAAAAGGCTTTTTCTGTCCTTACAGCTGAGCTATGCTCATCACTTCAGAGTTTAACCTTTCTGACCCTGTCACACTGCATGTGTCTAGCCTGCACTTGGAGTTCCATAGCATGCCTTGCTCTCTTTTTTTTTCCCCCTTTTTATAAATGATCTTTATTTTCTTAACTTAGTCTGAGCTGCCTCCTTTAAGACAATGTGGAGAAAATGAATAGTGTGTGCCACCCCTTCCGTGCTTAATCATTCCATGGGGTCACAAATGTGTGAGCTCCCAGCTGGACCAGCAGGGCTAAGTGGCTGGAGCTGGTTTTACCTGTTGCAGGACTGAGGTGGTGACCCTGGGAACAAAGCTTGGTTGATGCAATTGGGTGTGGAGGTCTCTGCCAGCTTCCCAGGCCTGTGGCAAGCATTTAGCTACACACAGGTACAGGGTGAGAAGGGAATGTACAGCCTCCAGCCCTGGCAGGTGTTTTGTGATGTTTGTGGGAAATGGCTGCAGCAGAGAGAGAAGGAAGGACTGCTCCAAGAGACATACAGTGTTGCCTTTTCTTAAGGTTGCTGCAGTATTGGTGGGATGTCATCTGGAGCTCTGTTTAGTATTAAACTTTTAGTATTTGAACTGGGGAATGCCTTAACTAATCCAGCTGACTGTGAAATCTGTCTCAGTTTTACCTTCTCAGTCAGAAGAACTCATAAGCCTTTTAACTGGGTTCTCAAAGAAGCCAAATCTAAGTGTGTTACTAAAGAGGCTGAAATATCCAATTAACTACCATGGTCAATCCCAGCATGGGACAATGCATCTTCTCAGAGTGGTGACTGCAGCAGATGCTGGGGGCTACCTGCCCCAGGCAGGGACTTGATCACTGTTTAGTAAATCTGAGTCAGTTACAAAGTTATAATGTGGTTTTTAACTCAAATGTTACTTTGAGTCATTCTGCTCTCATGTTGTTTGTCTCTGAAGTCTGTCTCCCTATAGTCCTTCTGAAAGCTTTAGCTTGGAAGGTTTTTGTTTTTTAAGGTGGTGAATAGGGATGCAAATCTGTCCAAGCTCATGGCAAGGTCCCAGGAACATCTTAAATTATGTAACTTGGTGTCTTAATCCTTGTAAGAAATCTGTGGTATGACATGATCCCTGCAGACTGAGGCATGTGCTCTTGTCTGTATCCTGATGAATCACACGTGTGCACTGTGCTCCTTGCATTTTTTCCTGCAATTAGGGCAGAAGCAGTGATGCTGCTTGGTGCCATTTGGCCTGTTGATGAGGATGGCTGGATAAGATAGTTTGCCAGTCACTGTTTTATAACTTCACAAGCATGTACTGACAAGATTGTTCTTGATCAGAAATCGTGATCTGTTCCCTCATCATACGATTAACCTTCTTGGCTGTATGTACTAATGACTGCATGGAATTTAAAAACAGCAGATTCTGGCAGAACATTTTGATTCTCACATAGCTGCCTTTTTTTTTTTTTCTCTTTTCAGGAAGATAAGGGATTTAGTAATAAAAGGATGGAGTAGGCAAAAGCATGGAGTAGGCAAAGGACCAAACAAACCTTTTCATTTAATTACTGGGGATACACATCTTGGGCCTGGTTCTGGAAGAAGTCAGTAGTTAGTGATCTAAATGCACTTCTTGAATTCAGTCATCAATGACAGAGCTTCCTCGTCTCATGACTGAGAATTATTTTTCCTCAGGTAGTGAATTTGCTAAACTTCTGATCAGTTTACTGGCTTTTGCTTGATGCAGTTATTCCTCAAAGGCTTAATTTTCTTTCCTGATTTTTTTTTAACAAGACTGTCTTTTTTATCTTTTTAAAGAAGTTTTTCCTATAATTAGAGGAACGTCCATTCTGTGGGTTTGGGGTTTTTTCCAAGGCAAGACTACTGCTCCTGTGCTCAGGTGCACTAGCAGAAAGCAGAATTTGAGGAAGAGCTGCCGCTGAGTCAGGCAGATTTCATGTCCTTGCAGCATCTGTGTGTGTGTGACCCAATTCTGCATCTTCAGTCAAGATGTGGATCTGTCCACTCCAATCCCATGCTCCAAATCCAGTCTGTAGTATTCTGGCAGAAGAAAGCTGATCTCACACTTCTCCTTGTACACCATATTTTTAAAGTCACTGCTTAAACTGAAGTGCTTTGGACTTCTGCCTGAGGCTACTGAAGAGAAGAGCAGATAGGAGATTATATTCTGCACTGCTTCAGTTTTCTGCTGACAGGACGTGTGGCCCATTAGATGTATAGGATCACTGTCATCTTCTGGGTGGCCCATATGCTGGGGTGGGAGGAAGATGGGATAAGAGAGAAAGAGATGTTTGTATGTTGTGTGGGTTTTTTGTTTTGATCCTTGGCTTTTAAACTGAAGTGTGGGGACAGGGTGCAGGATTAGGGAAAATAATGTGTTTGTATTCTTTGCCATTCCCAGTTCAGCATCGGTGCTGCAGAGAGCTGTGTGTCCAGGAGGGAGGGCAGGGAGGGCTGGAAAAATGAGGTGTGGCTTGAGCACAGCCATGGTAGAACAGCTTGAACCCTGCAAATGCCTCAGAGAGTCTTCAGCTGAGCACAGAGAAAGCACTTGGTACCGTAGGGGATGTAACGGCATTTCTCTTGGTTTTAAGAAATTCTCTGTTCTCCACGTGTTCCTGTTCTGCCTCCCTCTTCTGTCAGTGGCAGATGGTATTAACGCCGCCTGCGTGGGTTTTTCCTCTCTTGCACAGAGAGTCCTGGTATTTTGATTTTGGCATGCTGGATAAGGCAGGTGAGAAGTGCATTTGGGAGCTGGAGCGGAGGGTGATGGTCCTCAGCCACTGCAGGAATCTGTATGTGGCACAGATGGGTCTGGCTGGCTGAGAGGAGCAGATAAAACCTTCCCTGGGCATTTTTGGGTAACTTAGTCTCATGCTGGTGAGCGCTTGGAAACCTGGATGTAGGGTGTGTGTGCTTAGCTTGTTGAGAGCACTGACCCCGAAAACAGCACGCCCTAAGTGCATCCGGCTTTGTGCCTGGCTTCACACCCGTCCCGTTCTCGCTGGCCCGTGTCCAGGCTGTGTGACAGCACAAATCCTCTCTGCAGTTCGCTCTGGCTGGAGAGGCTCAGCGAAGCAGCGCTGGCTGGAAGCGCTGCAGCAGAGCGAGCAGCAGGCTGAGCGCTGAGCGCTATCGGCATCCCCGCCCGGGAACAGCAGCGCTGCCGAGCGTGCTGTGCCTGCCAGCCCGGATAGCGCACAGCCGGGACCCGGCCGCAACAAAGCACTGCCAACCGCCACAAACGGCTTCGAACTGGTTCCGACCGGTTCCAAAGGGTTCCGACCGGTTCCAAAGGCTTCAAACCGGTTCCAAAGGCTTCAAACCGCTTCCGACCGGTTCAAACCGGTTCCGACCGGTTCAAACCGGATCAAACTGGTTCCGACCGGTTCAAACCGGTTCCGACCGGTTCCGACCGGTTCAAACCGGATCAAACCGGTTCAGACCGGTTCAAACCAGATCAAACCGGTTCCGACCGGTTCAAACCGGATCAAACCGGTTC